>CM060845.1:88385000-88710000 GCA_030762175.1 Metallyticus violacea
CGCAACAGAATTTCGGAAACTGAAAAAAATCACATTCCCGGAGTATTAAACACCACAGCCAAAATTTAATTTGACAGAGAATTTCAGCTAATAACAGATATGAAACACAGAATTCTCAAAATTAAAAGTCTGTTGGAAAGTCAGTGTGGTATAAACATTAGAAGACGAATTTCGAACTTTAGATTTCGTAGACGATATCGCCACTTCAGTAAAACTCAGTTTAGTGATGGACAAGTTAAGTTACCAGGATTACATATCAATAAAGAATGAGCTAATAACGAACGACTTAAAAAGATATAATAACAAAGAGCATGAAAGTAAAAAATGAAAAGTAAATATAGATGCTAGCCTTTCAAAATAGAAATGGGCAGGACATGAGATGCGGCTAGACACTAAAATCAGTAATACAGTACGCCATTAGTTATCTGGACGAACTGCAGTAGAACTTGTCAATAAGAAAATGACAATGAACGCTGATTGATCTTAAATCTACTCATAATTAACTTCCTTTCATTCGTAAGAGGCTTTGAGATATTTTGGGGTAACACAGGAAGTACTTTTGATGCATAATTAAATTTCTATTAAAATAATAAAAAAATAAAGCGCTATTTCTCTTAAAGAGCCGCATGTTAGTCGGACCGCTGTCGGCTACACAAAATGCACCAAACTTTGCTGCAATTACATTCTCGCTATGCCTTAAACAATGAACGTTGTATTAAAATACTTGTGCTCTCGAATATAACGTAAAATGAAAAACATTAAGACGCTGAATATAGGGTGTTCATATGTACGATAATTATTACGTACTATATTGTGCTATGCGGTGCAAAAATATCAGTAACATTTTTTAATGTAAAAGTACTACATAGTCATTCTTTAGCAATACTTTTTATACTGAACAAAAAATATGTATGCTCTGTGAGTAAAAAATCCGCCGCCTAGGAATCGAAACACTTTAGCATTGTGGCTTTCAGATCTACGCTTTTGCCAAATCTTTAAAGTGTGAAAAAACATGGAAATTACTGAGTGCAATATGGTAGAGACTTAAAAAGCTTCCAAAGAAAATTCTGAATCGTGCTGACGGCACTGACAGCGGTGGGTGGACGTGCATTATAATGAAGGACAAATAATTTCTAAACGAGAACTTCGCACTTTTCCGGTTCTGAATGGCACTCCTTAGCAAGAAATTATTTTATAGTGTACTCCAGTTTTCATAAATTTAACAAGGACACCTTTTTTGATCACAGAAAAGAGGGGTTATAATGTTCCACGACTTCATCTGCTTGACTTATTTTTTCTAGTGGTGAAGTTGAATGACACTCTTTCATGAATGTAGTTTTGTTCAACAATGATGTACGAGATTCATGTTTCATAACTTGTAAGATATAAGAAAAATGTTCAATTCCTTCTCTCTCGTATCGGTCCAAAAATGTACGTTCCATGCTTTAGTTTTGTACAAGAGGGTCAACTTTTTAGAAATCCATCTTGCACACAGTTTAAGGTATTTAAGATTTTCGGTGAAAATTCTGAAAAAGTACTCTGAAATGGCTGATAATTCTATTGTAAAGCATTGGTTGCAAAACGGCATTTTACTCGAGTTTTATCACTATTGTATTGTTTGTAATGAAATTTGAATTGTTAAGACTTTTCTGCTTACGTACTATAAGATTACGCCATCGACATATAAATGTATTATAAATATTTTTGATACTAAACAATAAACCAACGAACTATTGTTTACCATTTCTAATCTTGTTGTGTTCTGTAAGTGGCGATGCCAATATAATAGCTCTAGGAATTCGCCTGCGTCATACTGAACCAAACCGCTGTGATAGACCAAGTTATCGTGAAATCGGCCGTAACCAAATATCACTTTTAGTATGAACATTTTATATGGCGGAAAAAGTTTTATAACAGTTAAATTAAGCATAATATGATTAATAATTATAACTATTTTCATTGAGATCGCTCTGGTTCAATCCAAACTGTTCCCTTGTTAGTAATGCACAAACAAATTAAATAAAAACATTAAAAGTACTGAGAGAAATGAGAGTGGATATTCTCTGCTTATAAGAATGTTACTTACTTTATGAAGTTGTAAAGGCATTCTACTGGCTTCCAACTTACCTGAAAACAGAAAAAAGAGTAAATATAGAACATACTTTAGTTATATATGAAGCAGGATTTCCTAGCTCCCAAGAAAATAATTAATCTAAGGTATTACATTATTAATAATAATAGCAATAATAACGAGGCTTCAATAATTAATTCTAAACATGTTTTTATTAATCACTCGTATAATTAAATCAGAAGTTTTAGACAGGCTTCAAAAATTCAGTAGAAGGCATTTATTTAATATATGTAATTTTGGCTAAAATATAAAGACTGGACCTCACGGCCTTGGCCTTCCCGTCTTACACAATAGGACCCTCCAAGGTTGAAGGAAGCCAGACCATAAAAGTCAAATACCAGATACTGTTAGCGAGAGTGAAAAATAGCTGTGAAGTAACCTTGAAAAAAGACGCAACTCTGACAAAACATAACGGGACGTATTTGTCAAGCAAGATTAACATGGGGTGATCTAAGAGTGCAAGAGTAGGAAAGAAGAGAAATAGAAAGCGTAAATATTCGTTAGTGGGGAATTGGCGCTAAAATGATAACCAATGAGAAACGAACCAAGAAACACGTGATTATTATGTAGCCTACTAGCACGTAGAACGTAATAAGACGCTGCAATAATTTCAATAAAAATGATTGAAGAAGCATAGTACCGACTGACTGAAATTTTAATAAAAGTCGCAGGAGAACCGAAAAGCCCCGGACAAGGACAAGGACAGAGGCATTAGCAGGAGTAGTGGCAGTAGCAATAGCAAGTGACAGCTGTAGAGCAATAAGAGCGAATAATGAAGAAAGATTTGTTACGAAATTCATCCACAGAATTCGGTAAGTTGGTGGATATTTTAAACAGACCTAAGCAATTCAGTAGTAATAAGAAAGTGATTGGCAATCGCGTGTGTCCGCGCCTAAGAAAAACTCTCAAGTGTATAGACCCGTTACGTATTGTATCATACATAGATCAGCGTGGATTTTTCAAGGTTAACTTCTGGCGAGCAAAAACTTGATAGGTATAAAGAAGTCCTTCGCTTCTTGTGTATATAGAGAAAATAAACATTACTGGGAAACTTTTACAAAATTCTTTATGTGAAGAAGGTGATGTCCCCCTTCCATATCCTGTCTCCCTACATTCCTAAAATCAAAGACAACTAATTGACTCTCATGTGTCAGCGCTGTGATAATGGTATGGTGAACACCACATCATTGAAGCGGGGAGACTGAAGAGGGAGAAAGTGAAGCCAGCTATAACAACGGGAAGCCACAGCCAAATACGAACTTGTATTTACTTCCGCTTCCTCCTTACGCCCAAATGCGAAGCTTATTAACTGATGGGCTTCTCCTTTCTCTGTCCTCATTATCACAAATAATAACCTGAGATCCTATGATAATAATCCTTATTAATTAATTAATTAATTAATTAATTATCCTTAACCCCCACATTTATAACTATTCCCCATCATCTTAATAAAAAATCGCTTCTTATGATATTCGGTATCTGTAATAAATTAAATGGGAAACAACCAAGTCTAACAATTTTCCGACTCGTATTTAGAGTTCCTTGCCCTGTTTCAGGTGTGCTTGCAAAAACTTAGCGATGGGCTCAAAGTGCCATTTCGAAAAGCGTTAATTTATTTTACAGTACTTTACGTGTGAGATATTTAACTAACCACACCTAGCACTAATATTTATTTCTCCCTTTTAAAATACTTGTAACATTCATATTCTCAGAAACAAATTTTTATGAAACTCATAAATAGTTTCCACATTAGCTAGTTTTTATTCCACAATCTATAATACAAGTTATAATTACGAACATACGTTTTATTTCCTATAAATTTCCTACTTCTATGACCTATGTAGCTCCGATTATAATGCAAAGGATCATTGATTTTAATAGAGCAACATTGTCATAGAAAAAGGGAACGTAACAAGTTCAATAGATTATTATCAGTTTCAGTCAAACTTAGAGCAGTTTATAATTATACCTCCTATAACCCTATTCCAAAATCAGAAAGAAAATGGGAAAACTGATCACTAAAGATCTGTAATACGTTACTATCACGAACTAGATGTCTGGCTCATGTTCTTATGCAAGGTGAAGTAGTTATAAGTAAATCCAGGTATAAAATGTTCAAGTGATATGTAGAGAATCTTAAGATATTTAAATTATCCATATATGTATATTACTACATGCTTAGTTATCTAGTTACAGATATCACATATCAAGTAGAAGAGAAAGGGCCCCTCTTTTATAAGAAAATGTCTTTCTAACGGTTTTTGGTCTTCAATCGTACTTTATATGTGTTTTTTATTTATACTCACGTAATATGAGTATTTTAGTGATTCATTCTGTTATACACACACATATATATAATTTTATTTGTCACCTTAATGTTATTATTTAATATTTTAAATAGTATTTAATTACCATTTTTATTGCTGAGGCATCACAGGCGGTATACACTGGTAATAGAGATTACTTTATAAATTGGGAAAGAACCGTAATAGGCCTAAGTTTAGAAAACCTCCAGGCATAGTTTCATTGGTAGTAGTAATAGTAGTAGTAGTAGTAGTAGTAGTAGTAGTAGTAGTAGTAGTAGTAGTAGTAGTAGTAGTATAGTAGTAGTATAGTAGTAGTAGTGACAGTAGAAGTGGTGGCGGTAGTAGTAGTAGTAGTAGTAGTAGTAGTAGTAGTAGTAGTAGTAGTAGTAGTAGTAGTAGTAGTAGTAGTAATAGTAATAGTAGTAGTAGTAGTAGTAGTAGTAGTAGTTGTAATGGTGGTAGCAGTAGTAGTAGTCGTGTATTTATTTACAAAATATATTTGTTACAAATTTAACACGCAGAGATCGCTGACGCAGGCCAAGGCCTATACCGGGTTATAATGCCGAATAAGAAGAAGAAATTTAACTCATCCATGTCGCACGGGTCCTGGGACTGTACGTGCTTTCCCAATACACTAGGAAATACAAAATTGTACAAATCAATTGAGACAAACAATATACATATATAATGAAATAAATAAAAAGCAAAAGAAAAACGTATGTTTGAAAATAGTTAAATATTCAAATAAAATAAACACAAAAGGAAAAAGTACAAAAGTAAATAACTTACAATTCCTCATATATTATTACAAATATTTTTTTTTTTAAAATACATCGTGACTTATGTTTACCCCCCTTCCGGATTGTCTGCTTCTTCCCATCTGAGCTAACTCACTTTGTTTAAAAATTTAACCACTCCATCTTCCTCCTTTCTATCTGCCAGCAAAGCCCATCATTGCTACTGCCTACTTCCCCAGTTAACAAACGGAGCCGGTTTATGCATTCTTCCGCCCCCTTGCAGTACGCCAGGATATGTTCCCAAGATTCTTTCTCCGCACATATAGACAGAGATACCTACGGGTCCGGTATACAGCTACCAACTATTATAATGCGTTAGAAATGATAATTATATAATCTTTTTGTAGGCTGATCAACGCGCCGAACGGGACAAGAACTTTATCAAGAGCTTGCTTCAATGAACGATCCTTCTGCAGCGATGGTTCAGAGTATAGGATAGTTGAAATGGGAACATCTTTCATAGACGTATTTTTACTTTCGCTATTATTGCCACATTGACTTTACGGCAGGAAAAAATACTTGGGATATACGTGAGTGGAATGAATTATGATTAATCCTCTTCGTCCTGAGCTTTTACCTAACCCTATCGTATTACCAATAATTAAAGTATTTCTGGCGAATTGATTTGGAACAGGTTTCAACTCCGCTGCTACGTTACGTATGAGGCCTTTGCGGCTTTCAAAGGTCCTTGGTTTACAGGTATTCATTCTCTCACCCCATTACTAGAGGTCACTTTCTTCAGAAACATGATACTCGTTGGCGCATTCCTACAAGACCTGCGCGATTTGAAAGTAAAGTTATTTTAGCACATCCGAACACAGCTTTGAAGAGATGTTCCGCTCCACTCTGCACATCCAAATACTACACTTTTCAAATCCTCCACAATGAAAGATTTTACCTTTTGAACAACATATGTAGTTCTGCTTGCTGATGATTTCTAGACATGATCGTTACTGCTTGCCAATGTGCATTTTCTTGTGAAACGGTTCCAGCATTGCATTGTGATCAAAAGTTTGCTGAATCTCTCAATTTGTTTCCGATTGTAGCTTGATATAGCACCAACATCTCGTGCAAAATTAAAATCCGATGATGATGCTCTTAAAAACATTGGCCACCGTGTATTTAGTTGTGCAACCCAGTGTTTACTTTGATCAAGATAAAAAAAAGAAGATACCTTTCCCACATATCTCGTTATATGTTTGTTTGAAGATGTTTAAAAACAATTATATTACATTGCATCTCAGATAAAGGTATTATTGTACCTGTTATGTCGCTTCAGTTTAATATTATTTTAGTAACCATGATATACGGGGTTATTCTAATTGATTGTCGGGATTACAAAAAATTCATAACTCATAGGGCAATTGACATAGGAATGTGAATCTTATTTTATTGTGTACTGTAAATCATGAAGTTTATTTACATACATTACAAATGCTCGATATGTGCACTTTTTGTCACTCTACATACTCGATATTCCATCTCATCTATTGACACACACGAGTCAACACGGCAACGGTGATGGTTTCCAAGGCGGCTTGGGGGCGCTGATTCAATTCTTGAATAACCACCGGTAGAGGAGGAACAAATACCTGTATTTAACATATCCCCACAGGAAGAAATCGCATGGTGTAAGATCTGGTGAACGTGGTGGAAAGGGTAAGAGCATCAGATCACCTTCCGTTCCGCATCCCATCCAGCGTTGTGGAAGTTCTTGGTTTAAAAATGATCTGACCTCCTTGTGGAAATGAGGTGGTGCACCATCCTGTTGCCGCACATAATCGTCCCTGTCGTCACTCAACTGGAAACAGACATTCTATGGCATGTCCAGGTAAGTAAGCCCTGTCACTGTCTGTACATTGAAGAAGAACGGGCCGTAGACCTTCGTGTTTGAAACGGCACAGAACACATTCGCCTTAGGGGAGTCTCGAACACGTTCCACATAACTATGGGGGTTCGTTATACCCCAAATGCGAACAAAACTAATCTGTCAAGAAAACCATCATCTTCTTCAAAACGTTCCTACGGAGATAAACGCCCCTAATCCGATACACATCCGCTTCTGACACAGCGGGACGCCCACTGCTTTTCACTTTGCACAAACAACCTGTATCCACAAATTGTGCATACCATCCGTGAAAAGAGTTGTCGGAAGGAGGCTCTTTCCAGTATTTTGCCCGAAAATGGCGCTGGACTATGGTAACGGATCAGTGTTGATGATATTCAAAAGTACAAAAAGCTTTCTCCTTACCGCTAACCGCTATTTGTTAAACAATGCTGTTACTGCCATCTGGTGTAACTGATGTCTCTACAGATGATGCAAAACAAAACTTTGACAGTTTGTATAACCGTTACTGCAACAATAAAATTGGTATGGTTTCCCCGTTTTATAAAAAAAAAAATTCATTTACCCCCTTAATATTTAGAATAACCCTGTATTTTTCGCGAGTCGGAATAGTTATCACATCTTTCCTGTTTTATTAAGTAAATGATGAAATACCTTTTTATCCTCTCCAAAAATGTCTTCAATACTACTTCATATATTTTATGTTCTAATTGCTTTGCGTGGGTTCTCAATGAGTGGAATAAGTTATTATATCACACGTAAAATGAAGCTCTAAAATGGGTCTTGCATTTAGTCACAATCAATAGCAGGCTTCATGTAGCATGTACTGTAATATTGCAGTGAATATTACAATAAATGAATGCATTTACACATAAACTTGGTTTTTAAATTTAATAAAATAAAAAATAGAGCTTATTTGAGTGTATAATCATTAATATTATTATTATAAAGCTGGGTCAACGATAGTAGTTTTGTACTTCATGCACGACGTTGCACAAGTTCATATGAACCGACGCGACTCCTTGTAGTTCAGGCTTCTGGATTTTTACTCAGTACTTGATAATCTCCAAGAAAGTGGACATGGCAGCAAATGTGGGAAATATTTGGAAAGAAGATGACAGATAACTACTTGGGTGCTTGTATTTCTTTGGGCACTTCATTTCAACTTTCTCACCTCCACGGGTGGCGGAGATCGTTAAGGTGCGGACTCGTAGCGGGAGGTCTGGGGTTCGAATCCCACTAGGACGTCATCCCTGACTGGGGTTTTTCCAGGTTTTCCTCAGTCCCCATAACTGGCAAATGCTGGGGAGATACCCCTATACTTAGGCCTGAAACGTTTCCTTCCATAGAAAAAATATATCCTTTCCCAAGCTATCATTTCATCTCATGTATCATCACTGTCCACCGCCTGTGGTGCCTCAGTATTAAAAACGGGCATTAAACACTACTCAAAAAAAAATGTCAACTTCTTAATATAATTGGAGTTGTTATAGAAAAACAATCCTATATTTAGATCGATTTTATTCTTTTTTATAGATCCCTATCGATCCAAAAGTAATTACTTCTAAGCTGTAATAATAATATCATCATCAATTACAACGGTAAAGAATACACGAGGCTTTTCAAAATATTTAATATTCGTTTAAATAATTTTAACAACAACAGAACATAAAAATATAGACATTTTAAAGTGCTACCAACTGATTTCTGTTTCTATATTTTAGATTCAAAGATATCTTACTTTTTGCACATAAATCACGACTTTAAAAAAGTAATTCCCAAGCTAGATTTGAGTGAATACAAATAAGTGATTTAAATTTAGATGAATTTAATTGTAATGTCAGTCGGCTGTCGTTATCTCACAAGAGCATCAGTGGACTGCGACAGCCGTTTTTGGTGGATGTATGCTATTGTTGCCCACAGTCTTCTTTAATACCTGGCGTGTACCATATAAGACAAGTCCCTTTTTCATGCAGCAGGCGACCCGTAAGAGTTACGTTTGCCATGGGATTAATATTATGAGGCATGATGACGTCTTTAACGGAGGGGGTAATTGCCTACTGCCGGCTGTGCGCAGGCGCGCGCTCTCTCTTGTAAATCTCTCTACAACACAAGAGATTCATGGGCTTGTCAGACTGCATTCTACATCCTTGTCTTACTCCCACTGCATTTTCTTTGCCAGGAAGTGCTGAATCCTTCCACAAGCGCTGCTGCCGCTACTTTTAAATCTTATGTCACCTCTATCATATCTCCCTTTCATTACAACCTGTCGGAAATGTTATTGTCTCAGTTGTTTTAAATGTTGGAAGCCGCAGATATAAAGGCGAAATCTGCCGAAAATCCCGTCCGAAAAGTTTATGCATCTTTTTTCTACATTATTCAGACATTACTGATGAATATTTATAGGGATTTTGGAGTGTGAACAGGCGAAATACTTAGCTTGCTCTTTCATAATTCTTAACGGAGATAAAGAACGAACATTGCGAAAATTATTTTTCATTGTTAACTAAATTACACAGCATTTTATAAAAGATATCAATGTCTCACAATACCAACAGTCTTTTACATAAATTTTACATCTAACTCCAAAAGCTATAGTTTATTATTTCGTGGACTATTTACTATCATGTTTAATTTAATATTATTTATATTATACGTTTTGTTACACCTTTGAATTTAATTTTACATACATTATTAAATGTTTTTCACTATAATACTGGACTGTTTCCTTAAGAGTATGCCATAATAGGCTAGAAATATTTAATTAATTTAATTTTAATATAATTCATTAACCTTTCACTGCAAACATCTTAATCATTTATATCAACGCTGCTTTGTGGAAAATAGAACACGTAATTGAGAGATGTGCAATGAGTAATCTGAAGTAATCCTGTCACAGGACATGTAAGGACATGTTTGTAATATCAATAACTTCTTAAGACACAACAAATTGTATACTTAGTATTTAATATTTATTTTTCGGAGATATGTTAAAATTGTAAATGGCGCAAAACTAAAGACTTTAAATCACAAGTGTAATCTGAATGATTAAGTAATTCTCGTAAAGTAAAATGCAACGCCATAGAATCAAATATTTTCTCTCATGCTTTTCTTTTCGTTTCTCTTAAATATTATTAAATCTGTAATTAAAGTTTTTCTTTTATTTTACTAAACTATTAACTTACCGAATACTATGCAATTCTTACTCGTATCAAAATCCATTTTCATATTTTTATAATTGTAATGTATGGAGCTAAAAGGTAGTTTGTCAAAAATGTGATTTTTATTTTGTTTAATGCTTATTTTTAATTGTGATGTTTCAAACAGTGGAAGAAAGAATTTTTTTCCGATCCCTCCGTGTCGGAATTCCTTTCAGAGCATATGGGGGAAGAAAGCATTATGTCACGGAAAACATTCCATTTAGCGTCGCAAGTCTTAGCCGTAGAGACTTACATAATTGTCCCGAGCTCGTAATTTCGCGCACTTTATCACACGTTAATAACAATGTTTATTCTATAATTAGAAGAGTTGTGCGGCAAGATTTTATGAGATATACTCAATGAAACAGGTCAAAAGAAATGTTATTAGAAACGCTATTGTCAAAGGTGGCGTATTAAATCATAGAGGACGACACATGGATGAAAAGAAGATTGCAGGTTAGTAACTAAAATGTATTGCAGTGTTATATTATCATTTTGGTTTGGTGTCACAGAACGTAGACTATTGTTCCGGTTATGTTTATATACAACTGAATGGGAGTATTGATTATCCTATTTTACTTTGTAGGCGCAGAAAGAAATGTTTGAGGGCCTAAGTGAAGGCTAAAGGGACATGATCCGTACAAAGTTGCATGAACTACCAAATAAAAATACTCAATATTTATAATTAGTGGTTTAATAAAAGCAGTTCCTGTAAAACAGCGTAGATCTGGGGCATTCGAGGGAAAGAATCGAATGCAGTACTTCATTATTGCGAATCTCAAAAGAAGGGAGTGTGTCTGAAATCTTTTCGTAGCCTGGATGCTATTGGCACGAAGAGAGTCTACAATATGATTCGCACCCTTCTTCGCGGAGAAATGCCAAAGGCTAAATGTGATATCACTCCAGCTGTAAATAAAATTTTTGATGAAATTCAGAATTCCATAGACACATATTAAATCCTCAGTCAGCCTCTTCTCAAGATGACAGAGAAATACATTATTTAAATGCTCGTTTTACTCTGAAATCAATATATGATACATATTGTACCAAGTATTCCGATTATACAGTAAAATATGATTATTACAGGCTTCCTTCAAAATTACAACTATAAATTTGGAAGACCGCAGATAGATAACTTGTTCAATGTGTGATGAAACAAATACAAAACTGAAAAGCCCCTACTTTGTTTGTTTATTTCGTGCATTTTATTTCCCATTTATCATTGCACAATCAATAAATAATATTTGCCCTCTAGCCTTTCGTATATACTCATGAGTATATTTGATCTATAAAATATATAGGTTGTTTTAAAATTGTTAAAAGCAGTCAAATGGTTCAAGTTTTTTTTTATTTTTATTTTCATGGTTGTATTCATAACTACCTGCAATTTTAGGAATAGTTGATTTTCTACTCTTGCATTTGGGTCCCCTACTATTACTAAATGCCTATATTTATATCAATTTATTTATTTCTGTAACTTTTTATAAAATTCTTGGGTTTCTTCTTTTTTGCCCTCTTGTGGAACATATATTCCAATTATTACTAATAGTTCCTAGGTATTTTAAAAAATTTAGTTAATAATCGTTCATCAATAAAAATAGTTTTCAAATTTTCCGTTTCCTTTTTTCATTAACTAGAACAGACCCTTCTTTTGTAGCTTATTTTACAGTTACACACTATAAATCATTTCATGTTTTGTAATTATAAAATACTAAAAAGTTTAATTTATTTCATCGCTTTTCTTTAGTTTGAATTTCATCGCTGATTGCTTCTGCCAAACTGAAACAAATTCACATATGGATAATACAATTTTAAAGGAAACCAAAATTATTTGAATATAAAATAAAAAAAAATTACATCTAAATTTCTTATTTCCAATTCAATTACTTAGCTTTCAGGCGTTAATATCTGATGATGCCTGATTTTTCAGCATAAGTCTTTTCATTTATGCAATTCCAGCTTTACTGTTGAATAACCTGCAGTATCTTATATTTTCAAAAGGATAAATTAATGTACAAGAAGAGAGACTTAAGTCACTTCGTGAGTCGGCTGACCAGAAGTATCAGAGCTGCTGTGAGAAAAAACTTAGGAGGAATTCCTCTGGCGAATGCTGGAAATATATGGAATTATGACCTTAGCAAAGCCGTCGTTAAAATCCCAAAGATATGTGTCTTATCAAATGCTTACTGGCCTAGCATTAAATACTCTCAGACCGCAACAATATTAGCTTCAACCAGTAACAAAATTGGATTGAACAGTGCACAAACTCCACTTGGAATGATTTCGAATGAAAGTTTACCGACAGTTAAGAACATTTTTCAGTGTTATTGTAAAGCCTTTTTTGATCGGCCGGTGGTTTACTAGGATTCCGTGGGGGCCCTAAGTGCTTCTTGAACTGTCTTTATTTTTGACTGTTTACCTTTATCGGTATTAGGACCGGAAATTACAATCAATACTTGGGTCAGTCGCCTATAGAGCAGTTAATTATCTCTGGAAACACATACATGACGGACTCCCTGAAAGGGTGATAGTCCAACGTTAAGGCCACCTCGAAGACATCACAAACACAGAAAGACGCCGATATAGATATTGAGATGTACTGAAGATAAAATATAAAATGGAAGGTGAGTCTGTGGAAGAGCAATATTAATCAGACATTTTCCATTTCTAAATATGGACTGAGAAAAACCACGAAAATCTCAATCAGCACTGTAAAATAATCTATAATTGAGTCTATCTTTGAAAATGTTGATCCAGCAAATTCTATAAATATTTGAGCACTAGAAACTTAGCTTCAGTCTACTTAATCTATTATGTCAACCCTTTGTTTATGTACTATTAACATCGGCATTTGTAAGTTACGAATTATCGTTGAACAGCAAAAGTAGATATATGCACATTCAAATAAAGAACAGCAAGATAAATTGAATGAACACACTTTTTTTTTGCTATTGCTATTGCGTTTAAAATATATATTTATTGTTAGACTCTACACTACTGACATTATGCTGGTATTTTGTGTAAGAAATATTGTGATTTTTTTTCATAATTTAGGAATGTTGCACTTTATATTCCACCCATGTTTGTTGGACATGTTGTTCATAAATATTCACTAATATTCTTGTAAATAACGATATCATAAATTAACAGTCATTATCCTGCATTACGGAGAATTTCGTGTTAGTAGAGACATTTCGGAGTTTATGAGCCTTGTTGGGATAAAAACTCGACACGAGGAAAAAAAAAAAGTCAAACGACTGTTTGCATGCGAAACAGAGTAGCTCATGACAAGCTTTTGCAGCCATAAACGTTGCTTAATGTGAACTGAGGGGTCTCTTAAGGGCCGTTAATAGCAGCAGATGAGAGGATTGGAGCAGTTGGACGGGAAAGACAACTTAAGTCATGTCGCTTAAGCTGAGATCTTACTCTGGAGGATCGCAGCTTCATTAAAAAGCAGAACCGGGACTTCTTTTTCTTGTTAGGTGGATTATGGAAATGTCACTTGCTTGTAAAAGCCGTTTAGGGCCGTTCAGGTATATGGCAGTTTAAAGTTTCGTAAATGCGTCGCTAAGCAATTAATTACGTCACCGTTTCTACTCGTTTTTAATTTTTTTTAATCACTATACAGTTTTTTCATTTCAAAATATGTAGCCGATTCCATTTTCTTTTCTGATTTTTTGGAATCAGGAAACACAGTGTTTTGTGCACTATAATAATAATAATAATAATAATAATAATAATAATAATAATAATAATAAATTAGTACATGAGTATAAGTACAGCAACAGGATGGAATTATGGTAAAGCACATTGATGAACAATACGACATTTGTGACCTGTTCCTGTAAGAGTTTTACAAGAATAAAATGCTTAAGCCACTAAATTATAGAGAAGTAGCTTACTTAAAGAACACTATTTATGACTATTCGGCAATTTAATAAACAGAGCTCGATACCCTTCCGTTAATTTCTGAACAAATTTTGCACTTGGAGACATACCAGAAGGTAAACTCTCAAGATTTGAGAAAAATAAAAAGAGGAGATTTTTTTGATTGATTTATTTACGGACGCTCTTTAACATCTCAGGTCATCAGTGTCGCATTCAACTCAGGGCGTGAAACGGCCGACAAATTTTGCTCAGAGGCCTCTCTTTCAGGTTTAAGGTTTTTTTTTTGTGCCGTAAATGTACGAAACGGGACCTACGGTTTTACTTCCCTTCCGAAGGAAGCCATTCTTGGGATGGACCGAAAAAATTCATCGGTCCTGGCCAGGTTCGAACCCGCGATCTTGGCTTTAGGAGGAAAGTATGGTTACCACTACACCACCAGGGCCGACACAAAAAAGGGAGAAGCTGCAATTATAAGGCACTTTACTAAACAAAATAAATGTTAATGTAATGTACTTGCAAAATAATGTAATGTATCACTCGGCAATATAACATTTAAAAAAGCAACAGAACCTTGAAATAATTGCCACAATAAATATATAACCATTGAATAATTTATTCAAAATTACTTGAAGATAAGTATTTAATCACCCAATCTTTAGGACACTAAATAGAATACCTTTTATGCTGCCCAAAATTTACCATCAGTTTTAGCTTATTGACTTGCAAAATAACTGTTCCTGTCTTTTAAAATAATTGCAAATAGACAATTTATGCCAATAAAACAAAGTACAATAGCAAATGTTACAATAAAATGTTTTAAAATTTAAAGTGTACCTTGGTCACAGACTTACCCTACGAAGAAGGCTCCGTATCTAACCAGTTAGAAGAAAAGACTAAACGAACTGTTTTCTACTGCGTTCTGAAAACGACTTAACATTCTGAGCAAATGAATGGGAAGATATAAATATTTACGTCGCTATTATTCGATCGGGTTGGATGGGTGAGGAAAATGGAAAAAGGCGTTCGGAACCAAGGGTGCGTTCGAAAATTGGCACATGAAAACTATAATATTTATGTTAAAAGAAGCACGTGTTTGCTTATATTCACAGCCGGAAACAATAGATAATGTCAGAGAAACAATATGCCACTATCTTCCCATGCCTGGATTGTTTAGATACGTCAAACTCAAACAATCAAATTGTTTCTTTTTAGGTATTATGGTATTATGAAATAATTTCAGGTCGATACTGAATAAAGCATTCCACTATCACACTACTAATATTATTTCAAGCGTTTATCATGTATCAAAAAGTATGTTTCTTTCTCACCTGTAAAGGGGGGTGAAATGAGTGAGGGAGGGAATGGGACTAGTTATCTAGCATTAGTTAAACAGGATTCTTACTCGTACACTGATAACCAGGGTGTTAGCGTGTACAAGGTCCTAAGGACTAAGCAACTCTTAAGAATTGAAATTTAGCTGAATGAGTTTAATTAAAAAGAGGAGCAGGTTAACTATTGTATGAAATATAACTTAATGTTGTACTAAATGTAAACTTATTTTTAGTGTTGTGTTTTGGTTTTGTTTGGATCAGAGCCTGGTCTCCTGAATATTCCAGTAGGTAGCTGCTGATGAACCGGGCACTGTGGGACTGAACCAATCAAATTGGAATAAATTAGTGCCTTCTGGAATTGCCGAAGGCACTGTTCCTATTTGTTATATTTAAAATGTTTTATTGTGTTCATTTCGTTATAACATTTTGCACGTTGATGTATGAGAAATAAATATATACTATACTCACGTGTAAAGTGATAGTTGAACAAACAAGCATGAATGGCTCGGTTTTGAAGAATACACTGTTACAAAATGTTTGTATTTTTCGTAAAATGTTAAAATATACTGGTAAGCTGGTTGCAAGATTGAACCGGATAAACTAATGTCATCATGTGATTTTACTCCCAAATCGTCGTTGGATAAGGTAGATATAACTTGTTTTTCCTGTAATCAAAGTTCACAAATCAACAAGCTCACATTAGAAATAGAACTTAACGCCTGCGTTAAATTAATGTGCACCTTCCATAGATTCCGGTGTCTAATGGGCTTTCGAAGCTTGTACTTAGTGAAAAACATAAATCGGCATATTGGGAGTCGAGAGAGAATAATAATAAATAAAATAATAATAATAAAAAGAGATACAAAAGAGAGAAGAGATAACGACATAATAAGAAAAGTGGTTATGTTTATTAAAATGAAAAAGTAAATTACGTCGACATATTGATATAAGGCTTAAAATAAAACCATGAAACTGAATAAATCTAAAGAGAACTGAAACGAAAAAAGGCCAGAGAAATAGAAATGTGTATTGATATGAATAATATCGGCCCATGAGGAAGTAATTTATCATTGGTGTGGTTTTATGCTCAGTGTTCGAGCAGCGAGATGTCTAACACAATGGTGAAGCGGGGATGGGAGATGCAAAGTGGAGGAAATACGGGGTTTGTGCCAACTGCATATGTTCCCCAAGTGGCGTCATGGCCATATCCTCGTTCTGCCAAGCCCAGGTGCATTAACCCGACCGCAGCAACCCAAATGCAGCATTAATTGGCTGTCCTAAAACTTCTGGCTTGATGCTTTTCGAATGTCTTGTCTTTATGAAGCGAAGGATTACAAGCAGGATCGACAAGCGCATTTACTGTTTCGTCAAATTTGTAAAAGATTCTGAGATGTAAGGTATAGTTCTCTCAAGAATCTATGTTGTGGGCTGGTCCACTGTGTGGAGTATGTACTTAAGCATTGGAAACAATCTCTTTTTAGCGCTGATCAATACTTCGTAAAGGGTAAATCCGGTAGAGATGCCGCAACGGGAGACACGTCGCTGTTGCGCAGTTCAGTCCATTGCTGTTAGATAACACCATAGTCGCTTGCGGTAACAGCTGTTATTTGTTTATAAAAACAGACTATTAACAAAGAGGATTGTCTTCCTTGTTTAGAGGTATCGCATATATTTGGAGAAACATATAGCGAATCGCCTCAGAAATTATACAAATAACTGTATAGAGCTATAAATATTGAAACAATATTAGTTTTGTGTTTCAACAACTATTGTTTTACATTGGCACAACGTCCCTTCGTTTGACTCCATCATATTGAGAACATGTTGTAAAATTAAAGAACTCCTGCATTTCTCCCTGAAATTCAGGACAAATACCCCATTATTTAATGAGAACACATGTTTCCTCATGTGAAAATCATTCAACAATGATGCAATGTCGACTGAAAATCTTTACGGTCTTATTCAAAACGGCTCCATAACAGCATAATATTAATGCACGCAAAAATGAATTAGCGAAAACTTTGACTTCTAAGTAAAATATACATTTAAAAATAAAAAAAATTCTAAGCTAGAAAATACAATAAACTTAGGAGTGTATATATATATAAATTAACCTAACCAGAAATGAGTAAAGTTGATAGATATATCTGATGCAGAAAAAGAAGAACCAGATTTTTAAAACTGTGTTGAGTGTCAAGAAAAATAATACTTAAATAAAACAAAATTTACTTGATTTGTGGTACGGTGTAGTATATAATTATACGAAACATGCACAATGTATGGTATATTTTTATATTTAATAGTTGCGATAGTAACCAAAAAGAAGTAAAATTCATAAAAATAAAATTAATTTGCAAGTAATCTATTTCATATTAAATATTTTGGAGCGTATACAGCAGAGGGCGGAATATTTTAATAACAAAATAACCATAGGGTTACAACATTTACTAGATTTATCAACTACCAAGAATTACAAAATATAAGTTAAGCTGTGGAAGAAGTTACTGTTACTGTCTTTACCTGCCAGCGCAAAAGCGCACATATATCGACAGCAGGGGTTGTGCATTGCTATACCGCTACTAACACCAATTCTAACAACCAAATATCGGCCTTATTGATCGTATTTAAACATTTTGTTCTTCATTTCAGAAAGTGACGTTAGCTCTATCGCTATGTCTACACTGTTATCTTCCTAGGATGTCACTCTACCGTGCGATCAATTTTGTTTTCCACCGGAGTGACTTGTCTATGGGCGAGGGCGCCTCTCTTTAGCCGGTTAGCGGTCAGCCGGGTCTCGGTGATTAACAATAAAAACACCAACCCTACAACAATGCAGAAACCATTTAAGAGACTTGTTACTTACCAAATTATCAAATAAAAGGTTGAAACTGCCATACATCATTCTCCTCATATTTTGGCATCTCTTTAGCAAATTAGCCATCACTTCCTGTAGTTCATTTTACGAAATCCCGACAATTTCCTGACGAATATTATCTTTCGAGTTCTTGTATGATTTGTACATGGCAGTTTTAAATTTACCCCGAGATAGTAAACGCAGGTTGTTAAATCGGGAAACGGAGGGAGCCACAGATACCCATTAATAACCCTGTCTTGTGGAAACACGTTGTGAAATGCTCTTATGGAATTACTCGCAGTGTAAGCAGTGGCAGAGTCCTGTCGAAAAAAAGTCATGATCAAGCTCCCTGTCGGTCATTTCTCTGATAAAAGAGATTAGTATTTATTACGGCATCCAGAAAGTAAGTCCCAATCGCGCCTAGAGATGGCACCGCTAGTCGGATAGGAATGCGCATGCGCAGGAATAGAGAGGAAGTGTGTGGTAATAATGCAGTAAAATTTCAGCCTTGTGACGGCCGTGGTTACCGCGCTGTGCTAGGAAATGGGTGCTCTGATATTGTCTCCCGCCAACTGCGAAGTCATCCGAGGTTTGCACGCTCAAAAGCAAAGTCCAGCAGAGATCCATCGCCAATTGTGTCAAGCTTCCGGGAGACAATTTCGTGCACAAGGGAGCTAGACATCTGGGGAATTGACAAGAGAGTTCTGAAATTGTGAAGCGCCGGTTCTGCTCAATTACTTGCCGCACACTTTCCAACACTTCTGCCGTCACCAGGGTCTGTCGGCCACTACGGTCGTCGTCGTGAATATTGGTTCGTCCTTCAGTGAACTGCCTGCACCATCGTCTTACCATAATGTCGTGTCCATACACGACATTATGGTAAGACATTATGTATATGACGTTTGATTTAAAAACGCGTCTATTTTAGTATAAATTATCTGACATAGTGTGTTATTGTCAACTGTTCCAAATGTCGAATGTTGATTACCTCTGTAACATAGGTATAAAATTATTTTAAGTTTTACGAAAAAACAATGTTCCAGATGTTATGGGACGATGATTATGCCTGCATGTAAATGGTTTCTGCTTCCCTCAGGATTAGAAAAATTTACTTCCAGCGTATGGAGATCAAGCATTCTCATTAATGGACCATAGTGAAACTGATTTATATGTTTTAAACACAATTATAAACTTTTTTTAGCAGAACCTCTTCAATCAACTTATGTTTCTCCCAAAGAGTCTCGAGCAACAGAAACAAATTTGTTGTTGTTGATTTGGTTTATTTACAGACACTCTTTAACATCTCAGATCATCAGCGTTCCATTCAATTCAGGGCGTGAAACGGTCGATCAATTTTTCTTTCAGGCTTGAGGTTTCTTTTTCGTGTCGTAAATCTACGACATGGGACCTACGGCTTTACTTTCCTTCCAAAGGAAGCCATACTTACGAATTTTACGCACGAAAAAATTCATTGGTCCTGACCGGAATTGAACCTAAGAATTTGGGTTTACGAGGCAAGTATGATTAGCACCACAATACCAGTGCTGAAACCGCTATAAGGGATGTAATTTAATCACAATGAATGTCAATGTTTGTATCAGAGCTTGAAAGCAATACGCTAATAAAATAAAGTAAATTTTAGATTCCATTTATAGTTGAGGACTTAGCCACAGCTAGTTTTTATGAAAACTAGAAATAATATCTTCTCATTCCACCTCACTGAAATTACGTCAAGCAAAGTTGCTCTAGAGACCATTACTATTACATTGTCGTGCGGTACAGGACAATTTGCCACTCTTAGCTGATGTGTTTTTGTTCTGGCCGACCCACAGGAGATTATTTTAGGTTTTCCTCAAGTTCATAACATGTTTCCTTGCATTTGGTAATTTTCAAAATACAGAATTTTCACCGGAGTTAATATTTCCCATCAGAAAGTGAATAAATTAGCCAATTTTACACTTAAAAAGTGCTGATTAAGTTATAATACTTGTTTTACACTATGAATAACAGTATGTAAAACCCTCTATCAACACTCTCCTCGTACTACCGGCCCCATAGTCCATAACTGACTGTTACATCCAGGTACTGTACTTTTGCATCCTTATAAAATGAATAGCTGGCACACGGCTTTCATTGTAATTTTGTTATAAATCACATGCTTGTAACACAATGCAGAAAAGGTTTTAGTAGCATCGCAACTGATCGAAAATGACATTGCGTTCCTAGATTATTCTTTTTTAGTGAGTACACCCAGTTATTCTAAGTGAGAGAATTGCAAACCTGGTGAAAACCTGTTCTGTTTATCATTTAAACTTTTTAAAAGCATTGCAATTTAAAGTGTTTGCTTAACAATTGATATCATAGAAAACATGACGTGAATTTCTACCATATTGGTTTCAGACACAGCGGATGGTAGACGTTTGCACCATCTAAACCCGAAAGTAGAAATGAACGGCGCACGGTATCCAGGAACAATGACGGGTCATATACAGTTGCAAATAAGCTAATAATTAATACATAAACAGGTTGAAACACAAATTTTGTGAAAAGCGAAAGGGAGTGTGACGAGATAGAAAGTGCAATGCCTTTTGAGTAGCGCCTTTGTAGACGTTGCAGTCAATGGTGTTGAGACATGTGGTATGTGTATGTAGTATTTGCTGACCACACGTCAATCCAAATGAACGCCAGATTTCATCAGACCTCAGCACCTAAAAATCAAACTTTACTTCATCTAGGATCTATAACGAAGTGGGCCCTCTTCCAAAGCTGCCAACTAAAAAAATGAATGGAAGCAAACAGCTTACGAGGAACTAACTTCACCCGAAAGCCTGGAGAAAAATAAATCTCTCTTTAAGGAAATAGAAGGGAAACAAATAAAAATAAAAGAAATACAAAAGAAAAACTACACCAAAGGAACAAAACAAAAAAATGAGATATGAAGATATGAGCGACCGTAACACAAATCAATATGCTGACCGCTGGGAAATGTATTACAGCAGATAAAATAAAGAGGGCTCTGTAAAGTGTGTCAGCTTTGTCAGGGGTGAAACTTTATAGCAATTAAAATGAAGTCACACGATAAAACACACAAAATAAGAGGTAATTTTGTAGTTAAGTTTGTTGTGCGAAGTTTAGGTAGTATAAATAAAGTTCATTCGGTGGGTCTTCAAATGTCACACTGTGCACTAAGAGAGAGATGGTGCATTATTTAATTTTTCATAAAGATTTGAAATATGTGCTTTTGGTCTTTAATCGTTAATGTTATAAATAATTTATAGGAATCTCAATGTTTACCCTAAAATAAAGGACTATAGAGCTATTTTCTCCCAGAATTTATATAAAATTATTTTCCTCCATATTCATAACTTCCAACAATAATCATTATGCATTTCTTTGAATATATTTATTCGAATGAATACATAAATTCAGCTCTTTTAAAAAAAGAAAATATAAGTTTAAAGAAAAAATGCTATAATCATGATTATAGACATATTAGTACCGTCATAAGAATCTTGTAAACGTATTTCGCCACGTCCTATTTCTTTCTTAAAGTCATCCTCCTGTAATTTTTCAACGTGTCTTCGTCAACAAGTCTTCCAACTGAATGTCCTATTTTCATTTGCAATTAGCCATTATTTGACTACACGAATTCTCGATAGCTAGATGATCAAGTTCGTACATTTTAGACTGATTTTTGAACGGTAAAACATGCAAATACTCATTTTTTGTTTCGTTTGCCGAAAACTAAATCCTCCCTTGCTGCAACCATTGAATGATGTTGTTGTGAACCTGATGTTATCCATGGTTGCGAGTTAGCTGCGAGAGGTTTAGGCAGGAAGATTGCCCAATCGGCCGGTGATGGCATCGCCTCCCCAGCACGAGTTCTTCCTTTGGCGAGGTGGTTCACAGGGCATACGCCGGGTTCATAATATTGGACGATAGGGTGTCTCCGCTTGAACAGCGTTGCAGCAACGCTGTCCGGGATCGTCAGGTCAGTACGACTGCACCACGACGGTTCACAGGATTAGAGGAAGGACGGTAGGAGGAGAAAGGGAGAGTTGCCAAAAATTAAAGCCGGTATGGTGTCTTAATGGAGACCACCAGATAGAACATGCTAATGATGCGAACCACTCCAGACAGCATTGGTCGATCTATTTATACCTGCCGCCGGGTTCAGGTCATTAGCGCATAGTACCTTTGGTGCTCTCTAGTTTATTGAGTCTCAAGTTTATTACATATTAGCGCTCCTGTGTTGCACGTCTGGACTATTCCATGTTGTTAGCTGAAGCGAGCTTGTTTAATGATGGTAGTAGATTGACGCTACACATCATTATTTCTAGTTGATGTATTTGGAATTTTGTTGATAGTGACGGAATGATAAGGGGATTGTGCATTATTACTAAATTTACCTCTTCTAAATAATTTAGGAAACCATTCAAAAACAATTCTTTAAATGTTGAAGCTATTATTTCCTTAATATAGTCGCAAATTGATTTTGAAAGCAATAGCACATTTTCTCTCTGGTAAAAAACCTATTTTCGCCCATTCCACATGACGCATGATAAGTCTGCTGCCGACCCCCAAAGGAACGTACCTTCAGTTCATAATTATTACAGGAATCTTACCAAGTGGTTGTGATTAACCCAAGTTTCATGTAAATAAAAGATTGGTCATGTGTCGCTAGAATTTGAATTTGAATTTGATGCATTGTGTGCAGGAATCTAACTGTGCTGCCACATAATGTCACTCTTCTCCATTAAGATTTACGTCCATCTATATTTGAAGCCTAAACTGCGCAATATATGAAATATTGGTTTAAAATTGTATTACTTTTTTTATTATTGCAAATTCATTTACATCGTAAAACACCCAAATAATCCTTTGCACTATGTCCTTGTCAGTGCCATGCGAAATTCTCTTAACGGTCCTTCATGTTTTCGAGGTGACACAACACCAGGGCACTACCAGAGTCTTAACTTTTGACCTCAACCCTGATGCGTGATCCAGTATTTATATTTACTCTAAAGTCCTGTACTGGTTTACTTTTACACTTTTAAAAATGAAGATTTTGCCCCTGTTCTTTTACTGAATACTTTTTAAAAAGTTATATACACTAAAATCAACTTTAGTACCTTACTCCTTTAGTACTTCTTTTTTAGAACTAGGAGCAATTGTACTCGGTTTACTGTGCGAAATAAATAACACACATAATTCAATTCCACTTCACTTATCAGACTGCCTAATGGATACTAGCAAATGAATTTACTAAGAAGTAAGCAGAAAGAAAGATATGTTTCTTAGTGATTTATTATAGACCCATGAACGTAATTTTTGACAGAAGTTGCTGACATACTGTTGTGTTTATATATATCGACTCAGAGCATTCATTTCGTAAAAAAATAAACATATTATCCTTGTGTACGAGGTGGTATCCGCAATATTCGGGACTGATGCTGCCATCTCGACAGTAGTAACAGTAGAGTTTTGTGCCGATAGGTGGCAACACTAACACATCTGATGAGTAAGTGTGAAAAGTTTCATGCAGCTGGTTAAATATGTTCAGATTCTATAGCACTTTTCAGGATACTCAGTGTATAGTGATGATTTTACGATGGATCCAAGATTACAACAGAGAGTGTTCATCAAATTCTGTGCAAATCTCGGGGAAAAAGCTACAGAGACCCTCGAAATGATCCAACTAGTATTTGGGGGACAAAGTAAGAGCCCTTTATGTTTGTTTGAGTAACATACTAGATTGAGGATCGGCCGTACAACTATTGAAAACAATGTTCACACCGGTAGGCCCGTCAGCTGCACAACGCCTGACATTGTTGCCAAAGTTCAACACCTCGTTCGTGAGCATCGACGTCGAACCATTGAAGATCTTGCTCATGAATTGGTTATGGGACATGCCAACGAATTTTAACTGATGAATTGGGCAAAATCCATCGTGTCGCCGGAAAATTTGAGCCAAGGATCCAGACTGCTGATCAGAAGGCGCAACGTGTTGAAGTTTGAACGAAGCTTCGTCAGGCCGTATCGATGACCCAACCTTCTTGTCCAGGGTCATCACCGGCGACGAGATCTGGATGCACGCTTATGACCCTGATTATTGATTTATTTACGGACGCTCTTTAACATCTCAGGTCATCAGCGTCTTATGACCCTGAGACACCAATCCTCACAGTGGAAGTGCCCGAAATCACCAAGCTGAAAAAAAAGTGAGACAAGGTAAGAGCAAAGCCAAGAGCATGCTCCTCATTTTATTTGATACCAAGGGGATTGTGTACAAAGAATTCGTTCACTAAATAAAGCAATGAATTCCACGTACTACTGTGACGTTTTACGACGGCCCGAACTTTGGCGACAAGGGAACTAGCTGTTACAATCACGATAATGAGTCCTGTCACAATTCCTTGTTCACAGGATCGTTTGACGAAAAAAAATTTGACGGTTTTCCCCCACCCATCGTACTCGCCTGATTTGGCACCCTGCGACTTCGCTCCCTAAACTGAAAATCAAGTTGAAATGACGTCGGTTCGATACAATTGAGAGGATTCAAGAAGAAACGCTGTCTGTGCTAAACACCCTCAAAGAACATGACTTCCAACATGCACTTGAAAAATGGCAGAATCGCCGTAAACGATATATAGGCGTGGATGGCGGTCTTTGTATCAAAGTAAATTTTTTACCAAATGGCAGAACCAGTCCCAAGACCAGTATGTCTTGTAGAGTCTCTTAATAGCAATGGAATAATTTGTTGTTCATTTCAAATAAGAAGAGTACTAAAGGTTTATGTACCGCATCTAAAAAGATGTTCAGACATATATGTTTACAAAATTTTTCTTTACTTTTCTTGTTAGATTTTATTTAATATAGAGATATTTCGACCTAGCTCTTGGAGCACTCAAGATATTGATTCTCTTCCATGGATTGATACGGTAACAGAGGGGACACAATATTACATCACTGCAAGCTGTTGGTTGGCCAGAGGCTAGAAGGTGGAGAAGGTCAATCGCTTTCCCATTTGGAAAAAAAAAACTGTAAATATTTTTCAGAGTAATATAGAAACGCTATCCTCTTACCCATTCCAGGTAACAAATGTGTCATTACATTACGGCTTCATATGTCATTACATTTTGTGTATGTTTTACCGCCGAGGTAAACTATAAAAGCTAAAATATGTCGCGAACTTCTCCTCAACGGCAAAACCTACTAAAAGCCTGCACTAGTCTGGGGGGAAGGACGTACTGTGGTATTAATCCCAGACCAAACTAATCTAAATATATCTAATCATCTTGTTAAGCAAACGGATGTTTCAAGATATATTGCACAATAAACCTATTGGAGTTGAATATACTGTGTCACAGTTTATTATACTTGAAGATAACACATGATAAATGGGATTAATTACTTACAAACATGGGCCATTGTTCGTAGGCGACATGGGGACGAATTCGGGGTCTTTCTGCTATGAAGGTATTCTTTCGACTGTCGTTCAAATCCAAAAACAACCGTTACGCATAATGCGCCGACCAATCGCTATCCCCCTTTTATTCTTGTTTTAACGGACTTAGTTAGCCTTTTAAACAAACTATCCTATACTCTGTTGCTAATAATAACTCTATTAAACGTTGCACCATTTTTATAATCGCCACAATATTCAGCAACAAGTTTCAATTCCTTACTCTTTCCCTAGCTAAATATTAAAGCAGTTCCTGACAGTCTTTATGTGTGTGCTTTGAGGTTTTCCTTGTTTGTTATAAATAAGTCAATTAATTAACCCTCCTAAACTTGTTGCTTATTCCAGTTAAACTGAAAATACTTGGCTAGTGCAAATAAGGATATATCCTACGAGTATTTTGTCACAAGAGCATCCTTAATTAATAAAGAAGATAAAAAAATCACTGGTTACAAGCTAACGAGGTGCAGTGCATTTTCTGTTGCCACTACAAAGAGAGAGTGCACATAATTTTGTTAAAACCGAGCGGCATACATTACTTCCCCTCACCAAACCGCCAATCCGAGAGCCAGAATCCATTAGTCGAAGAGAACATACGATTTGCTTGAGTGGGGGAATGAAACTTCTCGTCTTCTCTGGCCACATACATAGAATGTCTTCTGTCGTCACCACCCTCCAGCCCATTCCGTCGGGACCCCGAGGGACATATGGGAACATGCTCCTGCTAAAGCTCTAGTTAAATTGTTTTCCAATTTCACAAGGAAGGGTCGAGAAGATCGCAGGAGGAGGTAGCTTACAGAATTGGACTTGCTTCATCCAAACGGCAGCGATAAAAATTCTCTTAGGAGGGTCTTCCCTCCCCGGGGCTGTACTGATATCAGTAACAGAACACTTAACTGTTCTCCGGCCTTCAAATCTGAGAGTAAGGATTACTGTTGTGTCTGTTGTAAATACTGAGCTGGATTCCGCACTACGATCCTGGGCTCAAATCCCGGTAGCTTGCTTCAAACCAATATGTAGTGAAACAATTTCATATGAACAAGAAATGATTACGGAGTATAGCTTTCTCTCAAATTCCGAAAGCAGCCACCATATGAATAAAAAAGTGTATTGTTACTAAACGATGAACTAGGAAACTATGCTGTCTTATTTCCTATTAGTTTATTGCGAAAATAAACAACTTTCGAACTTGGGTAAATTAGGTAAATAATATTATTTATTTATATTTTTATCGCTTAGCTTTTATTTCACGACGTTTTATTCTTTTATTCTTTTTTCCCTTTCTTATCACAACATGCATTAATAATATTCTAGTAATACAGTGTATAAATATAAATAATATATAACTGATAAAAAGAAATACATTTCATCTTTAACTTCGTGCTTTATTTTTCAGAAATCAAATAATATTAATATTACTATATCAAATAATATTATTCAAATAAGATAATCATTAGATTTTATATTCCTTAATAATTGGGGTGTTAACTTTCATGCCATAATAAGGAAAAACCACCCTAAAATTTATTAAAGTTTAAAAATAAGAATTTAAAATGAGTTGATAAATTTTGGCGCTGACTTTTAACCAACGAATGGTTCAACTTAAAAAAAATAGTTGCAGAGAAAATGTTGCTTTCGTTCTTTTGTGTCTACGTGAGTGGATGCATATCATATGTATTAACACTATCTGTTTACCACATGCTGGCAGAAATCAATTAGTCTTCGCCGTAAAATTTGGAGCATCATTAATTCACGTTTTTGGTACTTTTTGTTATGCATTTTCATTGAATAATGCTATCAGACTAAAATTGACACAGGATTTTGACAATACAGGAAAATAGCAAAACTTCACAAAATATGCTAACTACAATGTATTGCGCATATACTGCAAATGAATCCAAAAACAGAGATCTAGTATTTAAAACGACTCGCTTTCTATCAGTATTACTGTACACATTAATGGAATGAATTCACAGTTTGAATATAACTTATATAACTTAGTGAAGCACTATATAAAAGCTTTATGTTTACTTAATAATATTCACTATTATTGACCGTATTGTTCCAAATAATATTATTTAATTCTATAGCATCTAAATAAAAATATGTAAACTCTAAAGTATTTTTGACGTAAAGCGTTATTTGAAGCAATTAAATAAGCAATATAAATATAAACGGCAATGATGAATATAAGCATACATAGACAGTAATAAATGCACATTA
This sequence comes from Metallyticus violacea, assembly GCA_030762175.1. NCBI lineage: Eukaryota > Metazoa > Arthropoda > Insecta > Mantodea > Metallyticidae > Metallyticus > Metallyticus violacea. Next base: position 88,413,039 of record CM060845.1, read on the forward strand.
TATAACAAGGGGTTACCTGAAATGAACTTTTAACTTCAATTCCTTAATTCACAATGTAAAGAACAATTGAAATTTTGGCGTTCCTCAGCTTATTAATAGTAAAAAAATTCCTTTAGTAAGATGACCATGTGTAAATGTATCTAACATGCAAAGTTAATTTTATTTCCTTTCTATATCTTACAAGATTGTGTTGTTTAAGTCACACAACTGCATTTATATATTCATTTTCGATTTTTATTTTATCAAGGGATTACCTTGGGGTATGGATGTGAATAATTATTTCTTTCACAGTTTCAATGCCTGCACGCTTCATATTCATCCTCGCATTAACTACAGTGCGAGGAATCACAAATAAAGCTATGACATTTCTTTTCCTTGAATGCCTTTTATTTGAAACATAGCATTTTTATAAATATAGCGTGACGTTACAGTAAATGGCTTACCACACATAGATAGCGGAACAAATATAATAAACAATATCAGTTCGTTTGCTTGTAAATTAGTTGCAATTAATTACTTTATAAACTGAACGAAATACAGGAAGTGTGTATACTGACTGCTATGCTATAACAATTGGGCTGAGCTACCAAGTTCATCTAACAATTTAACAATTTTAGTACTAATTTAATTCAGCACTCTCCCGCTAATGCCACAGAAAAACATTTGTCTTTGAAAGCGCACTGAAAAGATAATCCGCACGACCTAGCAAAATTAAGTTCCCTTAAAGAGAAAGGAAGGTTTTAACATTTAAGCTTTTAATTAATTCTAGCAATATAATAAGTTAACCATTAAATTTTTAACCAGAACATTCCCTTTAAAATGTTTAACAAATGTTGTTGGAGAATTAGAAACATTCATCACTTTATATGTTGAAAGATAAAGCAGAGTAAAGGACTATAATTCACCCTCCCTCAATATTCCATACAAAACATAATAATAATAATAATAATAATAATAATAATAATAATAATAATAATAATAATAATAATAATAATAATAATAATAATAATAAGTGGTGACTGGATGAATATATGGAATCAGCCCAGACGCCTGACAACTTTGAGTTAATCTTAGGTAGGAGGTACTTAATGACGAACAATGATTATCACGTTGGCAACTCTGGTATGGTGACTCACGTCTGATATAACCACTTTCCAAACCAGCTATTTCCCTGAAGTCTCGGAACTAACTAAAGCTAGAAAGGAAAAAGCAACAGGTATATGGTACGGAAATCGTGACATCACTTGGCCAAATCTATCATTACTTATTACCCCGGTCAGTTTGAACTAATAGGCAGAGATCAAGTTTGTACAACTTAGCGGCAAGAGAACGTATTAAGGGAAAAAGAGAAGGAGGAGAGGGAAGAAACGGAAAATTAAAATTGATATATAAGTAGAAATGCGTAGCATATAATGTCACAATATGTAAACATATTTAAATTAATTGCATATATCAATGCACATAGGAACTTTTTACTCCTTGACGGCAACCCGAGAATCCCTTTCTAGAACCGCCATACGCCAATACAACAGCGAAGATACTAGTGTGTATTCGGGAATTATTGGGTCACTCTGTGTGTTGTGAAGCGGTTTAGGTGTTGATGTTGTTGGACCCAAGGTCCCACTTCATACCCTGGATCGTTCAAGGGGCCCGAAGTCGCCTTTCGTGCCTTTTTGGTCACGGGGTCACCTATATATGATTGAGCGAATGTATGACTCTAGGTTGTTTGTCCTTATGTAGGAAACCCAAAGTGGTTATAAAAGCTCACAGGGTTCACAGCATAGCGCCCAGTTTTTCTGAGCCTATGAAACATTTAAATATTACTGTTCAGCTCTTGAGCTCTCAAACGCGCTTACTTTAAATGTATCGCCTCTGCAACACCTTATTGGAGAGCTCCTGATCATAAGATGTAACGACGTCATCGTCGATACCTGTTCCCCTTCTACCTTCAACGAATTTTGAAGCATCTTCAGCAACTAAGAAACAAGATGATCTATTATTTGCCACCTGCATGCAATTTGCTTTGTTATAGCAGAGAGACTCATCTCTCAAGCCATTAACAGCAGAAAAAGCACAAAAGATGACAAAGGCAATCTTTTACCTATTGTCATAGATTCATACGTTAAGGTAGCCATGAATACATTTTCGTAATACATGAAATTCCCCTGTTTGTTACTACCAGCTATTGTTTATAATTATTACTATTTACATTATCTAAAGGACTTGTAAGAGTATTACAACTTTTTCATAAAGAAACAGGAGAAAAATACCCTCACTTCTACAATTTCCGTTTTTATTTTATAAATTAATTCAAGTGAAGCGAAATTTCACACCTAAACTACTGGAAATGATGTTCCGCGGTTTCAAACTTAACGCTGAGTAACGTTATAAATTCAGCACACAAGCATCAAGTGATAATACAAAGTAAATTCTACTTGTAGGTATAAGTTGTATTATCCTTTGTAACCATGCGATTGCATCTCTAATCTCTCTCTCTCTCTCTCTCTCTCTCTCTCTCTCTCTCTCTCTCTCACGCACGCATACACAATCAGGCATTGTATAAATAATATAAGCCACTGTATATTCATTTGCTATCTCACAAAATAATCACCACATAAAATTCAGTTAGAACATACTAACATTTAAGAGAAAGCAGTTAAAAATAATTATAACAGAATTGGGTTTTTTTCTGGGCTTCATTCTTCGGTCTTCTCTCACAATTTCCATCAAAACTTGCACAAATAACTTCTACGGACACATGTATAACTGTATAGGCAAACAAACATACGTGTATTTTCTGTTGATGTACAGAACAAAGGGAGCTACAGTATATCTCCAGATGTAATGATAATTTACTACTTAGAGCCCCAAGGAAATTTTCAATAAATTTGTGACAACACTGAGATTATGCCTCCAGAGTAAAAGAAAGTGACACATTAATTATGGAGATGTAAAGTATTCTTTATAGGATTGTTATAATTATTGTTTGAAGGAGAGCTGTTCCTTCATTTGTGCAAGAACGGACTGAAACTTCGTTTGAGAATTTGAATGCAATATACGACTGCCTTCTTCGCATTATTCTCATCGCCAATCCCAAAAACGTATTTTTATCCAATGAAGACAGTAGCTCACATCCGCCTCCATATCTCTATTGTATGTAAAGTTGATAGTTTGTACTGCTCGCGTTGTTTAGACCTGAGACATTAAACCGAGCGAGCCACCATTCAATGTTTTGTATGTTCTATTTACTGTATAGGAATGGTGCCTCTTTAGTCTCTTTAATACTAAAAGTTCTTTAATTTAAATTTGCAACAGCGGTAAACCCCTTTATCACATTGTGCCAGTTATTCAGGTATTAATTTCTGCGATGGACACAATAGGGTAGACGCGCATTAATTCCCAACACCACAAGAGCAAATAAAATGTCAATCAAACGAGAGAAACTGTATTGGACTTTTGTTGATTTTAAGAAGGCCTTTGATTCCATCGTTGGACACTATGGTTCAAATTGCGGATAAAGGAAATGTATTCCTGCTCTGCAAACGAATAGAAATGCGGATAAAATGTGCATTTTATCACCCTTGCCATTTTATCTCTTTATAGATGGCAGGTCGGTTCCTGGTGGTGTAGTGGTTACCATACTTGCCTCCTACACCCAAGAACGCGGGTTCGAACCCGGCCAGGATCGATGGATTTTTTTCGGGCGTAAAAATCGTAAGTATGGCTTCCTTCGGAAGGGAAGTAAAGCCGTGGGTCCCGTGTCGTACATTTACGGCACGAAAAAGAACCTCAAGCCTGAAAGAGAGGCCTCTGAGCAAAATTTGTCGGCCGTTTCACGCCCTGAGTTGAATGGGACGCTGATGACCTGAGATGTTAAAGAGCGTCCATAAATAAATTAATAAAAAAAAAATAGATGGCATGATTGACGTGATGTTACCGGAGGACATGCAGGCCCCAGGAATAGGAGTTATTGCCAGGGCTTTCGTACGCGAGTGGTATGATACTGTGTTCTACTTCGATTGAAGACCTATAGAGAGGAATATAGAGACTATGGACTTATTGCGAAGAGTATTTATGATCATTAAGGTGAATAAAATAAAAACACTGATTTTCAATATATTTATTTCATTCTTTTTAATTCTATTTATTTTTAAACTTTTTTTATTGTTGAATATACATGTTTATATATGGACCCGTGTGTGTTGAGGTTTTATTGCATTGTATTGGTGGCACTGTGATAAATACTGCACTACTACCACTACAACTGTTACTACAATAATACAGAGAGCGCTGTTTTAAAAATTTGGTTTTACTGTCTCGTCTTTTAGTGATCGAATCCTGGGGATCAATGCCAGTTAAGTTCCTAAAAGTGAATGGAGTTAAAACTCCAACACTAACGAGAGAGTGCTAATACTTGGGAATGTTCTCAGCTAGCACAGCATAGGACTATGGCGTTGATTCTGCAGGAGTAGATACTGCAATTTACGCCTTTTGGGGTTGAAATCAAGTGTGCCTAAAGGGGAGTGCATTTGATCTTAAAACATAAGCATGTTCCGAACTTCAGCAATGTTTAAACATGTTTGTTTCAACGATGTTAATTGTTGTGAAAGCGTTCTAAACTAATTTGGAAGCTAACTGGGAAAGATATATGCAATTTGTCAATATTTTTAAAATGCTGTTATTTACTAAACAAGTGTATAATCATATTAAATTTAATACTTAAACCTAATGAAAAACTGCGAACAATAACTTTGGCCAAAATGCATTGGTTGTTTTCCGGTAGGTAATATGCGAATATTCCAGTGTTAAATATTAAAAGCGGTTACTAGCAAATCTTTGACCAAAAATCTACCTTTAGATGACAGTTGAAATGGTAAAGGTTCCGAATAGTTCATCCAGTATCCATATGCAGCTTTTGCACGCGGTTATAATTTCGCCGAAATTCACGTGTAATAAGACAATGCGTGGTAAAAAGTGATAAAATGAAGTTTAAACATACTACAAAACTCAATTTTGCAATAAGTAACAACATATTGCAGCCGAAAAGGTAAAAACAGCATTAATCTTTATAAATATAAATATATTGCTAGAGTACTTGAAACTACTAACTATTAGCGCAATTGGGGGTTCTAGCGCAATATAAGCGGAAACTTGGATTAATTCTCAATTAATTCATTTAATCACATACACTAATATTAACACTAAACTCAGGAAAATCCTAGAAATAGGAGGAATCCAGTGGTTTGCAGAGGTGAGCTACGGCCTGACGGCCTACGCTCGCCTCCTTTTCGTAAATATAAATTGATAGCGGATTGTGTGTTACTATGTTAGAGAGCGGCTTGTGCAGAAAAACGTACGCAGTGTCATCTAGCTGCAGAAATCGTAAGCAACTAGTGACGACAAACAAAATAAATGAGTGGAACAAAAACCTATGTGCTGGATGAATTATTCGGAATAATTACAGTTGAAATTTCGCTATTTTACCTAATAGTCTATTATTGTCTTAACTTACCACAAATAACCTTCTGATTTGATATATTTTTCCTAAGCCATCAGATGGGTTCCTATTAGCTTGATTCGTGTTCTGATGATTTTGGTTTCAAGATTACTGCATGGTTATAAATACTTTGGATATTCCTGATGAGTGAATTATTAAATAGTTTTTCTCCTTTATAGTTTTCTATCATAGCCTTGTGTGTTACAAAAGGCATTGTAATGATGCTCACCCAAAGTCGTTCCATTTTAAGAGCATTCTACTATAAAGAAATGAAATAATTGGCAACATGAGTGTTAGGAGAAACCTAGGCACAAAGTGGAAACCTATGAACGCCGACAATTACATGCAGGTCATCTTGCTGAGTGCCCTAATCACTCGCCTTTGGTTATATTCTCGTATTGTTTCACATCCCATATGTAGCAGCTAAAAAGATTAAATACATGTACCTACTCCAAACAAAAGAACTTATCTACAGTTAAGGCTATTCTCTGTAACTTTTCACTGAGAGTTGCCCATTACATTCAATTTATGAACACCTCATATTATTCCATTTTTCTCATCGTTTCCTTTTGAAAAATAGTATTTACATTTAGTTTATATCAGAGTTTAATAACTTCATCAATAATGTTTTTTACTTAATTAAAATACAACCGATTGCATTTCACATTTATTCTACCGTCAGGTCATAATGGTATCAATACAATCTAACACTAAGGATAACAAAGTATTCGCAAGATATACGAATTTATATTTGTGTTCTGGCATGGAATGGAATCCTAACGATAGCCAACAAAATTGGATGAATGCATACGTTCATTTAGCTGTAGTGCTACCATCAACGGAATTTTACCATTAGTTTTCATTTTTTGAACCTCTCTCAGCAAGAAACCATTTTAAGCGTCAGTGTTTTTTTTTTTTTTTTTTTTTTTTTTAATACTTTGCCAAATGTCAAGCGAGTTTAAGAGTACATTCAGCAAAATAGGGATGCTTCTCTCTCACTTCCCACTACATTGATTTAATACTGTGGTGAAGTGCAAATTCACTTATTTACGTTAGCAAAAAAAAAGGACTTTCAACCTATAAAAAGACTGTCAAATAGAGATAAAGGAAATCAATATTAGTGCAGTTTTCGATATATAATTTTACCGTTATTTTTATCTAAACTAACATGTAAGTACCTAGCCTTGATTTAAAAGGGTTTTCTGTATTTATTCAGATATCTCAAAATAAAAACCCTATAATGCTTTCAATTCGTTTATTTTTGTCTCCACTTGCAATCTCTGCAAAGTATGTCTTAGAAAGATTTTTAAGCTAATCTAGTAATGGCATTTTTTGCAGTCGATTACATTCCCTATATCTGCATTTTAGCAACTTATATGTTCTTACTTTTATATTTGTTTTATCGCATCTAATGCAGATGTTATTGGTACTTTTATGCTAATTTACAAAAGCGCGCACGCAGGAAATCACAGCTTTCTTCTATGCTTTGCAGATTTTAACAAACAAACTTAACAGACACCGATAAACATCGATAAATTGGGGGATGCTAACGTAACTTTATTGTTCGATAAATAGCATAACAATATATGTGCCTAAAATCGGTACAAATTTGTGATATATCTAATCCTATAGGGATCTAAGGCAAGTGGTTGATTTGGTTTATTTGCGGACACTCTTTAACTTCTCAGGCCATCAGCGTTCCATTCAATTCAGGGCATGAAAGGATTGATAAATTTTGCTCAGAGGTCTCTTCTTTCAGGCTTGAGGTTATTTTTCGTGTCGTAAATGTACGACACGCAACCCACGGCTTTACTTTCCTTCAGAAGGAAGCCATACTTAGGATTGTTACGCCCGAAAAGATCCATCGATCCTGGACGGGTTCGAACCCGCGGTCGTTTAGGAAGCAAGTATGGTTACCACTACACCACCAGAACCGACAAGACAAGTGGTTATGACCAAAATTGGCGAAAATAAATGCGAGTCATTGTGAATTTGTTGTTCCCACTATAAACCTATCCATTCTCAGATATTTGCTGTGAAAAATGTTTTAAATTGATACCATTTATCTGAAACGGCGTAACTAAACTGACTTCAATAAATGGCAACCAAGTAAAAATGTCTACACAGTGAATGATTGCATTATCATCAGGTTATAACCATTACCAAACATTTTCAGCACAAAAAGTCATTGGCATTGGATCTATGACCATTACATGTTGCAATTCGTAATTTTATATACTAATTAAACATATAATTAGAGCAGTTAGGGATTAATGGATCCTATTAATTTCTCTCTAAACTTACAAGGAAACCTTTGACATTTACACAGTGTATGGCCACAACTTTCATTATTAATTTCTCATTTTTCACTAAAACCTCCATCTTTTTCAATGATTTTATCCATGGATTCCGTGCGGTAAAAATCACTGTCTTAGCATAAGAGATAATTCGTCAGTTGTTACCAGGCGCTCAGCAGTCTCATTTCAATATATCGTCTGTTACATGGACTCACTGCAGAGGCCAAGCGATCGCTGCGCTTTCCACACAGAACGAACCCGGTGCGTAATAGAGCCAATATTTTGTGTACATTCTTCAGTCACTGCGAATGCGAATCGGAGTTTCACTTTCCATATTCAAAAACTTAACCATAGCTTCCTTTTATGTACCATAATGTCACCCATTTTTTAAATCTATAAATGATGTCCCCTGTTGACTTAAATTAGCTGTTATTGTAAGGAGTGTAAAAGAAGGTTTGAGGAATCGCGTAAAATTAAAACTATTATTAGGTTTTTAAGAAAAAATACTTGTATTTCTAAAATGTAAATTTTAATGTAGCTATCTAGGTAAAACTAATTGGTGGATATTGTGGGAACATGATATTGTTTTACATATATAAAATCTCTAGAGGTTTATCTGTGCACTTTATTCACAATCCCTCATGGTTATTACTGTGGAAATATTTCGGCCATTCAAATGAATTGTTAAACAATAGATTACTTTGAAAGTTTGAATATTTCATTACAGGCAATAAATTAATATTGGTGCGGTACTAATGGCACATAACGCCCTTGATGCTACATATGCAAAACAAAAGAGGTTCATTAAAGAATGGTTTTAATGATTTTAACTCCGGCTAATGCATTTCGGTATAATAAACTTCAAGAGCTCATTATAGGGATTGGGTTTAAACTGGTGCAGTTACAAATAATTGCTGAATACTCACACTTGCATTGAATATTGATCTTTTGAGTATAACTGATAAAATTATATATTCCAACGAATATTTTTTCTGGTATCACCGCACAGGAATGTGAAAGCGTAATCTATTTTTGAGGATAGAGTGCCTAAAAGCGCCAGTACGAAGATACTTTTTTTGAGTAGTGTTTAATCCCCGTTTTTACTATTGAGCACCACAGGCGGTGGACACTGATGACACATGAAATGAAATGATATATTGAGAAAGGATATTTTTAAGGAAGGAAAGCGTTCCAAGCCTAAGTTTATGGTATCTCCCCGGCATTTGCCATTTATGAAGACTGAGGAAAACCTGGAAAAAAAAACCTGTCAGGGAGGACGGTCGTGGCGTGATTCGAACCCCAGATCTCCCGCTCACGAGTCCGCCCCTTAACGACCTCGGCCACTCTTGGCGGTTGTCGAAGATAATGCTTTCTATTGGGAAATGTTAAACCTATAATCACTAACATAACTTGAGCATGGTTCCTAAGGGGAACTTTCTTAGTCAAAAAATGCTGCTGACAGGACCGGTAATTAAGACACTCGAAGCCCAAAGATTAGAAAGCATTAGAATGCGTGAGTGCTTCAAAAGGTTTCTAGCTATATATAACTACACGTATGACTGCACCAACACATCTGAGAGAAATATTTTGGTATCAAGGCACAATATGTTTAAGTCGATAAGTCAAAATGCCTATCACCATATCAAAATGATCATTTTTAACTTACAGCGGACGAAAAGGCTGGCGTACGATTCTCGGCAAGACTGTCTGTCATCTTTGAATTAAGTGTAAACAATAGCTTACCTTGTCTCTATTACTGACAGATAAATGAATACATATTTAATATTTTGTTATATACGTGTTACTAAATTATAAACTGTACATGGAAGAAGATTAAGAGGCACAATAACCTGCAGACAAAAACAGTTTTTTTACTCTAATATGGTTATATAAACAGTAACTTCTCTTGCATATCTTTGATACACATTTTTGTAAACAAAATTCATTCTATTACAATACATGGGATTCAGAAACCTTATATGTGAAATTTACACATCATTTTATGCTCTCTTTTTCAGTATTAGTATAGAGGCTGCGTTTAACAGTTGTGGAACTTTCACAAGATAATTCAACTATCGAACAAACTTTTGTTAATTAAATACGGTCACAACTTTGTCCGCTACCTAAGTGCCGTTTTGGTTTATCTTGTAAGTTTTCCCTCTGGTTTAATCTTCATTCTTTTGATTAGGATCTTCTAAGTACCCTATTGCAATAACCTCATCAACCGTTCCTCAGATCGATTCAGTTTCATATATTGTATTTTATGAGGAAGTTGGGGTTTTCTAACCCAATAAAAGTTGTTAATTAGCTAAAATTTTAAAGTTTAGTATTTTTTCTTCATTGTAATTATGTTTTATCATGATAACTCGTTTATAGTACAATAATAACTTATTTTATTTATTCCACCACTCAAGAATGTTAAACTTTGCATTGTGCCTTGACTGATAAATGAATTAGTTTTGATTTTGTGCGCACAGTTTCGCCTGCGGAGAGCGATTTGATACCCCCAGAATACATGTAAGGATAATATTTCTGTTTATACTGGCCGCTCCTGAACCTCAGAGAAAATTTTTTCTCATAATGTATTGCAAGCACAATAGCGAAAATCGTCACGTTTGTTCATGTGTCGATTTTTATTCAATATGAGCAATTTCTGCTACTAAAATAAATGAAAATCACCAAGTAGAACTGCTCCGGAGGCTGCAGCCTTACCGCATGACGAATGCGTCCTCCGTCTCCGTCTTCCGATCTCATGGACAGAGTGTAGTATTGCAGTTTCATGTGACCAGCACACTGCACCCCGTCCGCCGCTGCCAGGCAGCTTTCTTGATCTGAGACTGCTACTTTTCCATCAGGTACCTATCCAATTGTCATCACGAGGCTGCTTGGGGGACCTCGTTCTAGATTTAGAAATTTTCTAAATAAATACCAGGGATCGAACACGGAGCCCCCATCAGCAGTCAGCAATGCTAACCACTAGATCAAGAAAGTGGTCAAAAAAGGTATAGTATTAGTATAATATTTTTAAATAACTTTTATGAAAATTGAATGTATAAAGCATAACTACTAGCGCTTAAAGAATGCAATTAATGAACTAAAGTTCAAGTCTAAAAGCTGTAAGTCTATAAGCTTTGATTAAAGCATACATACAACAATACTACCAAATTGATCATAGGTCTACAAATTCGCTTATAAATGTATTTTTTCATCACTGCTCTGATTTACCCTTTAAATACAAAAAAGAAACTTTCGAAAATTAGAGCATAAAATGTAGACAGTGTGTTCTAAACAAATTGATTAACAAAACATTAAAGACCATCACATTCCATGGATTTTGTATTTGCTTGGATATAAGAGTGATAAAGAAAGTAAACTGAAGATCGCAGTGAAACAGGAGCATAGAAATGAAAACAAATTAAGAGGGGAAAATAATCAAGACGAAGTACAATTAATGTTAATGTTAAGTTTGCATTTCCTTTCTTTCTTTTTTGCATGTAAGACTTTTTATTCCTTCCTTTAACTTTGCGTTATAATTGTTTTAACTTGTAAAACGATGTTATTTTCAAATATTGTATAATTTTACATTATAAAAATATTAAGGTTGTCAACCTAAATAATAAAATATTAATTAAACTAGATTGATAAAAACGTTTGTTGAATAGCTCTTCTGTTTATGAGCTTTTATATAATCATTCAAGCATAAAGAACGGAAATTAAAAGAATGACGAATATAGTGCATAGGATTCTTTACAAAAATGCGTAATTAAGCATTTTAGCATATTCTGCTTAGGAATACTGCCATTACCCAAGCTCCAAATATAAAATAAGGAAATTATGCTTCCTGAACCTTGTTTGCAAAGTATTATAAATTATACATTAAGTAAACGTTCCCCTTCTACATATGACATGTTGAATTATACTCTCACATTTACCAGATCATTTACAACTCGTGTATCCTCTCTCGATTTATATGGTTTTGAATGACCACAAAAATCACTTTTTTCAAAGATTTTTATGTATAACTTATTTATAAAGTTAGATATTCACTGTGTTCTACTAATTAATAAACAACACGTAATTTTTATGCAGAAATAGAGGGTTAGATAATACAAATCTCTCCCACGTTTTATTAACATTATGAACTCTGACATAAAACATTTTAATAACGAGAAACCTTGCTATGGTTTATCTTCTCACAGCGGAGATATATTCAGGCTACGAAGCCAGAAAGATTTTAGACAGAGAGAAGATTAAATCTTACAGAGAGAAATACAGACACATTGCTCCCTCTCTACATTAATTAAAGCTATCCTCTTCTCCGCATCATCAAGTTGGCTGCATGTTGTGCAAGTAATATGTTAAACGCCTGTTTCGAAATTTACCATACGACAGTTTCCCCTGCCTTTCAGTCATTGCAAGCAAATACTTTACTGCGGTTTGTACATAAATATTATCGTAATGCTATAAGTTTTACGATAGACTCACTATGTCATGCTTATCAATCACCTTTCAAAAAATACAGTCATACAGTGTTTCAAATTTAAAAAAATTGAAATATCTTACAAAGTGGTTGAACCTAATAATTATGAAATGTCCATAAATTATAGAACAAATGAATAGTTTATATTAAATGAAATGATTGTTAATATAAAATTCCAACCGGCCTCGATAGCATAGAAAAGGCTTTCTCCTCCGTATACAAGTTTTGCGGGTTCAAATCCGGCTAAGATCAATTTCGCGGGACGTAAAAACCTCCATTGCAAGTCCTCCAGGGATTGATGTGCATTTAACTACAGTGTAAAATGCGCTACAGGAACATCATACGTGGAGAAAGATGTTTCTGAATGAAACTATTGACCATTTCACGTCTAATTAATGCATTATTATCACAATATATGGAATTAGACGCTGGACCGACTATCTACCCTCTGACATCTGTGCGTGTTAAGTATAACTAAATTTTAATAGCTTACATTATAGTCCGTCAACACACGGAACAGCCTTAAGCCTAAAGCTTTTATAATATAATTCAACATGACTAGATACAAATTCAATAAAAATGACCTAAAATTCCAGTTACTGTTTTAGAGTCATAGAATAGACAATAACTTCTTTAAATAGTTTTGGTTTATACAAGTATTGCTTAGGTACTCTCTGAAATAATAAGTGAATTCATTGTAATTACATGCTAATTGTTAATGCGTACAATTGAAAATTCAAAGTATTGAGGTTGTCAACCAATGTGTTATTATAACATATAAACATATAAATGTTATATTATTAGGTGTTTTGTTTAAGGATACTCTTTATCAACTGTGGTCATTAGCGCTACATTCTATGCACGGCTTGAAATGGTGGATAACTTTTTTTCAAAGGCCTCTTCTTTCAGCCCTAAGGTTCTTTAATGTGCAGGTGTTAATTAAAAGGCATCAAAATATCTTCACCGGCTATAACGAGATCTTAAACAAATGATTTAAGATATGAATCCTGTGATACAGGAAAAACATGCGGTAACGAAACAATTGCAGTTGGTAATGAGAAATTAATTATTAAAACAATCTACAAAATTTGAGAATTAACACATAAATCCATGCTACTGCACTGATGTATGTGCATTTTCGTTGTGTGCGATTGATCTTACATCTGGTGGTAGTGAAAAATAATCAAATACAATGATTATTTACACAAAATACTTAAAAAGGAAACGATTTAACTTAATTAAATACATGTTACCCTATACTTAAATAAATAAATCTAAACAAATTAATTTTACACATATTTACATATCAGTTAACTGAAATACATTTCACCTTGCTAAAAACATGTCAATCTAGTTAGATACACATAAACCTAGATACGTCAAACTAATTAAATACATGTTAACTTAAATTTACACATATTAACTTAATTTAGTACCTATCATAACTATTAACATGTAAATTTACTTAAATATTTCAAATAAATAGTACATGTCAACTTAATTTTACAAATATTAAATTAATTGAATACATCCCACCTACTTAATACACGTCAATGTAGTTAAATACTTCAAATAAATTAAATACTCGAACTTAGTTTTAAACACCCTAACTTATTTAAATAAATTTCACCTAAATAAAAGCATGACAATCTATGTAAATATATACACATCAACCTAGTTAAACACTTCAAAATATTAAATGTATGTCAATTTACTTTCACACAATTTAAACATAATTAAATGCATATTATATAGATATATCAGCCTAGTTAAGTAGGTTAAACAAGTTAAACACTTGTCAAATTCATTTTACATATATGAACTTCATTAAGTACATTTTGTAACTAATAACATGTCAATTTATTTAATTACCCATCAATCTAGTTAAATATCTCAAAATAATTACATGCTAACTTAATTACATACATTTAAAAATTATTAGCTTTATAAAATAAAATTTAGTACATATAGGCCTAAAATTTATCATTTTGAATAGTAATAATAATGATAATAATGCAAAAAATAATAATATAAACAAGTTAAGCGAAGTAGTTAATGGAATACAATAAGGAGTTAAATAATTCTTCAAGTAATCCAGGAAAATCTTATTAAATTAAATTAATTCATGTCTACTTATATCAATGAAATATTTCAATACATACAATGTTAGGTCACTTTTAAATCTTGTCAGAGAAGAATAACACTCAAAGATAACTGCAGGCAATTAATTTCACTCACTGGTGGTTTTTATTCACAAAGGAGAATTTACCTATATTGGTTTTCTGTTGCTTACAATTGATTTTAAAAATAGTATCCTTCCTATCATAGTATGTTGGTTTTTCTAATGTAGTTGGATATCCCTCCATGCATTTTGTTCTGTACACGCTTTGCATAATGACGTTGATCTCGCTTTTTATCTCTCTGCTAGTGATTCCCTACTTGCTAGTAATTGATGTGTTAATAGGAATTCTATTGGTAGAAACTACGTCACGATTCTACTTTTTCCCACATATATGTCCACTGTCATTTTCAAAATGTCTGTCAATTGTTTCATGCTAAAATGGCTGTTTGTAATCAAAAATATTAAGACGAAATACTCATTAAGCTAATTACAAATTGAAGAAATCCATTTTTTCTGAACTTGCGGACTTGCACCTGAATAATAGGAAAGCAAGATGTTATGTAAAAGAGCTGCTTTGATCCAGGGAGAAAGATTTACGCATAGAAAACATCCACGTCATACTACATTCCCATCTGTCGATAGCCTTTGCTTCAACTGGGATGCTTTAAAAGTAAAACAAACAGGTAACGGTGTCCATATGTTTTGCAGCTTACGCACTAACATGTAAGTTCTGAATCTATGACCTTATGTTACCTATATCAAATTGTTTGTGTAAGACCCCTCATAAAGGGTACAAATATTTCGGTATTGCTTATTAAATTTCTATATATATCCATACCAGGAAGAAGCTTTATGAGGAAGATTTATTTAACTAAAATACCACGATAAAATTTAGCAGAAATTATTATTGGTTTAATGTTTTACATTTTAATGCAAAATTAAAGTTTTCAGCTGAAGCTATAAATTTATAACCTTAAATTTTTATATTTCGTAAACTCTTTCACACGTCGAAATGTTTTAATTGTTCTTTTATCAGGTTTTAATGAAATAAAATGAAATGATTCTAAACGTGAAGATTAAATTATAAATAAAATACAAGTTTGGTTTCAAGATATATGAAGGTTTGGTTATGGAATCTATGCTGAACATAATACAGAGACTAAGAAGATCAGGAAAAAATTTAGTACAAAATACATTGCTCAATGAATAGTAAGACATATTGTATGGCTTTTAACTAATTACTTGGATATTTTATTTTACAAAACAGAGTTTATTCATCTTTAGAAACAAAGCAAGATTTCCAATTCCAGCCTAAGTTATTCAATATTTGGAATGTTTAGACACAGATTAGAACTAACTCGAAATCCTTTAAAGTCAAGAAGTAGGCGTGCTTACTAATGACGATCCTGCTCCCCTTGTATATCCTTCAAGTAAAATTATATCTGAAAAATAGTCGGGCTTCAGAAAACTTGCTCATTTCTAAACCAAAACATAAATTCAACATAAAAGTTAATCTTTTAGCAAATAAAAGGAAATGATTATACAGAGCGTACCAAAAAAGGTATACACACTTCAAGAAAAGAAAAAAACTGTGTTAACATAACCAAACTGAATTTACACAAACAGAAAATGATGAGCATTTATCATCTTAAGCTTATGCTGCGAAAGTGTCCTCAGCGATTGCAGCACATGCAGTTTCAATTTTTTCCCGAATGCTGCCAGTGTAGCTGATTTTCGACGGTATACAACACCCTTAAGATGGGTAGAAGTCCAACGGAGTTAGTACCGGAGAACGCTGTGGAAACTCAATCGGAACTAATTGTCCTATCCAGAGCCTTGGAAGATTGCCATCAAAGCACGCACGTACGTTTTGGTGTTAATGTGGTGTTGCACCATCCTGTTGGCAGTAACATTCCTCATTGCCACAGAGTGTATGAATGGCGGGTAAGACGGATGTGCGTATCATGTTCAGGTGCACTGGGCCAGTTACTGTTCCTTCAAAAAAAAAACAGGGTCCTTGATGACAACCCACATCAAACATTAACGCCAGGTAAATTAACAGCTTTTTCCAGTACAACATGTGGATTGTTTGCACACCAGTGGACACAGCTGAGCCGGTTAACAGTTCTGTTCAACTTAAATTGTGCCTCATCGGACCAAACAACTTTCCCTACGAAGATCTCATCATCTTGCACCATGTTCCGAAACCACCCTCAGTACTGCATTCTTCGATTAGAGTCACCTTAATTAATGCATGTAAAAGTCTTAGGATGAAAACTAATATGACGTACGCTGGTTCTGTTAACCCCAGTCTCACGTGCACATTGCTATGTAGATTTCTGCGGTGAGTGCTCAAAACGTTCCAAAAATCATAGCCGAGGACGCAGGGCTTATTGCTGTGCGTGGTCTGCCAGATTTGCCCTTGTGAACATGGCATACGTTACCACGAGTCTCAAATTTGTCTTAAATTGTTACTCGCGTTGGCAGTTCTGTTCCATACATACGTCTCCATTGCCTTTGAACTTCAACAACTTTCCCGATTTTCCAATACCACTTCAAAATTGCTTTCCGCTGCTCAAATGATAATCTCGGCTCCATTTTGTTGTAGCAGCCCTAGCATAGCGTAATGTGAGTCACATCTTTTTACAGAATATCATATGATAATTTAGGCTTCATTTGTTTATTATTGATTTACCTGTCACATAGTAATGTTATCATAATATATGTGAATCACATCTGTTTACAGAACATCACATTACACATTACTGTTGTTTTTCGGTCCACCTTTGAAATATATTAAATATATATCTACTGCGAAAGTGTGTATACATTTTTTTTTTTTTTTTTTTTTTTTGCTCCCAGGTATATCTAAATTGGAGAAAAACCTATTACCTAATTCTGCATTCTTCAATATTTTAATAATGCATTAATTGAATGAGAAACCTTTAGCTTCTATTGCTAGCTATACTCCAACCAAGAGTTAGGGCGATATTAGAATTCATGATGTTGAACAAATTACATAATCATTAAATTATTGTTTTATCTTTTTCAAGAACTTCTGAAGCCAAATAATATCTTCATAAATAGGGGTGTATAAAATTGAATTTTCTTATTGGCAGCCGCAGTCACAAGGTATCTACTGTAGTTATTTGTGTATTTAAACGTCTGCACCAAAAACTAGAGCAGATGACACACAGTTGGGGGCAAACTGATTAAAAATCTAAGATACGCCATTCTTGGCGGTAAAACTGGGCAGTGAATCACCGAGGACATCATCAGCTAAGAAAAAAATTTGCAATATCTTGGCATCGTTTTGCAAAAGTCCTACAAGTTCATCTTAAGATTGTCCGGCGATACGCCTCGAAGAGAAGTATCCAACGAACTTTGTAAACCAAATAAATGTTCCCGTACAAAATGCAAGTATGCTGACGATCCATACCGGAGAGTGGAATTTTGCGAATGGGCTGCGTAATAACGTGAAGTTAATCCTAATTTTCTGTTCAGTGATGAGGTCCATTATTATTATTATTATTATTATTATTATTATTATTATTAGCAGTAGTAGTAGTAGTAATGTATTTATTTGCAAAATATATTTGTTACATCCATGTCGCATGGGTCCTGGGACTGTACGTGCTTTCCCAACACGCTAGAAAATACAGGACATTCCACAAACCAAAATTTAATTATTAAGAAGCAAACAAGAAGCAAAAATTAATGTGTGTGTATGTGTGTGTTAATAGATTTTTAAAATAATTAAATAAATAAAAATAAAGAGAACAGTACAAAATAAATAACTTACCCCACACGTATGTAGAAATGATTCCAAAATTATTATGACTCATGTTTCCTTAGTCCTCATTTTTTTAAATGTTTACCTACTCCCTCCTCGTCCTTGCTATCTGCCAACAAAGTTCAGCACGGCCACTAGTCTCTACCCCGTTGACCCCCGCTCTTTCTTCATTCTTCCGTCACTGTGCACTATGCCAGAATATGTTCACACAATTCTTTCTCCGAACATATACGGTAGATGCTCGCACCCTCTCTGTCTGGTCTGTTACTTTAGTCGCGTCTAGCCTAAACCAAGTGAGCTCCAGATTGCAGAGTTTGATCTCTGTTTGGATGTAACGCCCCATCCTCAATCCGGTTTTAACCTCCGATTATATTTTCAGCGAAACTTTTTCTGCACACTCAAAAGAATAAGTTACTTATTTATGTGCCTTAAGGGTTTCTTAATTTTTCTCCAAACCCCTTCTTGTTTTCCGCTCTGCGATCCAAATGTTACCCATTCCTATATTTTCCAGACCTCTTCTTAATTTTGAAACTCAGGTTTTATGTCAATGGTGGAAGTGATTGAGTAAAACTATGTGTCAGAGCACCCCAAATGCAAAATAAGAGTATAGCTACAACCTTAAAGTCTGGTCGAATCATCGATTCATTCCTGCTTGCAACACTGTGACCGGAGAGGCATATTTGAGATTGCCCAAGTAGGAAATATTTTCCACCGTACAGAACCCTGTAAGAAATTGTCCAACCTTGCTTCAACAGCAGATGCTCCAGCGCGTTGAAATTCACACATGGCCGCATATGCAATTTTCAAGATATTGGATCGATTGCCTAGTGTCTGTTGAATGACCCACAAGGCCAGATTTGACACCTCACGAATTTTATTTGTTGAGCCTTTTTAAGGGCATGGTTTATGTGCAGAAAACACAAAACTCAGCTACTTTAAATTACTATGCTGTTTCCATCATTCCAAACATTTAAAATCGTGTCACGGATGACTGGATAAACCATTTTGAAGTAAGTGCATAACAGTTAATGGTACGCATATTGAACACATTTAGGGAGTCAGTTACGGAAGTATAAGTACAATGAGAAGAGCGTGAAAAACATCGGTGAAGTTGAATTTTCACTTCTTAGAATCTCCAGAAAGTATAATGGATATCTAAGAGACTGAGGCTCATATTACTGAATGAGCTCGGCAAAAATGAGAGCAAAGAATGTGCCAAAGTTTTTTTGTAACAACATTTAGCTTTACAGTACTATTAAACTTTTAGGACATTTTATTCTTCATATTGTGATCTCTGGTATTAAAAAGCTACTTTTTCAGATTTGAACGTATACTGCCATTCCTCTTTAGACTATTAGAGTTTAATGAGACTTTAAATGCAATTTCACACATGACCATGCTGTCGCTAGTTTACGCTATCGGTTTAACAATTGTTGATTTATTTTAATTATGGACGCTCTCTAACATCACAGGTCATCAGCATCCTATTCAATTAGGGACGTGAAACTGTTGGTATATGTTGTTCAAACGCCTCTTCTTCCTTAGGTTCTTTTTCGTACCGTATATATACGACACGGAACGCATTTCCCTTCCTAAGGAAGCCCGGTCTAACAATTATTCGCTTTATTCTAGTGATGTTATGACTCTAAATTATGAGAAATGTTGTTTCGCTCATCTTTTCATTGCTCAACTTTTTCCTGCCAGCAGAAAAATTACTGGGGGTCCTATAAAATAGTTACAATACCATGAACTCTTTCGGTCGAAATGCACACAAAGCAGCAACATCAGAAAATTTGCCTCCTTCCTTTTCCTACAGACTTGAACTTAAGTCAGTAAAGAGTGACAGTATGGCCGGTATTACGCTCTGGTCGCCTCTAACACAAGATTGCATTTATAAAATAAAAACTACAAAGCATCCCTTTTATACAATAATTGATTCTGTAGTAATGATGAACTGTACTGTCTAATTCGGACGCACTGTACATATCTATTGAGCGAAAACAAACCTATTGAAGGACCATGCATATTAAAGGCACAGTCTGAGAAGAATGCAATATGTAAGTCCCAAGTATGTAAATGACATACGTTTATTGGTATAAATCTTGAAGAATTAAAAGAATTTAACTCAAACACTTAGACCGAAAACAATACAGGGTGCTTACAAATCATTATAGATTTTGTAGAAACAAGGGATGTAGGGGTAATATATGTATTTCATTGTATTACAGTTGCTGCTGGAATAAGGACACTGCCTTTATGATTATAGCGCAAAATGTGTTCTGCTGTTATAGATAACTAAACGTACATGACGTTACATGTGCCAGAGAGAGAAACCATTGTGACTGGAGGTAACAAGGGCCGTTTATGGTGAAATTCGGACGAAATTTGATCGCCGATTCCACAAACCTGGGTCTACAGGTAAAACAATGAAACTGCTGATGATTAAATTCATGCGCATTGGAAATGTTAAAAATGAACCCGGAAAAAGTCATCTATCAACCTCTGTTGACAGAATTGGAGCCACTAGAACATCCATTGAACGCAGTCCAAAATAGGTGGGGCGTTTGTCATGGGTATTTCTATTCCTCGCTCGACGTTGCCCTACATGCTGAAGAAGAAGCCGTTAGTCTCTGCAGGTTCTGCACCATATACATGACGAGGAAACAGCGTGTTAAAATGTGAACAGAGTTGCTTGCCGTTAAGGAAGGTCGCAACATCGCGGCATACTTTATTTAGCGACGAGACAACCTTCCACATTTGTGGAAAAGGCTAACAGATATAATTGCATCATCTGGCTGGCACACTGTGAATGGAGCACTTGGACTCCAGCGAGACTCTCCCAAACTTAATGGGTGAAAGGGGATAACTACTGGCTATATTGACAGGCCGTTCTTTTTCGCCGAAAACACCGTTATGGGTTAATGTACCCTTTATATATTGCGACAGTATCTGATAGCATAGCTTGTCCAGGATGAAATTGTGAACTCTGTCTACTTCCAGTACGACGTAGCACAATGCCATTATCCCATAGATGTTTACACTCTTTTGAATAATCTATTTCCTGGACGATGTATTGGGTGTGCAGACCCATGATCTGGCGGCGAGTTCTCCTGACCTGACACCGGTGAACTTCTTTGTGTGTGGATTTATCCAGGGATATGTATTCCACCAATGCATTACTCATTGTCGGAGCTCAGAGACCGTATTAGACCAGCTGCGCCATAACACCACGAATGTTCCAGAACGTCTTTCGTGCCGTAGTCGACAGATGGGAGGTGAATAGTGCTTATTTTTAACGTAATATACGATAAACATATATCATTATGAATATCAAGAATTCATTCACTATTTCATTAAAATAGATACTTAATTTCTGGACATTCTGTATAACAACTGTGAACATTAGACACAACTGAGGAATAATTTAATAATACCGACAATTTTTTTTTATTTCCACAGCTGTAAACTGTTACAAGTATGAAAAAATCGGTCCTGGTGGTGTAGTGGTAACCATACTTGCCTTCTAAACCCAAGATCGCGGGTTCAAATTCGGCCAGAACCGAGGAATTTTTTCAGGGCGTAAAATCCTAAGTATGTCTTCCTTCGGAAGGGAAGTAAAGCCATGAGTCCCGTGTGGTACATTTAGGGCACGAAGCTTGAAGCTTGAAAGAAGAGGCCTCTGAGCAAAATTTGTCGCCGTTTCACGCCCTGAATAGAATGGGGCACTGATGACATGAGATGTTAAAGAGCGTTCGTAAATAAAAGTAATCAAAAATCAAGTATGAAAAGTTGCTTCACCACGGTTACCCAGAGTTTTAAATTTCCGTAATAAGGACACAAAAGTTGAGATAGCAATTCATTTTTGGATCTTCGAGCATTATTCTCACAAGCAATTAAATTTGAGTACATTCTTTCATTATAATCTAAACAGTCCAGAATAGAATGTCATTTGGACAGTGAAACATGCAAAGAGTACCAAATGTGGCATTAATACTTAATGTGGAATTAGCTTTACGCTCGTTACGTTATCTAATTTTAATAAAGTAAAATGGGTTCTAAAGATGATTGTTAATAATAGACCTTGTGTGGGAGCTTCTTATACTTTATACTTTTATTCATATACTCAACATGGACTAGTGTATTCAGGTTTCATAACTTTATTGTTATGAAGATTATAATATAATATAAGGTATAGAATTGAATGATGAAATAGTTTGGATTACGAAGTATTTAAGGGAAGATTCTGCTGATATTATATTTTCATGAAATAGGGTAAAATACTAGCAGTATAAAAACACAAATTTATAAATGTTAATAAGTGTTGTTAAGAAAAATAATTCTGTATTATTACTAATATGTTATTATTCCAGTAAAGAATTACAAACTGAATTTAATTTATATATGATACATTTTTGTATATGTTACTGTCTATACGCCGGTTACGAATAAGCAATCAGATTTTGAGTATAACTTCCGGTTTCTGAATATTTAAATGCTTTTCTATGTTATCCATAACCACATACATATGCACCACTTCTTAGGTTCACTTGCATTGTACCAACTTCACTTACCTCATTTAATTCGTTTTTGTTTACATAAATAAAAGAACTAAAATTGAAGCTTAATTGGTCTAATATATATTATATTTTATTTTCAGAATTAAATATTATGCTGAGATGCCAAAAATGTACACACACTTCCACAGTAGATATCTATTTAATATATTTCAAAGTTGGACAACAGTAATATGTAATATGATGTTCGTAAACAGACGTGACTCACCTACATTATAATAGCATTACTACGTGATAGGTAAATCAACAATGAACAAATTAAGCCAGGATTATCGTTATTTAACAATGAATAAATGAAGCCAAGATCATATAATGATGTTCTGTAAACAGATGTGACTCAGATTAATTTATGGAGCCAAGATTATCGTTTGAACAGCGGAAAGCTATTTTAAAGTGATATTGGAAAACCGAGAATGTTGTTGAAGTTCAAAGGCAATGCAGACGTGTGTACAGCACAGAACCGCCAACGCAAGTAACAATTGCACGCATTCGAGACAAATTTGAGACGCATGGTACCGCATACAATGTTCACCAGGGCAGAACTGGGAGATCTAACACAACAAGCACTGGATCCAAGGCACTATCCAAGGTAATGGATAGGACGAAGCGGTCCGATTGAGTATGTACCGCGTTCTCCGGATCTAACTCTGTTGAACATCTTACCTATAGGGAACTCTTAAGGATGTTGTATACCGGAGAAAACCAGCTACAATGGCAGCACTTCGGGAAGAAATTGAAAGGGTATGTACTGCAATCGCTAAGGACACTTTCGCAAACTTGCTCAATCAGTAGTTCAACGTTCTCAGAAGTATATCGATGCCGATGGAGGGCATTTTGAGCAACTATTGTAATTTTAAAAGTCTAAGATGAATTCCATAAACACAAAACTTGTTCATGAACAAGTTCATATAACAAACCATTGTTATATGAACAGGATTTTTTTTTTGCTTGAAGTGTGTATACATTTATGGCACTCTCTGTATATGCTTACTTATATATCATTAGATATAAATTCGGCCAAACTTTGATTTAAAGTTTTTCATTTTCAAAACTGAAAATCTGAGAATGGTGTTAAAAATTGCCTTTTGGGGGGTGGGGATTCAACATGGCATTGTAGAATATCACAATTTTTCATCACAATTTCCAGAATTGAAACTTATCATTTAAGGAACCAATATTGACTAACAGCGCTAATGTAGTAATATTTATCTATATAAAAAGTAATCTTATGTTATTATTTCTGAAGTAAGCTCTAACATGACTTGCTGGAGCTATGATATTGTCTAAGTCCCCACATAGAGTATATATTTTATGCATAAAATATTCCATCCCTTCTCTATGATTGAATTACTTTAATTTTCGTCAACGTGGGTAAAGAATCCGTTTACTAGCATCAGGCAAACTGATTAAGACACTGGTGTTTATTTTTTTCATTCTACTGCCAAAGATGTACTGTACTGCATGGATCTATAGTTGTGCGAGATGCATTCATTCAGTCTGTCCTCGGTTCACTCGCATATCAATTTACAGTTTGTGTTCTGAAAGTAAACAATGTTCAAATTTCGGCAGCTATAATTCATATACGTAAGATTCTATTAAAGTGACGAAAGAATATTTACCCATAAGGCATTGTAAAAATACGTTTTTTATAAACGGCTCAATATTATGGACTACCGTAAATGCTAAGATATACCAATGTGAGTGCATAAACATACATAAGGTTAGTGCAAGATGGGTGCCTAAACTTCTTTCCTCAGTCCAAAAGCGGCAACAAGTCATCTGTTATCAAGCATTTTTGGAGCTCTACTGTGGCAAAGAAGAGAGAAGTTCTTGGCGAAGCACCGCCTCTAAAGACCAAGGTCACTCAGTTAACCAAGAAGATCATGACCAAATCTTTTGGGACTGTGAAGAATATTCATTGACTTCAAGGAGAGGAACACCACAGTTATTGAGAAGTACTATGCACAGACTACATACTTCCATCAAAGAGAAAAGGCGAGGAAAGCTGATTGGTGGTGCGCCTGTGCACACAGCTCTTGTTGCAAAGAGAGCTGTGAAGAAATGTGGCTTCAAGGAGATTCACCACCCACCCTAAGACCCTAAGTCTTTATCATATCTAGAAAATGGTTACACTGGAAACTTATGGACCTATCCTTGTAAGTAATCAACACGTTCAAGTTATTTATACTGTCAAAATCTATATGCATAAATTTTTCCTAGATGCTCTACTGTGTTTTGGCGTTCCTCTAAGGCAGGCGCACCTTCGTTGAGCATCATGATTTAATGTTAGGCTCAACACAATATCTTGGAAACTTAAAATCTTAAATTCGAAAAGCTCTATACAGCTCTATAATAAAAAATAATGTTTAGCTTAAAGCACTATAAATTCTTGCGTATTAAAAGGAAAAATCCAAAAGGTAGAAAAAATGAGAAGGAAAGGAGGAAGAGAACGACGGATTTAAGTAAGCTCTTTAATATACTTCCTTATTTATTAACACATTTAAAATATTATTCATTGAGAATACTTGAAATGTAGCAATAAAAATAAAATTAGCATCCAAGTTTACCAGAGTGATAACATTTATTATATTCGTATAACTAATGAGCGACCATACAGAACAGTACATTGGTATATCAAGAATTAAGAATTTGTCGGTTCTGGTGGTGTAGTGGTAACCATACTTGCCTCCTAAACGCGGTTCAATCCCGACCAGGATCGATGGATCCTAAGTATGGCTTCCTTCGGAAGGGAAGTAAAGCCGCGGATCCCATGTCACACATTTACGGCACGAAAAAGAACCTAAAACCTGAAAGAAGAGGCACATGAGCAAAATTTATCGGCCGTTTCACGCCCTGAATTGAATGGAAAATTGATGACCTGAGATGTTAAAGAGCGTCCGTAAATATACCAAATAAACATAAATAAATAAATAAAATAAGAAACTAAAAAAAAAAGAAGCGTTCAAAATAAATATATACATACATAATTCAGCTAGTTATTTACTTGCCTAATTACTGCTTAATACTGCATATCTAGAAAGTTTCAATATAAAATACACTTGCAAATTATGAATATGAATATAAACATGTTCGTGTATTGCAAAATGCGCTCAATATAAAAACATAAATTATATTTTTTTTTTACTTTTACATGCTTTAAATTTGATTTGTTCATAATTTATTGTTACCCGAAACACTGAACTACACAAACGTGACATTTGACCGGGTTACTGCTCAATTCTTTCATGAAATATCCCGCAGATGAAAAAGAAAGCTTCTCGATTCGCCGAGGAAGTTGGGAAACAACCTTTTAATGATTGAGCGACCTTCCCAAGTCCGATAAGTTTAAAAGCGAACACAAACAAAGCCACTTGTTTACTCCCCTCCCCGCCCTCGCTAAGTACACAAACCTATTTAAAAGAACGCCCACAATGCTTTCGTTGATTGAACTGTGCAAATCCTTTCTCAATTGTTTGATCAATTTTATCATTAACCAAATAATGCTTTGTTGGAATCATTACTTAGAATTAATTCATCACACATCTTTTAAATAATATATAAATGATATAAGGATTATAAAATATATGAAAAAATTATAGAGTAATCTATATTCTTTTTTAAAAAAAATCCCTGTATTTGAGTAACAAAATCACTTCTTTTCAAAAGATGAAGTGGAAAAATTATAAAGGAGTTAAAAAGGATAAATTAGATAATTCTACTTGATTTAGCACTTACATTTTTTGAATCGATAGTAAACAGATATTATCATTGCAAAAAATGATGTAGATGAGTATATGTAAGGGACGATCAAGTTATACCTATATATAAATTGCACGTTTTGGTCTGTCAGAAACGTTACACACAGGCTAAAGTGTATGTGTCGCATTCTTCAAGTTATACTCATGCACTTCATGGCACACGTGCGAAACTGGTAGCACTTTACAGCGGCTTTAAGAGTGGACAAACAAGGCGTTGTGCAAGTTTAGTGCCTTTCATTTTCTCTAATAATTCCATTGCCGAATAAGTTATAAAATAAATATTCAATCAATGCACATATACTTATGCCATCTTTATTTCATCCTCTATTTGTGTACCTATAATCTACTTTAGCTATTAATGATTCCTACTGCTTAATTTAGTGTCAGTTTATGTGAGTAAACATTTATGAAATGCCAGTTAGGGAAACGAAGGAAAAACTTTGAAAGGATATATATATATATATATATATATATATATATATATATAGATATATATATATATACTAAGTAACCGTAGCACGTTCTTAGTAGTCAGATTTTTTGATTTGTTTATTTACGGACGCTCTTTAACATCTCAGGTCATCAGCGTCCCATTTTATTCAGGGCGCGAAACGGCCGACACATTTTTTTCAGAGGCCTCTTTTTTCAGGTTTAGTAGTCAGGTATTGATGGTTGTTAATTCAGCAGCTGCTTTTACCCAGTCCTTAAGGTGTAATGTGGGTTGCATAATCCGGAAAATTAAATGGCGATTCTGGGACACTGTATATATAATGAAGTAGCACAAATAATATATTGCATAAAAAGTTTTAAGGCAAGTTACATACCTCTGTTTCCAATTATTATGTCCATCATAGACATTTGTAACTTTGTATTAATGCCTGTAACATCACAACAGAGCACCCGAAATATTTTGCTCCTATTCTTGCAGTATCTATTTTTCGATCCCCTTGTAATGGCAATTTCTTTGTACAAATATTCTTCTCACCCTATATAACCGTATTTACCATCAATGCTATGACATTTTCCCTACATTTTTTGTATGGTAACAGTTTATTTTTAGGAGTTAACACTGACTGGTATTACAACTTAAAGTATAAAGCAATAGTTTCTGTCAAACCTAATTTACATTTAAATCAAATGGGTGAATTAAGCTCTTGTTATATTGTAGCAGTTAGACTTTACTAGTGTGTTAGTAGTATTGTATATCATGGTAAGCAAATACATTGCAATATGCCTTGGGAGGGGATTTTAAGGTTGGTTTTAAGGAATGCATAAATAGAGACGAACGGTGACGCATGCGTGGAAAAACATGACGATATGATTTTGCATCATTAAGCTTTTATCACTCACCGTGCAGATAGCATTGTCATCCAATCTAGTTACCCAATATTCCACCATAGTGATATGAATTTAATAATTCTATGCATCACACACATTTCACCAGATAAATAAGAAGGGAAATATATATGTGATGCATTAAAATCATATATATATATATATATATATATATATATGATTTTAAATGGAATGTTTCACAAGCATTTCCAGTTTTTACAATGTATCATTGAAGTGTGTTTTAAAACAAGAATTATTATAAAAATATCACATTGAATTTAGGCGTTGTTTTATAATTTTCCGTATTTTAATAAAATTAAGTATGTAAACTATAATCTAGCAAGTTTATTACTAAATAGTTCATCTGCAGTTTAAAAATTGTCTTCCCTTTGAGGCATATCATTGTCATTTTTTTCTGGACTAAATTCTTTTATGTGACTTACCTAGGTAATTTCTCGAATATATTGGTATATTAAGTAAATTAAACTTTGTATGTTATAACTTTTCATCTTTATGGGTTTGTTCACGTTTTATTTAACATTAAAATTGTGGCTTAAGGAAAAATTCTTTATGGAAATAATTTATAACACTTGTTCATATCTTAATATATGTATACACGCTTATTTAATCAATTATCTAACTCTGTTTGTACTCATTAAATGAAAAATTAAGTGGGTATTTTTACAATATAACTGCATAACTGCTTACTAATAGATTAGAACAGGCTTTATCTTGTCGTGATATTAAAATTATTTATCCATTAATACCAATTCATGACAGTCTTTGAAAACGTAAGAAATTATAATATTTATGTAATCAGAAAATTGTCCCTACTATTTTAGTACTGAAAAGTTAAGTTAGGTACTTAAGTTTGCGACGAATATCGGTACTGCCCCGTCATAAGCTTACAAATGATATCATGCCCTTGAATTTTATCATGGAAAGTATTTGTACTATTTGTCACTATAGAATAAAACAAATTTTCTACAAAAATTATCTCCAGATCATTAAAATATACCTTAAGCTATTTCCATTTAAACAAATGCACTTCTCAAATAACTTAATTGTAAAATAAGCTATTACACCGAAGCAGTGCACATTAACTTCACAATCATAATGAGCAAGGGGGTATTGAGATACATCCCTTAATACATTTTAAATTAAAAAAGTTAAAACAAAAACAAAATAAAACAACAAACTTACCCTAAAATATTACAAAGAAATACCTGGGTTACAGACACAATAAGCATAGTTGGCCGCTACCGTACAAAGAACATTTTGAAGTAAGAACACATCATCTCCTTGGTAAAATTAAACAATACACGATACGGTGGTTCGCCCGGTCCCCAACCATGAAGTGGAATAGGATGGTTCATCTCTAGAAAGCTAATGATCAATTTCCCGATAACAACCAAGACCAACAGGAAAAGTAATCATCTAGAGGAAATGACATCACGTATTTCTAACATTTACGTACTGTTAGCAAAGCATTAAGATTGGATTCTATACATACCTATCAATGAAAAGCTTTGCACTACAAAATAGGTCTTCCATATTTCCGGTGCATGTAAAAATCAACTGTACAAATTGTTAGTAGTTTGTAATTTATATTTCCACATTACTCTGCACTACAAACGTTTGATCAGAAGAGTAATTGATACTTATATGTTTTTATCACTCATTTTCAAGGTATTGTACCTCTATTACTATAACTTTCAAGTAAAAAAAAAACAATACTTTCGTTAAATTCGATATACTTATCCCAGATTCGCCGTATAATTTCCTGAATAGGCAACACACATTACATTGTAAGGGTAAAGCAGAATTTATTTAACAACACTTTAATTCCTTAAAACTGAGAACGTAATTTATACGTATATTTTTTTCTTTGTTCGCTGTCATTACATATTAATCCATGCTAAAATATATAAATTCAGCACTGCAGAATCACTAAGAGCTAAAAGAAATTATTTGTAACATAGACACGCAACTAGAGGAGGAAATTGACATATGAAACAATTAAATATTAGTTTTCTAGCTTATTGACAGTGAAAACGTTTCAGAAAAATTAATAGAAAGAAACGTATATAATGTCTCTGATTGCATACCTTAAATCTCAGGAAGATGTAGCCAATATTTGACATGAAAGGATATGATATAGCTAGAGAAATTCTGGAACACCGTATGTATGACATGTTTAGAATTATAGCAATGCTAATTTTGATAAACTTAAAATAAACATCACATAAAATAATGCCTTTCTAATAGATCTGTCAGGAAAAGACCCTGATATATGCATATGAGCTGAAATTAACATGTACTTCCTGAAGAACTGATTGCATAATTGTCACACTAGCTCTCTTTCTGTTATGCTGCAACAACTTCAAAGCAATTTGTAGTAAGAACATTCTATAATGAAGTTACAACATGTGTGCCCAAATGTAACGTAAATAATATTGAATCTCATTACTTTATATAGTTAGAAAATAATGCTTCATCATTTTATATTTGTTTATATTTCATTTCCATTAAATAATATGTAGTTAAATACTTAGCGGTGAATGCTTTCTGAAATATACTAAACTGGTTATCTCTGATGTTTTATATGAACGCAGATTACATTCAAGGATCCTAAACCTCGAGCCAACCGTTTTCTCTCGTCCCCAGCAAGATCTGCATAATTTGTAGCAGGTCAGGATACAATGTCCACAATTTAATGTTTATCTATTCTCATCCCTTCTGGACCAGTCTCACCTCGTCATCAGCAAACATTACTCTGCTGGCGTCATCCCGTCGTAAAAAAATGGGGTGAGGTGTTCCAGGTTGCGAAAGAACTCGGAGAAATATGTGGATAAAAAAGAAAGAAAGGAACTGGGAATAATGGATGGAGGTACTAGTGGTGTGCAGTGGTTGGTAAAGGAAAATAAGATAGAGGAAGACAAAAAAGGAGAAAGAGAGAGGATGATATAATACAAACAGGAACGCCGCAGGAATGCCGATGTCTCCCATGGCCATGACAAGAAAAAAGTGAACCTGCTGTGTACGAAAATTTTTATCTTTCTGATGTTTCTATTTTTACTAAGGATGTCACAGTGCCCGAGAGAGACAGATCTAAAACATATTTCGTTCATTCAGATTTATTTATAAACCCATGGCCTGCAATGTAGCTCTAGCTTTTATCATGAATATTTCTGTTCTGTTCTAGCATACGCAAATATAGGGTGAATATAACTAGGATGGGTTCGCAGGGCGTAAAAATAAAATTTGATTTTGAATCACTACATGCAATAAAGTTTTGATTTTAATTGTATATAGCCCTTTAGTCTGGGCAATTTTTTTCCATAAGGAATTCTCCCCCCTTGGTTTGGTTTGGTTAAAAAAAAAGATGATCAGATAAGTTTGTATGTTGAATTCTTATTATTAAACACCGATTATTTTGAGTTACTTATATCATTTGTAATGTACGTATAATTAAAGTACTATTTCATTCATTTGAAATATAAATATTGAAGTTGGTAATATTGTTATACATGTTGTAATTGTTAAATTATATTAACATATTTATATCATATTTAGTACTTGAATTTGTCCGCAATTATTTTAAAATAAACCACATAAAAACCACCCACACTTATGTATGTATTTCTTACCCAATTCCTTCCACATTACACCTCTGGTCTACATTTACTTGTGCCACCAAACATTTATCATAAGACACATTTTCACTAGGCTCAAATATGAAACAAGATAACCACAATATAAAGAGAAGATAAATACATCTGGATTCCTTGGCTACACAACAGAATCATTATTTGAAACTTCATAACTTTGGTATTTATTAATGAGAAAATTAGTTACGGGAGACATATTGAATATACAAATAGCATACGAAAATTTGGTCCTGAGAACAGGTTGCAAGATGGCATAGAGCCATTGTCAACAATAGCGTGTGGGACACTTAAAAGGCTAACCAAATTTCGTTAAATTAACAGTAGAAGGGGGAGTTAAGGAGATATATAGCGATTGGTCTACGCATTATGCGTGGCTAACGGTTGCCTTGGTTTTGTAACGACAGCCAAGAGAAGATAGTCAGTGAAGCCACATGTTGATCCGCCCCCGAAATGCCTAGAAGTCACGACATAGATTTGTAGGTATATGAAATGCTTGCGAATTTAATAAAAATATACATCTGTTATTTGCAACACGAATAGCATTATTTGCAAAAGATCCCCTAACATTCCTTTCTATATTTTCAATGTTTGGGATTTAATTTTATATTACTTACAGAAATTTTTGTCGCAGAATGCGCCCCCCAAGTCATTGTAGCTTTTAAGTAGGTTTTTGGCCTTTAGGAGACCTGGGCTGCGACAATATTAGTATTAGTATATTTACATCTATTGATCATCTTACAAATTAAATGAGGTGAACATAAATTTTACTATAGTAACGTTCAATCTATTGGTTAATTGGACTAGACGCAAATATTATATACCAGAAAATCGTCTGGACGCTGTCACGAGATTTGATCAAATTAACAGCATAGTTTATCATACATGCATATAGCATGCTGTCTTATCGCCAATTCCAGGAACATTCTGATAAATGATGCCAAATTATGTTTCCGCTGGTTTTTACAGAATGTGCTCTTGGTACGAAATTACAAAAAATGTGTTAGAACTGATATAGCTGTAAGTTGTATTCCTGTTTGGTTAGAATTAGTTATTTTTTTAGAAATATAGTTATAAATATTATCCCCTCAGGCTGAATTTTACATAACACCTCAGTCGGTGGTGCACATACTTCAACCCCTCTTCTCTCCTTTTTTGTAATGTCTTTTCTGAATCTTTTCCTGCCGGTTTCAAGGCCCTGTGCATTTAATCGCCAAAAGGGTTGAAGGATGAACTATAGAGTTGCATTTTTTTGTGTACAAACGATATTGTAAACCCGATTCAGCTTGTTATGTACTTCAGCAATTTACTAAAAGCTTTCTCATTAATTAGAACTGCAGTTCACAATAATAACAACAGTATGACTCGATTAATTTATTGTAAAAACAATACACACGAGCGAAAACATACAGTTTTAACAAAGGAAAAAAACTATACAGAAGCTCATGCATATCTTGAATGCTACCGAGAAACGCCTGAAAGAGAAGGAAACGCCTGTGCATGTGACTCTGGCCTTCAAAGCCTAAGTCTATGATAAAAAACTTTTTAATGAATTATAAAAAGAACGAACGACCGAACTTATAACACAAATTTAATTTCCGTCCTAAGATACATTTATAAACCTTGAACCTTGTATAAAAAGTATGATTCATCAAGATTCCTACCTGCTCATTTGCAACGCCACACATACGAAGAATAAGTGACGAAATGGGGATGTGTATGGACGTGAGTTTGAATCAAGGAGCTGTTATCCAATTTCTCAAAGCGGAGGGTTATGCTCCTATGGACATTCGTCGAGGATTAAGTGCTGTCTGTGGCAAACCATGTGCGAATGTGAGTACCATAGGAAGATGGGTAAAGAAACTGAAGGACGACAATTCACTCACGACAGACCTATAGGATCAGACTCATAAAAACCATAGATGAACATCATCATCTTAGGAGGCAAAATGTTCTGATCCTTTTGTAATTGAGTGTAAAGTAAATAGCACACACTACCAATAATGCTTGAAGATATACCATTGGCAGTTTCCTGATCAATGATGAACCTCCAGAGTACTTCCATTTTAATCCGAATGCGCTCTGCGGCGTATGGATCGGTCGAGGAGATCCTATTACATGGGCCGCCCGGTTACTGGTTCTAAACTCCCTTGCCTTTTACTTGTAAAGATAAAATAAAATATCTGTCTTGTACTGTAAGCAGCTTCTGATCTGCGGACTCTGGAACAATGCCTGCATTCTGTCTATGACACTTCACAGAATCTTGGAACATTCGAAAAGGTACCAGTTTATGATGCAAAATACGGTGCTTGATTTCATGCACATTGAACATTTATTATAACTTTGTCACAGATAAGCATAATGTTGCTACAAAGAATCAGAAGATAGTTTACATATTTTTAAACCACCCTGTAGAAGCATGCAGAGATTCTTATTGAATTATGAAATTTAAACATTGATCTATAACTTAATCAGAACTAGTAGCAGAAACAGTTGTGGAAAGCAATTTAGGTTCCATGTTATTGTGTTACAGCTCCTAGTTATCGAGGAAATGTCTCACTTTTCTCACACTGAACTATCTTACTTCACATAAAGATATACTACCTAATCACATTTTTATCGCGATTGCAGAGTGCAGGTAAAACAGTTCAACTTCTCTACTTCCTTTCCCTAAAAGCTGATTTATCTTTCTGATAAAACAACGTTAGAACTCTGCAAGCCACCAAAGAGGAAGACAATTATTGGAATGCTGCGCATACCACAAGAGCAGAAAAGTTTCCGAAACACCACACCACCACCATTGGCGCCCTAGGCACTTGCTTAATACCGTGATATATTCCCACGATTTCAACTTCGCTATAAATTCTTCTTAAATCAGATTTATCTACTACAGGAGAAGGGAAAAACCTCTCCAAGTTTCGAGGGGAAATAGCACCTCTTTAGCCATGTTTCTAAAATCTTGATATTAGCAAGACAAGATTTAGTCAGAAACCATGGTCTCTGACCTGCGATATTTTACATCATGCTGCACAAAATCGTACCAAAAAGCAACATAAGACGAGACTATTTCTATAGAGGTTATTGAACATTATTTTTACGTATATAGCATTCATAATATAAAATAACAAATAATTAAATGTATAAAGTTCCATTTATATTTTTTTCTTTCCTTTTGCTATATAACATTGTTTTGATTTAAGCACAATAATACAGGAGGTATCAATTCAATTATTTTTAGTATAAAAATTCCAATTCAAAGAGCACTAATGAAACAAAAATGTAACATTGTCCATCAAGTAAATTAGTTTGATTTATTTAAAATTTCACTTAAAACTCAAAAATAACAAAGGGATTATTTCGAACTCTTTAAACAAAGATACCATTCCATAACTATTTTAATAAGTAAACTTCTTTTTCTTCTGTTTGTTTCTCTATTTTGTCAGTAAACAGAAACACATCTCCATTTTCGATCGTTTAGGTCAGGTTTCTTTTGCTGTTTTTTTTTTTTTTTTAATAAATCATCAATGTTTTAAAATCACACTCTCCATTTCGGCTTCTAAAATCAAAACAATCCACTTATTATTCATGTAAAAATCCTGGTACTGCTACTATGTGAGGAATGGAATGATGGCGAAAGTTCGTTTGAAGTCAATGAAGCCTAAAGTTACCTGGCATTTGTCTTTTCAGGATTAGTGACAATTATATCACGTCTTACACAGACCGCCACGGGTGGCCGAGGTCGTTAAGTCTCGGACTCGTGAGCGGGAGGTCTGGGTTCAAATACCGCCAGGACCGTCCTTCCTGACTGAGGTTTTTTCCAGGTTTTCCTCAGTCCTCATAAATGGCAAATGCCGGGGAGGTACCCTAAACTTAGGCCTGGAACGATTCCTTCCATAAAAATAAATCCTTTCCCAATATATCATTTCATGTCATGTATCTGTATCATCAGTGTCCATCGCCTGTGGTGCCTCTGTAGCAAAAACGGGCGTTAAACTTCATTCATTCATGCCTTACACAGGCCGCAGTTCCTACCTGTGCTTTTTGACAAGCCTAATCTCTCAGGCGGCAGTAAGCTCGCCGAACCGTGTAACAATGAAGAAATGTATTATTTCAAGATTTTCTCTTTTTAAAGTTATGTTTATTTATTTTTATTAATGTTTAACGCCCGCAAGGCACCACAGATGGTGGACACTGATGATACATGAGGTGAAATGACATATTGGGAAAGGAATTTTATTTTTAAGGAAGGAAAATTTCCAGGCTTAAGTTTAGGGTACCTTCCTGGCATTTTCTATTTATGAGGAATGAGGAATACTTCAAGAAAACCTCAGTCAGGGAGGACGGTCCAAATGTCCGCTCATGAGTCCGTGCCTTAATGACCTAGACCATGCGTGGAGGTGTTGTGTTTATATTTTATTATACATATACAAAGGGTTTCGAAATGTATACACACCTCAAGCAAATAGAAAAATGTGTTAATATAACTATCGGCGTAGATACACTTCTGAGCACGTTGAACTACTGATTGAGCAACGTTTGCGAAAGTGTCCTTAGCGATTGTAGCACATGCCGTTTCAATTTCTTACCCAAGTGCTGCCATTGTAGCTGGTTTTCTATGGTACACAACATCCTTGAGAATTCCGCATAGATAGAAGTCCAAAGGAATTAAATCCGGAGAGCGCGGTGGAAACTCAATCGGGTCTCGCCTTGGAAGATTGTCATCAGGGTGGCATGGTGGTACACCATCCTGTTGGAAGTAAAATTTCTCATTTCCATAGAGTGTATAAAGTGGCGGGTAAGACGGAATTGTTACTCGCGTTGGCGGTTGTGCTCTGTACACACGTCTCCATTGCCTTTGAACTTCTACATTCTCGGTTTTCCAAAATTGCTTTTCGCTGTTCAAACAATAATCTTGGCTCCATTTTGTTGTAGCAACGCTAGCATAACGTAATGTGTCACATCTGTTTACAGAACATCATACTATACTTTACTGTTATTTGTTTCTCCGTCCAACTTTGAAGTATATTAAAAGAAGTGTGTATACGTTTTGAAAGTGTGCACACATTTTTGGCACCCTCGGTATAATGTGTAAATAAACCTAATGCACCAATTTACAGGGTTTAAAGTGTAATGAAAACATGTTTAAATGTGCTGCTGATCCTGCGTGGGTGATTGTTACGGAAAGGGGAGGATAAACTCTCAACCAGTTCCAGCCCCTCTTTCATATTAATACCAGTAATAGTTTAAAAGTAATTTTCTTAATGCGATCAATACTCAACATAACTATACTTTTTAAGAAAATATAATACAACGTGTTACAGCATAGGAGCTTATCTTGCTTTTTGCTTACATGAAATTACCCTATTTTTTTTAATTATTTTAAAAATTGAATGAATATTCGACTAAACGGATATATGCAATTAGGAATATAAAGCAATTAAAAAAAATTATCTAACAAAAAATAACACCCAGAACACACAATTAAAAATCACGAATAATTATTTTCTTATAGAGTATGATCTTTAAAATGATTGTATTACTAATTTTAAGGTTCAAATGAGCAACTTAAGTAATCACACTGATAACATAAATAAATATTCGTCGAAAATAATATTTGAAAAGAATAAAAGTAGTAGGATGACCTTATTCTCTAATGTGCACTTACTCACAAATTATATATTTTATTTAAAATGTACAAATAATATAAAATAATCTACAACAAAAATTAAAATGAAAAAAAGAAAAGGTAAAAAAATTAACAAAAATAGTGTTTAATTTTCCCTGCGTTGTGCACTGTTTTAATCAAATACTTTCAGCTACAATGTAACCAACTTTTTGGAGGGGATAAGTGAATTTTCCAAATTCCTATTTAGGTAGGAATTGGATCCTATATGTTTAGTGACTAATCTAATACCAGCTTACCAAACAACTCAAAAATAAATGCATTTGAGAATTTAATTATAGATTTCTACTCTATAATATTTCAAAAGTGTAGCATGGAAACAGAAATTAAAATGTTAACATAAAATATGAGTTTCTTTGAAGCAGTTTAAAAAGAAACAATTTTATTAAAGCAATTTCTTTATCGCACTTAAAGAAATGAGGATAACATCAGGTTTTCTTCCGCCCTGGATATATTTTTCAAAAATTTAATTTTACAATCACCCTTGAGCTATTAACATTATTGTTAACCAAATGATTTGCATTTAATCTGTTATTAATTTCGCAATTGCTTTAATTGTTCCTTAATTAGTCTTAAGTAACATTCTTTGTTAGAAATCTTAGAGATAATAATATCCTAATTTTAAACTTTGATTCTTCCAAAAATACTTTTACAATAATGATTTTTTTCGTTGAAATAACTTATTTTATTGTAATAACAATGTCTCACTTAAGTTCGTACCCATTAGACATTTAATTACTATGGGTAAGTCCATGCAGACTGTATCAGAAGCTTGAAGATGCAGACTTTTTTTCCAAATGGGCAATGAAATCTGATCAACTAATTTACTGAACTATTCAGTTTGAACGTTTCGCAGTGTAATAACCGCAGCTATATGCATGGGTCCAGAAAAAACATAAAATAATATGGAAAAACTTGCCCGTCCAAGTTGTGTGTAAAATACGTGTTAAGACTCTGATAGTACCCTGGATAAGGGCCTATTGAGTCAAGAGAGAAAAGAAACGACAAAATATATTGCAATGATCAGTGAACATTGACCATTCTGGAAACATCTATGAACGATAGGGCTCTACCACGAACTGCTACACAATAACAGGCTAATGAGACTGTAAAATGCCTCTTACTATAGTGTGAAACTCTGGGTAGATAAAGAACATTCCATTAGAATACAATTTATTCAAGAAAATTATTACCTATGTTCCCAAAAAAGACTTGGAGCTTACCATTAGATATGGAACCACAATTTTAGGATTAAAGCAGTACATAGCAGGTCCTTGTGCCTTAAATGTTAAGATGTATTACATGTTACAACATTAATCAGTCAGTAAATCAATAATAACATAAATGAAGATATACACGATCAATGTTTTAATGCTAAATCTGATGCGAGTGTTAAAATTAGAACTTGGGGCCGTATTGGGAATGCGGTCGTTGCTCGTGAGCGAGGAGGTACTATTAAGTGATTATTTAAATACTTGGTTGGATGCCCCTTTGCTTCTGGATTAGGAATATTGTATCTCCAGGAAACTCTGGAATTTTGTGACTCGTTTGAGTGAGGGGAAAGGGTAGGATATCTAGCAGACTACATGGAAACACTGAAATTCTCAGTTGACACCATTTACTCTCTGTTATTATAAGAATATCGGACTGTTCATATTGGCTTGAAAGTATTTCTAATATCTCAGTTGACTTCTAGATAATGCCTATCGGTTGCCGATCACTCTAACAGACTACCGTCTATTGCTTTTCTTCAGACTTCGCGCACTCCGATACTGATTATCTATTCTCACGCCCATCTATCCCAACTAGTGCTTATTATTCCTTCCTCTTACTCTCCTATTCAAACTCCTCGCGACTCATAGCCTCAACTCCTCACTCATAACTCATTTTACTCTTTACCTTATCATAAACATAAGGTTTATTGTATTCTTTGGATCCACCCCCGCGAAATATAGAACCATAAAAATTATTGAGCTCGGTTCGATTTTTAACTGCTTTATTGGTCCTTCCTTAATATCTATAATTATAAAGACTTGCTCCAATTTGTTCAACTTTGGATGATTCCTATTGGTTGAACTCGACTAATTTTCTAAAATAAATCTTCTCACGCTATAGTAATTCCAAGAACGGACATTCCTGCCATAAATATTCGAAAACATTTCTGATCTGACATCCCTTCTTTTTCTATCCTTTCAGATTTACCCACAATGAAATCGCGATAGGTAACGTCCATCATAAATAATAAGCATCTACTTGCTTCTGAAGTCATGTCAGAAACCTGTTGATGTGTCTAAATGTTACTATTAAAAGGGCTATAATACATATGCTGTTTGCTAAGGTTGACTTGCATTTATTTCTGGAGGAAATTCTTCCCTTATTGTCGTTATGCACCGTAACCAATTGAAATAATGCTTCTCTCTGCGCTAGTTAAAAGGCACGTGTTGCATCTCGGGTCGGCAAATTGTTTTCCTAAAATCTTTCAAAAGAAACAAGTTTGTGCCAGGACAAAAACTGTCCTTTTCCCTACCCCAACCTTTTAAAATTACATTTCCCTTTTCATACGGCTGATTCCATTAACGAGCAGTTCGATATTGTAACCTATTCTTTCATACAAACACATAATGACCTCCTTCTAAAATTTAGCACAGGTATTACCTAAATGAATACAAATTATATACATTTACATTCATTATTAACATCGATTATAACCGTATTAATTTAATTAAATCTGACCTTCATTTTCGGCTACAAACTATTGGTGCACTTACAAATCATTCTTGATTTTGTCAACCAGTTTGGATGACTTATCAATAAAACTGTTATATTTTACTATATTGGAAATTCATATTCATATGTATTATTTTAAAGTATATGCATATTTTTAAAGTAAGTACTATTTGTATCTTTAAAGAAATTTAGATAGTTGGAAAAGGGGTGAAGCGTAGAGAAACTGGTCCTTGCATTGCCTGTTTTAATAAACATTTAATAGAACGCCAATGTAATGCAGAAAATAAAGTATTCAAATAGTTTTTGTTGTAATGTAATATTTAAAATGTCAAAATAATATTAAAACGCCAGATATGAAGAAACTGTTGTCCTCCCCCCTGGAAACTCCTGTAAAATTTCTGATTAGCTAGTGCAGTTGCTAGAAACGCATATGACGTGAGTTCAGAGTAAGATGCTTGCGCGCGTACATAAAAGTGAACCTGATTAGGCCCTGGTAGCTCTTCGTCCTTCCTGTGCTGTTGTCTGCTGTGAGTGGTGCAATGGGAAGGGGTTACACCGAATCTGTTTCACGGGATTAGTTGCGCCTGAGTGATAGGCAGACCGCATCACACCACAATGCAGGGGACCATGCAACCTGTTCCATTAGACTCTCTCTCTGCCATCCCGCGGCCCTGTGGAGCAAACCACGTAAATATGCGCGAAATTGATTCCCAGCCCCACCCATTGGTAGAATCGTGTTACACGGGTGTGGTGTGAGTGTGTGTGTACCTGCGTCCCTCCGTCATAAGTCAAAACGAGTCTACTGACCGTGCGCCTGTCACGGTCTGCTGCCCGCAACACAATTCTAATATCACCGCAATGACCTCCATTTTACTAGTTAACATGCCATTAAAAGATTTCGCAGGCAAATCGTTACACTGTACCCTACAACCTATGACGTCATCTACATGCAAGCTATCCCCTAGAGTGAGAGTGAACAAGTGGTCAATACTGTAATCAGAATAATAAAATTTAAACGCATTGCCCTACAGGTGTATAAAGAACTGTCTTATTTGTTAGATTTCAGACATTATACGAAACATTTGTTGTTGTGATTATCAGTTGCTTTTTATACGTTTGTTCGTATTTTGTATCAAATACATTTAAAAGATCATGCATATATAAATACCGGTTTAGCATACATTGTGCACTTCAATCCATATCTTTCTCCTTTATTTCGCGTATGTTTTAGAGTCGTCACATAGTAGTCACCTTATGTTTTAAACCTGCATTCATTGACCCATGTGCCTATTGTTTAACTGACTCGCGAGGTGGCTATTTGAGAAACAGGCAATCCTAAGCTCTTTGCCTGACAATTCAGACGCTCCCAGGGGGGAAATAAATTTCGATTTTTCAATTATAAAATTTAAGGACATTTCCGATTGTAAGTACTGACCCAAATAATAAATGTAAAATGAGGTATATGGTTTCAATTATTATTCTTGATTTTAAATTGTGTAAAATGAGCATTTTTACTTGAAAAAAAATTTGTCATCTTACTTGATTGCATTACTGAACTTGAATTTGTTTAAAGTCATGTTGTTTTAGATTGATTAATGCTCTCTTCAACTCAGTTTGGTTCAGGTATTATTGTATAGTCATATATTTTATATTTAATAAGTTTTGTGCATTTTGAGATTTTGTAACAAATTAGTATATAACGACTTCAATATAGCTTGTTTGTTAAATGGGCCGATTTTTTTAGAAAGGTTTGTGAGGGCTTTATTCTTGAATAAATTATTTTTTAAGATTAATGATTTTGGTACATTAACGTGATATCAATTCCAATAAACTACATTTTTATGTTTTCTTTTTTTAAGTAGTTATATAATAAATTGTTGTTGAATGTACTCAAAGATATTAAGTAACCTTATTTTCCTTGTTAAGAAGTCAACTTTCCATGGTACCCTGGAACATTCCATTTCTTTCAATGTGCCTTCTGGTCGATTCTGGGGGTTGGTCCTAAAGTTCTAGTGCTAACCTCGTAGACGGATTAAGGGGCCATTGTCGATGGCTTCCTTCGGAAGGGAAGTAAAACCGTGGGTCTCATGTCGTAGATTTACGGCACGTAAAAGTACTTCAAGCCTGAAAGAAAACGCATCTGAGCAAAATTTATCGGTCATTTCATGTCTTGAATTGAATGGAAAGCTGAAGACCTAACATTTAAAAGAGCGTTCGAAAATAAAACAAATCAACAAATGGTTACAAATAGTAACACGGATCGAGGTAATAGGACATAAAAGTGGTATCAGAGCTGATTACAAACCGATATCAGAGTTTACATTACAAATATGGTAGTATACCATGGTTATACGCTATTAAGACCTTTCATTCATTCCTCATCGTTAGCGATAGCACCAAATGAAATTCTAGTTAATATATTGCCTTGTGTAGAA
The DNA here is from genome assembly GCA_030762175.1 of Metallyticus violacea. Taxonomy (NCBI): domain Eukaryota; kingdom Metazoa; phylum Arthropoda; class Insecta; order Mantodea; family Metallyticidae; genus Metallyticus; species Metallyticus violacea. The sequence continues at coordinate 88,455,408 of CM060845.1, forward strand.
GCCAGGAAATTAGATGAGTATATCTGCTAAAATATTTATGTACAATAAATGTGTACCTCAAGTAACATAATCTATCCAGACAAACAGAGAATTCCTGGAAAATGGTTCACTGGCTACCTATACACTCGGCATAATTAAGTATGGGTAAGCGTCTTCCAGCATTAACCAAGTAGAATTAAAGGTAAATGTGCGGGAGGCCAACATGATGTGGAAGAAACAATTCCCATTGTACCAACATTTGAATTGAAATTAGGTGGCAGCAACTGTAGGTGGAGAAGTTAAGTTTAGTCATTAAACTCACCTTCATAGCCCTTTGTATTTAAAGATGACATTTTTATGTCTCGCTTTCCTGTTCTCTTTGCTTAGTTGATCGTTTATTCGACAGAAGACGCTTCTAAAGGCTTTACAACTCCTGAATGGTGCCAACCGCTGTGAATCTAGGCTTTCAGTTTTAAATCTATTTTAATAATGAATTCCTATATTTGCGTACTGTTGGAAATATCCGTCTGAAGTATCCCACTTCACATAGGTTCGTGGCAGTACACACATGAGAAAAAAGAAAGTTTCTTAGTTCTCCAGTGACATTCTCATACAAACATATATGTGTTAGTAGTGTAAGGTTCGGTTCATTAGTACTAGCTTGCTAGTGACTTGTGTTGTGAATTCAGGTGTTTGGAGCAGTAGACATTGTTTGCTATTATTGATGTTATACTTCACTAACAATTAATTCAACTTCCTGGGTATTAAAATTATATAAAAGATATGTCGAAATGTACCACTATGTATGGAGGCGAGAAAGAATTTGATATAATAATAATAATAATAATAATAATAATAATAATAATAATAATAATAATAAGCCGTGATAAAGAGACTGTCATTAATTCTCGTTTGATTCCACTAAAATAAACGATAGATAGAGCCACAAATGGAAAGTATCCACAGTGTAAAATAAACATAAAAAAGAATCATAAGACATCGGTACAACAGAAACAACTTAGGCCAGTAAATTAATAGCAAAATATTAGGTGCATCCGAATTATTTTTATGCAGCTTATTTTAAAATACGCAGGTACTCGTCAATGCGTGACAGAGATGGCAGCACTGTATGACACAGAGAACTCTAGCGGCAGTGGCGAGAGTGAGGATGTTTTTGATACTTCAAATCGGCGACGTTTTCGTTAGAAGAACAGCGTGTTTTCATTCATTTTCTCCATTTGCGTGGTCTAACACCGATTGAAACTCATTGCTAGCTGAGTAAAACATGTGGTAATGGTATCATGGATGTGTCTAATGTTCGATCATGGGTGCGACAGCTCAAAATCGTCGTGTGACCACAAACCAAAGCTATCTCGGTCTCGCATAAGCCGGTCTGATGACGTGATCGAGCGAGTGGATAAAACTGTTTTGGAGTATCTCCGAATGAGTGAGGGACACATCGCCTCCAAAGTTGGCATTTCTGTGGGATTTGTGCACACAATCCTGCATGAAGACCTGAAAATGCGAAAAGTGTCCTTCAGGTGGGTGCCACGAATGCTGACGGACGACCATAAGGGTGCGCTCATGGCATGTTGACAAGTAATATTGACACGTGGTGACGACATAAATGGTACCCTCTTTTCATCGATTGTGATAATGGGTTACGTTTTTCAATCAAGCGCCAGTCTGTTCAACGGACAGACTCCTACAGAAGCGTTCGCAGTGGCAATGGAATCATGGCGTCGACGTTGTGAAAAATGTGTGCGGCTGCAGGGAGATTATGTCGAGAAGTGACACAAGTTTCACAGGTTTACGTGTGGTTAGTTAGTGAGAGAGAAAAAAAACGGAAGTGTTATAACTTCAGTGTACCTCATATATAACTATATTTTAATATGAGTATTACTATGAACTGCTTTATTGAAGCAAGATCGGTGATTACATTGTCAGAACAGGCAATACTGTGAGATCATTGTCCTTCCAACCCCACTGAGCCGAGTCTTACTTTTTCTCTCGTATATAATAAAATATGACTACCTCCTTAGCCTAGTGGTTAGTGTTGCTGGCTGATGATCGGGAGACTCGGGTTTGATTTTAGTAGGTAATTAAGAATTTTTTCTTATTTAGGAAAGTCAGAAAAGGGGTCTCGTGAGGACAATTGGGAAGCTACCTGGTGGAGAGGTGGCGCTCTTCAATCACGAAAGTCGCGGGTGCCGGCATGGGGATCACATGTTCCCTGTAATACCTCCCTCTATCAATGAAGTCGTAAGATGAGGAAGCAGAGGTCGCAGCGGCAGGCCAAGACTCACACCGGGCTGTAGCGCCAAATGAGAAGACAGTAAAATATACCTAGTGGAAGCAAAGTAAGTTGCATTCCATGTAAAAAGAAGAGAAGTGTATTTTATTTTCCCTTGTATTGTGAAGGATAACTGGGTAACAGGATATTATGAATATTGCTAAACGATAAGATTAACCGTTTATATTTTTTAAACTCACCTATTTAATCAGTGATGAAAGTCATTTTAAAGTGCAATACAAGTATTATTAACATAATTACAATATTATTTCGGCATTGTGACTCCTGGAAATATGGTATTGTGTATAAGTTCTATCGGATCATTTTGCTTACGGAAAATGCAATATTATGACATCTTATCATTGCTAAACATTCTTGAGGAAACATTGGAGGTATTTACCTAATGCATACCCTCACCCTGCTGGATTTATTACTGTATTACATAATTACTTTCATACTTACAGCTCGTATTTTCATTTCCCTATAATTTGCATACCTTTTTCTTTTGTGCATTTTCCCCCGCTTTACGGATGCTTTTGTATTTTTCTCATTTTTATTTTGCTAACTTTTTATTTTATTGTTGTTGCTAAATGGAATAAGTACGTAACGCAGAAATTTATTTGGTTGAGATCAATTAGGAAAGTTTAAAACGAATCAGTGAATTTAATTATGTTTCCTATTGAAATGTGAAAAAGGAGAAAAAAATAACCATATTGAAACTCAGTTAACGCAGCACAAATGTTGGATTTTGCTGTATAAACTTTCTTCAAGAAGTTAAATACAAAACTCCGAGACTTTGCCTTTTTGCGTTAGTGAATTAATTTTTTGCAATGTATATTTCACATTATGTTAGGGATTAACGGAAAGGAAAAGAGTTTTTTGTAAAATAATAATACAGCATTAACTCAATGTTATTACGGGAGCAAAATTACACACTAAGCTATAAAAACAATGCTACTATCCTTTACACAATAGTGAAAATATTATACAATTCAATAAACACAATTTAGTCTGTGTAACCACTACAGGGATAATTACTTCACCTGTTACAGCCATTGAGTTCTGGTGCAAACTTGTTTAGGATATTTATGTAACTAAGTAATTTTCTAACAAGTGTAATTAAAGAAGCTGTCACCAACTGCAAAATTGTCATCTTAGAGCAATATATTTCATCTGTTCGAGAAGGTGAAAAATAGTGAAGTAAAAATGATTTAGAATGGATATTATTATTATTATTATTATTATTATTATCATCACTCTTATTATTATTATTTAAAAACTCAATCGCGTCTTACAGCTATTATATAATCCTGTGTAACTTAGGCATCAGTGTTGTTCCTTGTACTACTATCAACCACACAGTGTGCTTAAGGGCCTAATTTCTAGTTGAATGCTGTATGCATTCAGTTTATCGATATAATATTGTTGCTATGACCCCAAAGAAGGAAATATCACTTGAAAAACATGCTGCTATTGTACCATTGAGGAAAATAGATTGGCCTATTCGTCAAATTGCTAAAAGTTTACCATTTTAAAAATGTAAACAAAGTATAACAGACATAAGTCTATGTATAAACCTTTTAATAAAAACAATTAATATAAGTATAAAAAGAAACTTTGTTCCACGATTTTCAGCACTTCGAGCATCGGAAACACACACACACACGCGCGCGCGCGCGCGTTCATAGATAGGACATACCCCTTTTGCAAGCGTAAAGTCGTAAGACCACGCAAACAGCACCCGTAGAGTTGTATCAAAATAGCAACAAATTGGATTTCACGAATTTTCATTCGAGATTTTCCTTCTCCACTCTGCCCTAGGATAGTAATCGATAAAATTCTTGTCATCACACTTTTCCTACCTGAAGAGGCGAACTGAAGCCGAGGCAGAGATAACACAAAGATAACAAATAACATAAAATTTGTATTTTTCACTAAGTGTTTTGCAAAATGATTGCAAGTTTTGATTGTATTTTTGGACTTTGTCCTTTGCATTCTTTGATTGTCCTAAAGCATTGCTAGGTGGCATACAAAGTGCGATGGATTTCAAACCCAGTTTGTGAGTCTCCGGTTTCGAACTGTTCGGTTCTCATGAGCACGACAAAGAAATCGTGTAACGGTATTATAAAAATTGCAAAGTGAAAATGAAAAGGCGTAAGCCAAAAAACCCCAATTGGGTTTGAAATTTATCCCATTTTGTATGTCACTTAGCAATGCTTTAGGACAATTAAAAAATGCAAAGGACAAAGTTCAAAATGCAATCAAAGATTAAATCATTTTGCAAAAACTTGGTATGCCTCGTTTTCGACTGCTATATTCAGATGAGAAACGTGAGAAGTTTAACCCAATAAAAATAGTAATGTTCGAGAGAAGATCGGCAAAATCCTATTTCCTGTGAAATCAAGTCATTTACCAAAATGATACGTTGTTTTTGTTTTAAAAAGTTCCTAAGTATTTCAGCAATATTCCCTAGAACTGCTGGTTGGCCAATTCCCATAAAATTAATTTGCATACTTCAACAAATTGACAGAAATATATATCTACTTTATCAGCACAGATCATAATTACATTTCATTTTTAACATTTGCCTTTTATAGCCCTGGATCACCCGTGCATTTCCTTATAAAACTTTCCAAACATGAAAATGAAAACCTTTTAAAGCACTAGCCAAAATACAAAAATATTCCTAAATGGGTTAATGTTATGATTTAGAGAGTAAGGAACGCAAAGTAAGCTATCATAAGGCACGAACTTCAAAAAGTAATATCTTTTTTAAATGTCGAATGCTTCTTTGTAATAAAATATAAAACTAAGTACTCGTGCTGAAGTATAATTCAGCAATGAACTTTCACTTCAAATTCAGATATGCGTAGAAGAAACAGTTGTCACAAATTTTGGTTCGAAAATTTAGCGTCCATCGCTTTCATGTCTCAACAAACAACAAAGTTTCTGATAACAGACACAAGTCAGCGAACATTTTAATTAGGGTGCTTATATTAATTAATAAGCTAATTACTGGAATCGAATATAAATGGAATATAAATATTGCAATGTATTTTATTATTTTTATATTTTTGAAAACCAGAAATTTAAGCCCATTTTATTAAAGAAAATTACAAAAAGATTTAAGCCTATATTTGTTTAAGACCAAACAATTTTTTATTTTTATGACTTTCAAGTATAAAATTTTTACATGCTTATTTATGTCTATACCTTTATTTAGCTCGTACTAAAAGTAGTTTACCAAAAGACACTAAACCTGAAGCTAAATTTTGTAATACTGCAGTGTTACCAACTTTACTGTAATATGAAATGTAATTATTAATCTATTTGATTTATTACAAATTACATATTTTAAAATATATTACAAATATTTTTAATATTACGTTCCTCGCGCTGGTGCTTAAAACAAGTTTTAGCGGAAATAGTGACATTGCATGATAGTTATTGGTAAGATGTATTTGCATAATTAGCCGTGTTGAAAAACCTGGAACCATGTCAGGCTGGGAGAAAATCAGAAACAGCTGATCCCATCATTGCGCATTCCCAAGTACATACTATATCTCCTTTCAGAGCGAGAAAATTATATTGTAATACAGATACTTTACATAAGAAAAATATAATAATAATAATAATAATAATAATAATAATAATAATAAACATTAAATACACCGTACCCACCTAAATATGTTAAAAGCCACTAATTACCACAGCTGTGCTATTGGCAACATAATACACAGATTTAGGTAAGACTGCATCATGCTCTTCCCAGTGAGAAATATGTAACTATTTATTTAAAAGAGGAAACAATTCGGAATGACTGTAATTTACAATATTTAATTTATTTATAAATATTAAGGGATGTCCCGGCCACCAGTTTAGTTTCGGAAACATCTTCTCACAAAATAAAATGACAATTTTAACACTTGTATCATAAAATAGTTCTTATAAGTACTTTAAGAAAATAATTTTTACTGCTATATGCAAAAGGCAATGCACATTATAAATCCAAAGCTTTGCATTTATAATTTTCCAGCTTTGGTATAGCATTAACCCGTCGATCGAGAGAGAGAGAGAGAGGGGGGGGGGACATGTAGTGCTTCATCCAAGCAAACAGGCATTATTTGCTTGAATGATTATTAGATTCACATTTTAAATTTGCTTTCTTAATGACAAATACCAGATAAATGTGATACACAATGTTTCATTTCAACGTTATTTCCTATTTTTTACTGTTAATTTATACTTTCTCATTATAGGAAAGCAATGCTCAACACACTCTTCAAAGTTGTTTTGATTATTATCACTCTACTCCCATTTGTGTCAGAAGAAAATAATGAACTTCTCTTGGTACAAGGATCAAAATCCTAAGCAATAAGCATGAACGTCACTTGGTTTATTCATGTATTTATACGGTATGGTGGTAACATATTGAATTGCTCACTCTGTATACATACAAAATAAGGGTGAACATAATATTTTCTTGGTTTGAAAAAAAAAGTTTGCTTTTCAACTATAGGAACTCATTCATTTATACGTGAGATACGTTCGATAAATGAAAATTAAATATCGGTAGATATATTCTAAAATGTATGGGCAAGTAACAATGGTGTACTATGAAATTTAGTTTGAACGCCTATGTGTGGGTCTTATAGAATGTTTACATGCAGGTTAAGTGAAAAGTTTGTTTTACTCACATATATTTACTTTAACACAATTATACATAAATAGTATGAATGAAGTAAAGTACATAACAAATATTCAATACCACTCCACATGCATAACAACAGATACAGGTAAACTCTGTAATTAAATTTCACACACACTGTACCACCCAGATCAATTTATGTTATTGTCGCTGGGATGCACGATTCTTGTTGAAATTACACGAAAACTAACCACACAGGGAACATGGTCAACTCCACAACGGTAATGCATACATGCAGTATTCTGCTCGATTTCGATTTAGTTTATTTATGGGCGTTCTTTAACATCTCAGATCATCAGCGTCCCATTCAAATTAGGGCGTGAAACGGCCGACAAAATTTGCTCGGAGGCCTTTTTTTTTCATGCTTGAGGTTCTTTATCGTGCCGTAAATGTACGACATGGGACCCACGGCTTTACTTCCCTTTCGAAGGAAGCCATTCTCAGTACTTTTACACCCGAAAAAATTCATCGATCATGGCCGGGATCTTGGGTTTAGGGGGCAAGTATGGTTAACACTACACCACCAGGACTGAGGTATTGTGTTGAAAAATGAAGAGCGAGAATAGTCATTTTTGCCACATTTCAAATGAGTAGATCCTGTTACAATTTCTAGGTTTAAAGAGCTTATGTATTTTTTGATGATCAATGGCATAGAAGCGGTTGATTTAGTAGAATCACGTTTATACTCAGACATTTGTGAGGAGCTCGTTTACTCATAATCTCAAGTTGCAGTCACTGAAATGTGAAATGTGGCTTCATAATTAAAAACGTACTTTTTAAATTAATTTGAGTACAGCAAGTCACTTCAGAGCTTGCCGAAACTGTAAGCGATGGGTTTAATCGTAGAACCCATCATGCTGCTCGCCGTTGGTTACGAATTTCTCAGCTTGTTTGGTAGATGTATTTCTGAGGATTCCTTCGAAATTAGCTTGGGCACGCTTCACTTGCTCCCCTATCGACGGACGTTCGGTCGATTTTCGATTGCAAACGCGGCCCATATCTTTAAAGCGTGAATATTACTTTCGAATTCACTTATCGCTGCATGTGAGTCCAAAATATACATTCAGGATACACTTGGTTATATGAAAGTCTTAGATACAGAATACTTTCTGCTTTTAGCCATTTTCTTGTATTGTATGAACTAACCTACCATCGGGCCCTAAGGGTACCTAATGCAAATCCGGTAGCATGAAAATAACTTTTAGAGATTGATTAAAATGTGTGTAATGCAATAATATTTATACATTATGATTTACATAAAATAAATATAAGCAACAACATCATTTTTACTTGCTTGTACTTGTTCTACAGGAAAAACAAAGTGTCTGATTAAAACCTTCATCAGAAAAATTATAAAGTAACAAAATGCTATTTAATTGTTCATTCCAAATTCTAATATATCTGAAAATGTGTGCACATGCAAAAAGTATGTATCTCTTTACTGAAAGTACAGGATATGGCAGTGGGATATGACTGTTTTTACAAACCTGCTGCGAGACACTCAGAACGATTTAAAAGATTATAAATGTCTCATTAATTTTTAAAAAAATACATTTTGTAGGTAACCTCCACGACAACAAATACATTCCTGCAATCTGCCGTGAGAGTTCTGCATGACGCGTCCCAACAAAACAGGATCGATGACACTAATTTCGTTCCTTATGTGTGCTTTCAGCTAGATATGATAATGTAAGGCTTGTTCCAATATAGCCTACTTTTCAAATAGCTCCATAGGAAGTAGTCCGCTACAGTGAGACCAGGAGATCTTGGCGGAAAAGTTATGTCTCATAATCGTGAAATTATGCAAGTAATTCATTGAACCACGAGCAGTGTGCGCTATGGCACCATCTTGCTGAAACCATAATTTATCATCAAACATTTTTTGGCCAGTAATTTCCATATGTTGGTACCGTTCTGAGTTGACAGTCACGTACGACCACTTTCTTCGAAAAAGTATGGGCCGATGATTCCAAAGGCAGAGACGCCACACCAGCGTTACTTTTGGACACAATTAGATACTAGTTACGGATAAAAACGGCGAACCAAGCTCTTTTTCCAGCAGTTTGTCTAAGGGAGAAAATAAGGGAAGGGTGGGATATAGGGTGAGCATCAGAAATAAGGAAAGGCTTAAACAAAATTGGATTGGGGTATATTTGGTTAAGGGGAAAGGACATTACACAAAATAGTTGGAAAATAGTTAACAGACATTTGTGATATACATACTGAGTCTCAATGCGCAGAAAAAGTATCGCTTAACCTGCAGGCTCAAATACATCCGGTGTGGGGAGAGGACATTATTTAGATGTCTGTGGCAGAGAAGAAAAAAGTGGTCTCGCACGGTTCAAATTAGGGGCTTGGAAAGGCAACAAAACAGTTAGTTAATGCTCTCGGGGAAAGACTTTGCCATTGTGCGTAGAGAGCGATACATGGAGGCATATTGTGGTAGAATGCAGGAAAACGGAGATTCTAAGAAATGAGCATTTATTACCGCAATTTCTGAATTTCAATAGACGTTTGAACATTTGTCTGGAAGTGTTGGTGCATGCGAGATACTCTCACAATTTGGGAATATTTCTAGAGAAGACCCGACAAAGAAGGTTAATGACTGTAATGAAGAGGGGGGCGTTGGAGAGGGGTTGTGAGTAAGTGGAAGGGGGGCTCAAGAGTAAGGGTTGTATTTCTATATAAAATTATTAATATAAACCGTAAATTTTATTGCAGTATTTGTATATTTGTAGGTATGCATGTAGATGTGTATGTATGTATGTATGTATGTATGTATATATGTATGTATGTATGTATGTATGTATGTATGGTATGTATGTACATGGTCCCTTTGGGTGTTATAAGCATGACATTAGCACGTACGGCCGTAAGGCTCATGCGACAGTTGTATTTTTTTTAATGTATTCTAAAACTACAATAAAACGTCCATTACTACTGCTACTTTTGGACTGTTACGTGGTTTTTCTTCACACTTGTAAGGATTGTTCATCACTGCAGGAGCGAAAATTCTGTTTATTTACAAAATCAGAAAGGTGGAAATGTGCCCATTCCATTCTGCACATGAATGATGGATTTCAATTCAAAAAAGGAACACGCGTTCTGCCACAGACCAATTATCCGTATTATCTTTAACAATATTGAGAAAACAATTGCATGGTATAGGCATTTCATTAGCAACCTTATTGGTTACGTCTCTCAAAATCGCTTGAAACGAGCACGTTCTAAAAACCCACTGCCCATCATGTATATACAAATAGTTCGCGTCAAGCTTGATCCGAGAGAGTGAGCGGAAGGAAGCCGATAAAGCGCGAAGTAAACATCGACATTGTATATTTGTAATATCCAAAGTATTCTACTTATAAACTTGCACACAATTATCATTATAGTAGTAGCTCTAAGTGGCGCCCTTCGGCATTCAATCATCCCCGACATCACATGATAAAATTTGCGTTCACATGCAAAAGTTCTCCTTTTGTAATTCTTTAAATTTCGTTCATATATTGTCTTTCAGTTCATCTACAGTGTGTGGGTTTTTAGGATCCCCCACAAATAATAACACGCGGTAATACCTGCGGAGCATACGGGCTATAACCCTCTAGAAATAGTTCTGTTTTCAAAAACGTCCCTTATAGGAGAGAGAGAGAAGATGAAGAAGGAGAAGGAGAAGGAGGAGCAGAGGAGCAGGGGAAAAAGAATATGAGTAAAAAAATATGGTATGTGGCAGAATATTATATAAGTGTGCAATTTGTTTCTCATGATCAGTTAATTGTAAAACTAGGGTGAGAGTACTTGGTACGATACCCTTCCAAATTTGTGGTATTTTAAAAAATATAGGTTCTATTATTCGATTTGCTGTTACGGTACAGTACACATCAAACTTTACATCATACACATGAATTTCGTGAATTATTCGTGGAATTTCTGTGCTTCATAATCTACTGTCCTGTGAACATGCGTAAACATGTCAATGAAGCCATGCTTTATCAGAGAAAATTACTAATGTGAACCAACAATACCTTAAGCATATTCCGTAAAATCCGATTGCAAAAATTCACTCGACTTTCGTTGTCATTCGACTGTAATTCTTGGACTAATAGTAACTTTCTAAGGTTTCAATTTTAAAAGGTTAGTAAACGTATTGATTGAAGCTTTTGAAACGCCTACTTGTGCTACACGATGTAATGATTCATTAGGAGAACATTAAAGTGATACCCCAATATCATTAAGCTATTCTTCTATCAGAACCGTACGTTTAAGTCTAGAGATTTTAGAGTTCAGGGATGCCGTTTCTTTAATTCTATTAACAAGGTTTCTAACCGTATCTCTATGGAGGTCAAATGCAGGAAATCCGTCTGAAAATTGCCTACACACTTGTAGGTATGAATCTGTTTTGATGTAAGTATGTGTTGTTGTAGAGTAAAATTTTCGGCGGCATTTCAATTATCTAAATAAATAATTTAATGCACACATGTGCGCGTAAACACGTGTTCTATTACCAACACCTCAACCTGTACTAAGCATTGACCGGAAAAGTATGAGCTTGCCCAGCACTGAAGGAAAATTGCGAATCCAGAATGCCGCTGTTTAGTTCGCCCTCTACCAGCTACCTCCTGCCCGCTTTCTCGGATCACGCGTGACTCGAACTCTCTGTACTTAATAATATATGCAGAACTATGTAGAACATGGTTGGGACTCATTACTTAGAACATCCATTCGGCGTTCTCCTTTTTCTTCTTGTCCATTTTTGAGCTCACTCTATAACCTTCCCCCTCCCCCGGGAAAACTTATGAACGATTTTGCAAAGAGATAGTTCTTAACTCATATCTCTGTATAATACCTTCCACTTGCAGAAGGTTAAACCTACGCGCACAGGCTCTTCATCACAAGAGACCAACAAGGGTTTAGTGTAGAGATGTTGATTACGCATAATTTGTGCCCTGGAGAGGCTAAACAAATAATTTCTGCCGGGGCAATGCTCTCGCTTCTGAGATTTGCTTGGTGAACAGAAACGCTAGAGTAAATACTCAGGGCTTTAATGGACCTTGTGGGATTTAGTACGACTTTGCTAGGCGATATTGTCCTTTCTAAACTTCTGCATAACGACGCCATGTGACCGTTTTGCACTTTGTTTATTGTTCTGAAGTTTAATGCATTTTTGTGCCATGTCTTTGTTGCGAAAACGATAATTATCTTATGGGAAGCAGATAAATACGAAGTACAAATGTTATGGTAAATAGTAATTTGTGCTGTTAACGTCTTGGCCGCAACCGAACACAGATATTTTATGAGAGTAAAATATCTTCAAATTCAGAATATTACAATTATTTATGCTAAGTAGCGCTTACATTGATTACACATTCTAATCCTATCTATTGTATTGATTTCAAATATATTATGGGATTTTTCTTTATCATTGATCATTACTTTTAAGAAACCTGGCAGCTACACCTGATCCGTACTTAGGTTTCTACATCTCAGTTAAATACCTGAATTCACTACTCAAATCAGTGGTAAAAGACGAGAAATGTTGATAACTGTTCTGCAACAACGAAACTGCAGTCCAGTTCTAGGTATATCACATTTTAAATAAAGATTTAAATTTGTTCCTCTTTGCATTACAGCTAACAATTTTAATAAGGAATCGTTATAGCACATATTTGCCTAGTTACAGAAAAGTCCGTAGTGATAACCATACTTGCCTTCTAAACCCAAGATCGCCGGTTCGAACCCGGCCAGGATTGATGGAGTTTTTCGGGGGAAAATCGTAAGTATGACTTCCTTCGGAAGGGAAGTAAGGTCGTGGGTCCCGTATCGTACATTTACGGCACGAAAAAGAACCTCAAGCCTGAAAGAAGAGGCCTCTGAGCAAAATATGTCGGACGTTTCACGCCCTGAATTGATGGAACGTTGATAGCCTGAGATGTTAAAGATCGTCCTTAAATAAACCAAATCAACAACAGTAATACATCAATTCGCCGTCACCAAAGCTCTCACTACCACCTCAAGTTTGAGGATTACCTGGTCATATATATTCGTTGAGCCAAGTCTTAAGTCTATTTATAAACATTTAAAATATTATAATATTAAACTTTTAATTTAAAATATATCTGCACTCTTAGCTAACTGCTAAGAAGTCACAAGAATATTTCGGTATTTTCGTACACAAGCGATACCCACCGAACTATTTTTACTGCGTTAATTATTGTCACATTGACTGCATTGGTCTTCTCGCTCGTCTATAGATTGGACGTAAATACTGTAGATGTTAACTCTGTAGTTATGAATGGAACGAAATGAATTAATGATTGCGCAAATAAGCTCGGAGATTTTGGCGCCTTAAGACTATCTGGCATCCACCTTCCCAGGGCAAGGAAAAACTCCCAACTAAACCTTACTCAGACAGCTTGAATCGAAACCGGGACCACTGAATTAGTAGTTGCAATCGCTACCATTAGATCTCGAAGACAGTCTAGCTAATGTATTTAAATTAAATAAAAGTAAAATCAGAGTAATGCTCTGCGTTACAAACAAGTGTGCTAACTACTGATTAAAAGGAAAGGTCACAACTACTAGAAGGATGTCAAAAAAAGGACCGTATATTCTACTTCCATGACTAGTGTGTACTATCTCATGAGAAACTAAGGTCTTAATATACAGCGTGATCCGTTTGCGTATATTTAACATGACACAGTTCTACACTTACTAATAAACCTTGTTTTGATACTTTGTGAATATACATTGAAACAATGGAGATTTATCAGTATGTTTAATGATCTCCATTGAGCCCTCTGTATAATTCATAATGCTGAATAGTAGCATTTTTCGTTTCAGATCATCAATATTTATCTTCTTAAGCTTTTCTCTGGACCCTTTTCATGGACTCAGAAACAGTTAATTATTGTTATGGGTTTCTCCTTCACAGAACCTGTTTCTTTAAGATCCAAGGGGTAATGTACAATAGTACAACTTTATGAAATCGCATTTGGTATACTAAATAACACATTTGGCCTACAGGTCTATATCACGAGTTTCATTTACCAATAATTGATTGTTGCAGTTTTCATCAATGTATGAAAACTCCTATGCTTTAAGCATGAAGTTACCACCAAGAAATATCTTCTAATATTATAATGGCTTTAATATGAATATTCTAATTTACCCATAACCAACGAACCACGTTGTATTTTATTTCGTTTCTGTAAGTTTTGTTTGAACTTCGTAAAACTTTGTCATGGGAACTTGAATAATAAGTCTTAAGAGTTTCATGAAGAGTTTGGCAGAATCGTGAACTGCTTTGAAAGAAACAATACGAATAGTTTTAAACCTACAGACCAAAACTATAAAGGATATGGAAGAAATGAAACAAGAAGATGGAAAGTTGATAATCAACATGACTAAAACGAAGATGAAAACTTGTTCATTAATTAAAAAAAATATAAGCCTCATGGAAAAGAAGAATTTAAAGAAGTACTCGTAGTAAATAAAGGAGAAGAAGATTGAAAACATCAATAGATCCTGAAGAACTGGCAACATTTCTCGACGACGGTAGCACGTGTTTTTCGGTTGAGGAAAAGTCCGGATTCCACAATGCATGAATTATGGATAACCCATGTTCGTGGTAGTATTAGGATTAACAGTTTAGTAAATTAGGTAAAAATTGTTATTTGAAAATAAATGAAAATAGTTGGTGAAGAGTTATGAGTATGGATGACCTTTTGATGATGTGAATGTAGGGTTGCTGGTTGGTAGATAAGGATGGAGTAGCTACGTGTGCATTAGTTGTAGTAAAGTGTACTAAATTAGACGAAATAAAATAATGATAAACAATAAAATATAGAGTAAAATCATTGGTTACATATAGCTCTTAACATGTTAAGACGACACGATTTTATTTATTTATTTAATTTTTATTTCATTATTGCAGAGCCTATTTGCAAAGAACATATCTCATTAGAGGAGACTTGTTGGGACCTTGTTGGATAACGTTTAGAAGTTAGTTTGCAGCTTAAGCCGCCAAGGGTGGCCGAGGTCGTTAAGGCGCGGACTCGTGAGTGGGAGGTCTGGGGTTCGAATCCCGCCAGGACCGTCCTCCCTGACTGAGGTTTTCTCCAGGTTTTCCTCCGTCCTCATAAGTGGCAAATGCCGGGGAGGTACCCTAAACTTAGGCCTGGAACGTTTTCTTCCTAAAATAAAAATATCCTTTCCCAATTATCATTTCATTTCATGCATCATCAGTGCCCACCGCATGTGGTGCCTCAGCAGTAAAAACGGGCGTAAAACACTATTAAAAAAAAGCTTAAATAAGAAACTCCACTTATTCCACTCATGCATCAAGTTATTTCAATAAACATTAGTAAATGTGGCTAGAAAGCAAGAGGCGTGATTTCACCAGAACTTAAAATATAAAGGACAAATGTCATTTAAACAGAATGTCAATATGATGGATAGATGCTATTTTACGTTGAAGAAGGTCTGTAAGGAAGAAAAATATGTTCGAAAAGCACAATAGACACTAGCATTTTACGTTTTTGACAATTTAATAAAGTGTGTGCTGTTTGGATTTTAATAACTTTTCTGGGATTTTTGACCGTGGTCTAATGTTCAATTCATATTTATGGTCACCATTGACTAGGTCAGAAAACACGGAACTATAAATATGAATTGACCATTAGATCAGGGCCAAAAGGGAACTAAAAATATGAATTGACCATTAGACTAAGGCCAAAAATACGAAACTATAAATGTAAATTGACCATTAGATCACACCCAAAAAGTACGGAACTATAAACATGAATTGACCATTAGACCATGACCAAACAGCACGGACAAAGTTGTTAAGATATAAGACTACGGCCGTGAAAGCCCTACGAATATATTTATGTACTGTTTGTTCTCTTTCAGTCACTTAAATGGCACTGCATTTCTACGTTTAGAATTTCAATTAGAAATAATCATTTTGCGACAGAATACTTTTAAGTATATTTTTAAAATAAAAATTTACATATAATTTAAAACGACTATTTTAATCTCATTATAAACGTTGCTACAAAAAATGTAGCTTTGCTTTTATTTTTAAAGTGTTAATCAATATTTTTTTACGAAAACTGAAGAGATAGGGATCCTATATGTTAATTTTGAAAATAAACAAAGAATATTTCAAGCCGCGCTTTATTGAATCTCAGATGTATCCTAAAATACCATGTTCTGTACTCAAAGCCTTAAGATATTCCTTTAACAGCAGTGATTTCAATTACTTATGTGCCAGTTTCCGTCGTAATTTTTATAAGTAAATGCTTTCTTCTTATTTAAAGCATTAATGGAAACCCGCAACCAATTTCTCTGAGCTTATCGCCATGTCTACATTTAAAGTAACAACCCTTACATACTCTACCTATAGAGAAATAGGCGAACTATTTCCTTGAAAGAAATAACCACCGGAATGGCTAGAATAAATATTAAGGAATGTGTAAAATAAAGCCTGATACACATGTAAAATGTTGTGAGTAAAATATTACTTTTAATACTTTTATCATGAAACCTGCCAGCACCATCTCTTAAGTCCTGCCCTGTATAACTACATTAAACTGCTTTTTAGGCTCCTTTCTAATAACAACTCCATGTAGCCTAAGTCTTTCTTTGTCTTGTTGATTGGATGTTTCAAATGCAATGCTTGTGAAAAATGAAAAGCGTTAACGCACCTATGAAAAAGTCCTTCGATAAAGGTAATTTGATGCATCACTAACCGTAACCGCTTGTCCTTCTTCCTTCCAAGAGCTCCTTTTGAGCCGTGAGAAAGTTTCTTACAATTGTTAGAAGCGTTTCTTCTTCCTGGAGCGCTCTCAGAAATTCAATAGCATCCGAAGGCCTTTCTAATCCCACTTCCTCTTATGATATGTGTTATTGCTTCCGAAGTTCATCCTCCAACTGCTCTTTAGAGGAAACTCCAAACTAACCGGTATAATTTTATAATGCTACAATGCTCGTATAATAAAAATGGGATGAACAATTTTTCCGAAAATAATAAAGTAAAACAGTTAAAAATTGCATTGTTAATACTTTATATCGCCAAGTAGCTTAAATCAATGTTATCGCACAATGAGCCACAGATGTAATTTTCTAACTGCCTATATGAGATTCATTAGGTGATAGTTCTGTTAATTTTCATTAGAGGACACTAATAAAAACGTCTTTATTTTATATTCAGAATACAAAACTTCAATAACTTTCCCCTATGATATTTTTACATGGGCCATAAAATGATTTTATCATTAAGCTGGGGCAATCGCAGGCAAACATAATGATGCATAATCGCTTATTAAATCACATTATTCAAATAGTACTCATTCCCATAAAATTTAATGCAATTAGAGTGTCCATATTGTTATTTGTAAAACATATCTCGGCTTCTATTTTTACATTAATCTTAATTGGCAAATTAACAGTTTTTCCCCTTCCAATATTCCATTCTTAATACCTTAATACCTTTCTCATATTCGATTTCAAAAAAAAAAAAAAAATCTCAACAATGATTCGGCCGCGTTTCCAGCACTGCTACATTCTGTTACCTGACACCACGACCAATCTTTGACAAAGACTACCACATGTTCATAATGCCTGAATTCGCTATGTATGATACCCTATGTAAATCTGACCATTCCCTCCAGCTTTTGAATCTTGCATCGACCGGACGCTAGAAGGAATTTGCACTGCCTCATTCTTCTGCGTTGAATTCTATGCACCTTAACTGCGCACTATCGTTCAGCCCGTTTTAAACTCTTATCTTTTCATCACAATTTAAACACTCGAGCGAATAACAATTCCACTCTCTCTATACCATTACACCGAATCTCTCACTTTTCTTCATCGTTCACATTTGTCGCTACTCGCCTCTAGAACTCTCTGTCGTTTCATATCAAGAACTGGTGGTCACAATGGGAATTTTGAATATTGTTCGAAGGTTATATTTTGGATTTTTTTAAATAGTGTTTAATAAACATTTTAACTACTGAGGCATCACAGGCGGTGACCCTGACGACATATGAAATGAAATGGTAAATTGGGAAAGGATTTTTTAAAGGAAGGAAGCATTCCAGCCCTAAATTTAGGGTACTTCCCGGCATTTGCATTCATGAGGACTGAGGAAAACGTAGAAAAAAACCTGTCCAGGAGGAAATCAAACCTCCAACCTCCCACTCATGAGTCCGCGATTTAATGACCTGGGCCACCCGTAGCGGGTTTTTTTGGAGAATGCAGCGTTCAAGAACTATATTTGTTCAAATTATTAATAGCATTAACTATATTGGCAATGGTGAAGTACAAGAGAGGACTGCGGCTGTAACTTCGCCAGGTAAAATAAATAAATAAATTATTATTTCTAAAGAATAAATAAAAACATTGAATTTCAGGATTATGACTGCAAGATTTATACAGCGTTCATGCTTAATACTTTTGATAGATTTCTACGTATTTCGTTAAGTGCAGTTCAGCAAGGTACCACTTGTTACAATTTCAAGTAAAGTGAGATACCAAAACGGACAAAACGATGAAGCTTAAGATTAGAAGAGAATTTCTTCTGAAATATAAATACATTGATTAACGAGGTCTCAATCTAAACATTTGGTTACAACCGCTATAAGAACGGCAAAAGGGAATTCAATGTGAAGTTATAGTTCTATTGAGTACATTTACTGCTTAGGCACTATTTCAAATATATTACATTACCGTATAATAAGTATTATAATATTACTGATATACTCAACGTTAACCTTTAGGGCAAGGTTGGTCGAAAGTGCGTTGTGGCCGAGCCTTGCACTTTAGAAAGATTTTGCTTCACCGACCTCAGGGTTCTCTATCTGTAAACAATGTAGGAACCTATCTTTGTGCTTACCTTATCACTGGTGACTATCTCACTTTATCCCTTCCTCTCGGAGATCTCCCATTGCAGGCATAGGTAACAAACAGCCAACCCTTAACATACCCAATAGCAGATGCACTAGCTTTTAATTATTGTTTATGCAAAACGGAGGGAATTTTCCTGAGCAATCGGCTGATTATAGCAGTCGGTGAGTGCGTCATAATAAAAAGCTCAATCAAAGAGCAAATGTCATGGTTAAGATTCTATTACATCTTATATTAGCTGAGGGAATTTTCCTGAGCAATCGGCTGATTATCATCGACTAAGTATATGGTGTTGGTTGTTTATTTACATTTAAGGTATTTTATAAAACATCGTGGTTGTATGAATGCCCTCAGTCGGTGAGTGCGTCATATTAAAAAGCTCAATCAAAGAGCAAATGTCATGGTTAAGATTCTATTACATCTTATATTAGCTGAGGGAATTTTCCTGAACAATCGGCTGATTATCATTGACTAAGTATATGGTGATGGTTGTTTATTTACATTTAAGGTATTTTCGAAAACATCGTGGTTATATGAATGCCCTTATTTTAGTATTAAAGCTAGCAGTCTGTGAGTGCGTCATAATAAAAAGCTCAATCAAAGAGCAAATGTCATGGTTAAGATTCTATTACATCTTATATTAGCTGAGAGAATTTTCCTGAGCAATCGGCTGATTATCATTGATTATTTGTTTATTTACATTTAAGGTATTTTAGAAAACATCGTGGTTGTATGAATGCCCTTATTTTAGTATTACACGAACTGAATATTATCAAAGGTATCTGATAGTCAGTACAAAATTGAATTTTCTGGAATGGTGTGTTAAGTAAAAAATAATTAATGTAGTAGAAAAACTACATGATACCAGGATAGGTCCACGAGTTTACGGTATCGCCGATAAGGGTTGTCGCTATTATAAAACCCTTATTTGTTGTCATACCTTATCTATTAAGTAAATAGTAGCAACTGTAACTTCCGCTCCGATGTGTTCAGTTGTTCAGATATAGTGCCATAAAGAAGGCTATGTGTAGAAGATTGTGACAGGTTCAAAATGGAGTATCGAGTTATTATTAAGTTCTCCAGAAAAGAAGGACTTACTATAAATGAAATTAAACAGCGATTGGACGGTGTATGTGGGGAAGCATCCTCTTCACATTCTACCGTAAAAGAATGGGTCGAGAAAGCACTGAAGACGAAGAGCCTGTAGGTCGACCCTTCGAGGTGCTCACTCTGGAAAACAAAGTTACAGAAATAGCAGCAAGGTTGGGCTTTTCTAAAACAACAGTCCTTCCAATTATTCATGAACATTTAAACACACATGAGATTAGTGCAAGATGGGTGCCTAGAGTTCTTTTCTCAGTCCAAAAGCAGCAACGAGTCATCTGTAGTCAGGCAATTTTGGAGATTTACTGTAGCAACGAGAGAGAAGTTCTGCAAACCATTGTTACATAAGCTGAAACTATGGTCCTCTACTAGGATCCCTTCTCCATAAGAGAGTCAACAGAGTAGCGCAAACCTGGCGAAGCACTCCCTCTATAAGCCAAGGGCACTCAGTCAACCAAGAAAGGCATGGTTACAATCTTTTGGGACTGTGAAGGAATACTCTTCATTGACATCAAGGAGAAGAACACCACAGTAAATGCGGAGAACCATGCTGCCCTACTGCGCAGACTACGTGCTTCCATCAAAGAGAAAAGGCGAGGAAATTTGAGTGGTAGTGTGCACGAGTGGTAGTTCTGTACAATAACGCGCCTGTGCACACAGCTCTTGTTGCAAAGGAAGCTATGAAAAAATGTGGCTTCAAAGAGATCGACCATCCACCCTACAGCGCAGATCTAGCTCTCAGTGATTATTTCCTGTCCTCAAAACTCAAGAAGGACCTCCGAGAAGGAAATTTAAGGGTGACGAAGAAATGATGGATGCTGTTTATGCCCTTTTTGCAGACAAGATATTATTTGGGGGGGGAGGGTTGAAATGTTTATTCAAAGATACGACTAGTGTACTTCAATAAAGGGTAACAATATTGAAAAGTGAAATAAAGTTTTTGTCTTTATTATATTTAGAAAATGGTTAGGCCGGAAACTTATGGACCCACCCTCGTAAGTCATTTGTCTTAGTTTACCAGCAATTTCAGTCGACTAATCTACAAATTTACCTAAATCATAAAGCCTCTCCGTAAAGCCTCTTTGTTTTAAATTTACGTTAATGCACATAAGGCAAAGGGCAATTTTACGTCACACGTGAATTGTGATGACTATTTCACAATATTCTTATCACTCTATTATTAACTTAAGTCCCATATTTTATGAAAATCTACACCTATCTCTATGTCTTTGATAGCGTATATTGTACCCTAATTTTTTCGAATCAGATTAGTGCTGCACAATTCCGTTATCAGCTAATATAAGATGTAATAGAATCTTAACCATTACATTTGCTCTTTGATTGAGCTTTTTATTATGACGCACTCACCGACTGCTAGCTTTATAGTTTAATATTCATAATTTACCACCCTAAATGTTTATTAAAACATACTCAGCCCATAAATTTATCATAAATTGGCACAGTTCTAAATTTATTTCTTTAGAGATAATGCCAAAATGAAACACCTAGAATTACACTTATTCGCATCACTTCACTTTAATTTTCTGTCTGCCCATTCACTCTGAATTACATAAATGCAATAATTTTCTTTTTCATAGTTTAATTCATTTCTTGCATAGCCTATTACTTCTTAAAGTGTTTATAAATGATATTTTACGCGTTTTTTATAGTAGAGGTGTGTAGACATAATCTTCAATTCTAAAATTTCTCTCAATTTCAAGAATTTCTCAAAACTTTCGAAATAAGAAATTATTGTGTGCGAATATAAAATTTAGGCATACAATATTAATTCAAATTATATCGTTTGCTTCAATCTTCCTTTTTAATATATGTATAATACATATCATACTACACATGTTTTGGTAACGCGCAGGTTACTACAAACGTTTCAATACTTAAGATGCATGTGGCACAAATATAAACATTAGAACATGGTATGAGGGTAGATCTATAAGTTTACGGCCTAAACACTTACTAGGCATGATAAAAATAAAAATCATATTTCACTTTTCAATATAGTTCCCCTTTATTAGAATACACTTCTAATATCTTTGAATTAATATTTCAATCCCCTCCTCCAAAAATAACCAGAGCTCTTGTCTGCCAAATGAGCATAAACACTTCTTCGTCATACTTAAATTTCCTTCCTCGAAGGTTCTTTTTGAGTTTTGAGAAGGGAAAATAGTTTCTGCGAAATAGATCTGGGCTGTAGGGTGCATGGTCGATCCACATGAAGCCACATTTCTTCACAGCTTCTTTTGCAACAAGAGCTGTGTGCACAGGCGCGTTGTCGTGAAAAAGGCGCACACCACCACCTCGCCTTTTCTCTTTGATGGAAGCCCGTAGTCTGTTCAACAGGCCAACATAGTACTCCCCATTTACTGTGGTGTTCCTCTCCATGAAGTCAATGAAGAGTATTCCTTCACAGTCCCACAAGAGTATGTCCATGTCTTCTTGGTTGACTGAGTGATCTTGGGTCGGTCCTGGTGGTGTAGTGGTTACCATACTTGCCTCCAAAACCAAAGATAGCGGGTTCGAACCCGGCTAGGACCGATGGATTTTTCCGGCGTAAAAATCCTAAGTATGGTTTCCTTCGGAAGGGAAGTAGAGCAGTGGGTCCCGTGTCGTACATTTACGACATGAAAAAGAACCTCAAGCCTGAAAGAGAGGCCTCTGAGCAAAATTTATCGTCCGTTTCACGCCCTTAGTTGAATGGGATGCTGATGACCTGAGATGTTAAAGAACGCCCGTAAATAAACCAATAAAAAATGATCTTGGCCTTTAGAGGGGGTACTTCGCCAGGTTTGCGCCACTTCATTGATTCTCTTTTGGACAGGTGATCATAGTAGAGGACCATAGTTTCACCTCGTGTAACAAAGTTTGCAGAACTGCTCTCTCGTTGCTACGTCAAAGCTCCAAAATTCCCTGACTACGGATAACTCGTTGCTGATTTTGGACTAAGGAAAGTAGTCTAGGCACCCATTTTGCACTAACCTCATTCGGTTTGAATGTTCATGAATAATTCAAAGAACTGTTGTTTTAGAAAGACCCAGCCTTGCTGATATTTCTGTAACTTTGAGACGCAGGTCTTCCGTAATTTCTCCTTCCATAAGCGCGAGGTTTTCAGGAGTGAGCACTTACAAGAGTCTGCACGTACTTTGTCTTCAATGCTTTCTCGACTCACTTGAAAAAGTTCGGCCCATTATTTAATTGTAGAACATAAGGGGGATGCTTTCCCATAAACACGTCCAATCGCTGTTTAATTTTCTTTTGTAGTAAGTCCTTTTTTGGTGAAGAACTTCATAACATCTAAAAACTCCATTTTGAACACGTTACTACCTTCTACACATTATATGTCCTTATATGTCTTAACAAATGAACAAAGCGGAGCGGAAGTTGTATGACATCAGATAAAGGTTTTGTGAAGGTGATAATATTTATCGGTAAGGCCGGAAACTAATGGAACTACTTTTGTATATTCTTTTAAAATAAATTTCAATACTGATATTTTCTAAATTTCAAAATTATGTTTAAAATATAAGCATGTGTATTTGGTTGATTTCTATGGTTTGTGTTAAGTTATAAGTGTGTCCCATCCTCCTTTTTTTACAACAGTGGGACTTCCGTCCACTATAGTACATTTTTGTACAAGATTTTAAATTGCTTCTTTTACTGTCCCAATGTCTTTGCATTTCCTTTCTCCGCAAGTTCATTTTCAATACTGCATCCTGTGAAACGTCCAGTGCACTAATGGAATTGAATTGCAGCATAGGAAGAAACTGTGCTGACTATGCTACGTTTAGGAATTCCTCTCGCACACCCAACCTCAACTTATAAAACAGTTAAAAGGAAATCGCTTACTGCAGCTTAACCGAAGAGGCAGGTATTACGCTGGTTTAAGACGAGCTGATGAATGATAATGCACAGAGCACAACTGTAAAGGAAAGGGAGGGGAACTACAAGTGACTGGAACGACCGGAAACATGGCGAACTGTAAACCAGATTATAGAGCATGTGAAAACTATACGGCTAGTTTGCAAAATAAATTATACAAGCATGAAAAATTAAAAAAAAGTATTTTTGGTAAAATAAATTTGTATAAACGTTTCTATAGCTCCGAAGATCAGTGTATGATAAACTATATGATCAAAGATGGCATTGAGATCCCCTAATTTCTTAAATTACTCTATATTTTTTTCTAAATGTACAGTTTCTATGTAATTTACTACATGGAGAAGACAATAATCTTTTTAAAAGCAGCTGTAATCAAGTTTATGAATATAACAGGTATAAGCATATTTTTCTTTTCAGTTTATAGTAGTCCTGTATTTTGTAACAAGACTAGACTGGAAAATGAGAGATATGCCCCTAAAATATTTCTCCATACCATTAGAATGTGTAATTAAAATGTTCCAATAAACATATGTTCCTAAAGAACGCCCTAAGTTTAAGTGATTTTTCAGAGTGGACACTGTTGAGACATTATAGGGAAATGCAGGAGGGTCAACTTACGTCGGCACAGCTGATGCTACTCCTAAATCCATTCCGAATTGGGATAACCTCACAATGAAGTCATTTTATGGCTCTGCTATTGCCACAAGTAAATCTACGCATTTTTGCCGCTGTTAAATGCATACTTTACAGAGTCATTAATTAAAACATTAAATGTAAAATAAAAACGCTATTTTTCCATATAAATATGAAGTGCCAGTGTTTGTCATCGAAATAAAAGGTAATTATGAAACATTTTACACTAAATAATGCGGGTAACTCCCATACATTTTAGTTTGGCTTATTTATTGGTTGTTTATTAGCGATGGCAGAGCATTCTTATAATTATTATCATTAAAATTACCTTATTTTTCTCCTAAGTACTTAATATATGTATTTTTTCTGTATTTAACAGATATAACCATAGATTAATGAACTGGCCAGTATTGATAAGTTTCATAATTACTGTATATAACTCACATCTGAAAACAGAGTATTGTAGTCTACTGCTCTTTGCAGCAGTTTTATTAAATGACATTTATTACCAAATAACCGAACTGGAGAAAAGAGAAAAGACTATCGTAAAGACATGTGAGTTCTGTTCTGCAAAAATATTGTTATTTAATAAATTCATTATCCAAGAGCAAATTTCAGTGCATAAATACACATCGAGCTGCTAATTTTTCTGTATTTATTTCCTTGGTAATGTTTTGTGCAACATAAGAACGTGAGGCTTCTCATGGTTTGAAACAACAAACATAATTATTATAATAAAAAAGAAAAACTGAATTTCGTATTAGAGATTTAATATCAATATGAATTATTATTAGTAGAGCACTTTTCAGTATGTTTTAAGATTTTAGAGTAGTGAATAGGCATGAACTTGGAACTTGTAAGATCATTTGTTCAGAATTATTTACAGGAATTGGACTGGATATTAACTTTTGTATTATATCAGTCATTTACCAGAAAATTATGCGCCAGCTGTAATTCCAAAAAGTGCGTAATGGCAACATAATTGCCAGTTGATTTGGTTTATGTACGGACGCTCTTTAACATCTCAGGTCATCAGCTCCCATTCAATTCAGGGCAAGAAACTGCTGGTAAAGTTTGCTCAGAGGCCTCTTCTTTCAGGCTTGAGGTTCTTTTACGTGCTGTAAATCTGCGACATGAAACCTACGGCTTTACTTTCCTTCCGAAGGAAGTCATGCTTAGGATATTTACGCCCGAAAAAATCCATCGATCCTGGCCGGGATTGAGCCCGCGATCTTGGGTTTAAGAGGCAAGTATGATTACCACTGGACTAGGTATAATTGACAGTCATCACCACTTTGGTGACATAAACTTTAATATCAACAGTAAATATCTTGAAACGCTTTCATTCAGAAATAATTATTATTAAGATTTCGATGGCATTTGCACCCTGTTATCTGTTTAATTTATTACAAAATTAGTAACAAATGTACTCAGTTTGTGTTCAACTACGCCAATCCTTTGTTTATGCAGAGCCATCTTAAGGGGAATGCACGTAGCAAACCCATAATCCTGACATACTCAGGCAGAATTCGATCTCGCTAATGTTTAGCTAATATTTAAAGACACTTGGTAACCTGATTTGATATGTTAGGTTACAGCTTACTCGTGCAGTTCAAGAGTTGTACTCATAAAAATATTAACATGAAATGCTAAACTCTAAGTAAAAACGTACACAATTAAAGAGAAGTAACATCATGAATAAATGACTATCTGGGGACTAAATAACGTAAAATATGAAAAACAGAAACCAAATAATATTTCAAGGCTCAAGAATTAAAATAAATAAATAAATAAAATTGGTGAAACGACTTGCATACGGAAGAGAATGTCTCCCCTGTTGGTTAACGAATTGCATCCAACATATATATCTTCCGTAAGAGCTTTTAAGAGCCGTAGAATATAATAGCAGGAAGTATCAGTAATATTAATGCCAATATTAATAATGATTTAAAAATAATTACAGGAGATTGATTTTCGTTCTGTTTGTACGTAATGCTTATATTTGGTTAATACATATATGTCATTCATACATGTTTAAAGACAAGGTCGGCGAAAAATGTTTTGTTCCACAGGGTAATAGTGCAAATGGCAATTGCTGTGGCTAAGTCTGGCAGTAGCTGCCTTAAATGAATGATTACTGAAATAATTTTGTTTCAACTTTACAAATAAAAATAACAATGCATTACTGCATAATAATAGTCAAAATATATAGGTAAATATACTGACAGACATACAAAAGTATCTTTAAAGACTAAACATCATCTAACAAATACTATAAATATGTAAGATTACACATTAAAAATACTCTTCTGAAAACTATGACAAAAGTTAAGAAATATTTCACATTTAATATAAAATGTCTTTAAGTTTGTTTATAAGTAATCTGCTGAAATGTTATAACGCACTTTCTCTTGAAGTGCAGCTTCATCTATATACGTCATCCAAATTCTAATAAATTATTCAACACAACATGCATGATATTAGTGCAAACCTTCAGAACTTAGACATCAACTTAGTTTCACAGTTTTCGTATCTCTACGGTAATGAATAACCCGCCTACTTTGTGAACTTGTCTTCTAAGATACGTAGGACTGGAGTATTTTGGTTCTTAGTAAGTATTTTGAATGCAAAATGTAACAAGCCATAGACATTGACCTAACTAAAACCGTACTTTTTTGAATATAAAAAGTACTTTGGTACAATCCACCGATATTATACATATATAATTATTTCATGCATACACTGGTTAATGTCGGTCCTGGTGATGTAGTGGTTACCATACTTGCCTCCTAAACCCAAGATCGCGGGTTCGAACCCGGCCAGGACCGATGGATTTTTTCGGGGCGTAAAAATCCTAAGTATGGCTTCCTTCGGAAGGGAAGTAAAGCCGTGAGTCCCTTGTCGTACATTTACGGCACGAAAAAGAACCTCAAGCCTGAAAGAGAGGCCTCTGAGCAAAATTTGTCGGCCGTTTCACGCCCTGAGTTGAATGGGACGCAGATGACCTGAGCTGTTAAATAGCGTCCATAAATAAACAATTCAAAAAAAAAAAAACACTGGTTAATGTGACCAAAACTACATAGCGGTGTTCTTGGAGCCTCGTTCACAACAACGAATTATAATATATACAGGGAGTCAATGACGATTTCCCTGGTTTTTTTTGGATATCTCATGAATTTAATGATGTATAAGCGAAAATTACTATTTTTCACCAAACTATCCAACAACCACAGACACTTTTTTGTCTTTCAATCTCTCGGTAAGTGCCTTATTGTTTCTGTTTAGAAAATTTTTCTACTCTTTTAATGGTTTTGGACAATTGTAGACCAAATGTTTGTGGCTAGTTCATAATTTTGAGTTAAAATTGATATTTATCAAATGTAGATGTTTAAGCATGTTCTAAAATTAGCGATTTTGGCGTTGAAATAAATGCATGAACATCGTGTGAATTTATTGCGATGTTCTGCATGATATTATTCAGCTTCTAGCCAAGTGATTCATCTTGTAAGTACAGGATGCTATGGAAGAGGAATACTTAGTGTCATTTCCCTAAATTTAATATTTTCAAAAGGGCTTTAAGAATCATTTTACTTCAAATTGACTTTAAAGAGATCGACTTCCTTTATGAGCTGTTAATATCTTCAGCAACTAATATGAAGGCAATACGAAAGGAAAATTCAATGCACCATTTTTATAAATCGTTCTTTTGTTGTTTTTGCTGCGTAAATATAGAGAAACGTTTTTTGAAAATTAATCGGTAATACCGAAAATAAAATCAGCAATTTCATGGTTTACTTTTTCTAATATTTCTGAAGTTAATACATATACCGAGGGAGTCAAAAAATGTACACACACTTTCACTGCATATTTCAAAGTTGAACCGAAAAACAACAGTAATGTGTAGTATGATGTTCGGTAAACAGATGTGACTGTAGTCGGTCCTGGTGGTGTAGTGGTTACCATACTTGCCTCCTATACCCAAAACGCGGGTTCAAACCCGGCCAGGACCGATGGATTTTTTCGGGCGTAAAAATCCTAAGTATGGCTTCCTTCGGAAGGGAAGTAAAGCCGTGGGTCCCGTGTCGTACATTTACGGCACGATAAAGAACCTCAAGCCTGAAAGAGAGGTCTCTGAGCAAAATTTGTCGGCCGTTTCACGCCCCGAGTTGAATGGGACGCTGATGACTTGAGATGTTAAAGAGCGTCCTTAAATAGATCAATCAAAAAAATCAATCAGATGTGACTCACATACATTATGATAGCGTTGCTACGTGACAGGTAAATCAACAATGAACAAATGAAGCATAGATTATCGTGTGATGTTCTGTAAACAGATGTGACTCACATACATTATGATAGCGTTGCTACGTGACAGGTAAATCAACAATGAACAAATGAAGCATAGATTATCGTGTGATGTTCTGTAAACAGATGTGACTCACATTACGTTATGCTAGCGTTGCTACAACAAAATGGAGCCAGGATTATCGTTTGAACAGCGTACAGCTATTTTGAACCGAAAATGTTGAAGTTCAAAGGCAATGCAGACGTGTGTACAGAGCACAACCGCTAACGCGAGTAACAAATGCACGCATTCGAGATAAATTTGAGACTCATGGTAATGTATGCAACAAGATGTTGCACCACCACATTACCACCGGGATGTGCGCGAGTACCTTGATGACAAGCTTTCAAGACAATGGCTAGGACGAAGTCCGATTGAGCTTCCATCGCGTTCTCCGGATCTAACTCCGTTGGACTTATAGTTCCCCATAACTCTTAAGGATGTTGTGTACCGTATAAAACCAGCTACACTGGCAGCACCTCGGGAAGAAATTGAAACTGCATGTCCTGCAATCGCCGAGGACCTTTCACAAACGTTGCTCAGTCAGTAGTTCAACGTACTCAGAAGTGTGTTGACGCCGATGGTGGGCATTTTGAGCTACTGTTGAACTGTAAAAGTCTACGATGATTAGTGCTCATCATTTTCTGTTCGTATGAATTCAGTTTTGTTATATTAACACAGTTTTTTTCTTTGCTTGAAGTATGTATACATTTTTGGCACCCTCTGTATGTATATTTCTCCATTTATCAACCAGTTACGTATGCAGTTATTATTTGAAAAGGATATTTTCTGACCTCATCACTTTCCTCTCATTTTGGTATTAGTACATTAGTAAATTGGTAACCACTGTTATGCATTATTGATTCTCTTGGAGTGCGTTAATTTTGCATTTTTCCAGAAATGTTTTAAAGTGGGGACTATCTCTGAAAATAATGCTTGCATTAACAGTCTTTTTTCATACATCTTGGAAAACTGTCGAGTATTTAAAGTTTATGAGAATTATTTTTAATTTGAATGTAATATATTTTTGTTGTGCAATTATGTAAAATTTATTTTTATGCTATTTTTTCGATTAAACTTTAGTAGTTTTCAAAATGTTGTTATTTTCAGGATTATTTAGTATGCTTCACAAAATAGGAGATTTAAGGCATTTTTACTGTCATACTTGCATCTGTTGATAGTTTCCCAAGGTTCATTAATGTGACTGGCCAAGAATTTTTCACATACCGAGACATATACTTGCATAGTTAATTGTATTCCTGTTAACTGTAACGTAATCGTTTACACAATAAATAACAGCACCAAATAAAATGTATTACACATGGTAGATAGCTATATTTATTGATGGAAATATTTCTTTAACAGATATTGAAATTTACTATTTTCTGAAAGGAATGAACATAAATATGCTATGTATTTCAAATTCAGTGTTGGGCACTTTATTGTTCTTACTATCACAAGTCAATGCGAAATGTGTAAAAATTAATTATTACTGGATATCGTAAGGGATTTTCGTGTGATCATAGTGATAACAAAAGAAGGGTTTCTAGAAAATTCTTAAAAATAATTCAGCCTTATTGCTTGACTTTGCAGAATAGATATATTTCTGTCTCTATGACGCTTTCCTATTTTATACGCATAAAAAGTGAAGAAATTTAATTAAAATTTGATTTTAAAGTCAAGTTAAAACATTTGACTTGCTATAAGGACATAGGGAAGGCTGTAAGCTAATAATATATTTAAAAAATATTGTTAACCCTCAAGGCAATCAATTAATACAAGACTCAAATAAAAGTTACATACTGCTTTCAATTAAACGAAGTTAATAATTTAATCCTAGATAAACAACAACGGTCTACTCAAAAGGAAATTAATAATTTGGCCTCCTCTTTTGCAATCATAGAACTGATTTTACTAGAGTGGTCCGAAACGTTGTAAGCCTAAATGGTTTTAGCTTGAACATTAATTTTAAATTTGAACTTAATTTCCTTTGAGGTCTGTCCCTGAAATAGTTTTCTGGAAGGTCTGCGAAATTCTCTCCTACAGCTGTAATCTCCTATCGATTTTATGAAACTATTGACAAGCGAGGAAGTGTTTGAGCTTTGAAATCAGGCGACAAATAAGAGGAATAGAGTGGAGGCTGCGACAATTCATAGTTCACATCTTTGAACTTCCGATTGTTAAAGCTCTTTTGTGAACAGGCGCGAATCTTGATGAAAAACTGTTTTTCTCTTATGTAAACCTTGTCTTTCTCACCGGCTTTTTATTTAGTTGATTTAAAGGACTGGAGTATTACTTACCGGCTATGCTTTTACTCTTTTGAATATAATAAATTATTAATTAGTATCATTTCTTTAGCGCCCCAAAAAACCGATGAAATAAACTGGACCGACTGGTGCTGAACAAACGACTTCTAATCATTCTTTTACTGGTTTTTCAATCTTTAAGTCCAAGTTTAATACACAGTTATAGGGCCAATGCAGTTCTGTTGCTGTTAAGAGCTCCAAACACTGTTACAGCATGAATGCAAATCTTTTGTATTGGAATTCTTGAAGTAAAATATAATCTACACGTTCCTTTGAAATGTCTACATACTCAAACACTTCATTCACTTTAACTTGTCGGTCTTTATTTGTTCAACAAATCCTACTGTTGTTGCACTTTATGCACTTATTCTTCAAGGCTGTACAGACATGTTTAAACTCAGCAGCCCACGTTGAAAATAAAGCACAAGAGTCTTCATATACTTTCATGAATTTGGTATGAATTTGCTTTGAACATTAACCGTCTATTTTACTGCACGTAAGTCAATTTTATCCATTTTATGGAATACTCACAACGAATCCGTATCAAACATAATATTTGAAAAATTTGACTTGATACTTTTAATAAAAGCTCATGACAGTAGTAGCAACGTAAAAAAAAAAACTATTTGGTCTTAGTGGATCTTTTTTGGCCGGGACCTTTTCATATCGCCCTTGTATTAATGAACCAGTGCATATTATGAACAAATATTTTTAGTTAATTTAGAGGAACTAGTTTATTTATTACTGGGCATTTAAATTTTGTATTGGAAGGCAATAAGTAAGTGCAGCAAGCACACACACACTTTTACTTCAACGAGTACTGTTGATCAAGTGTTGTTGTTATTGCAATAGCTAACAATTTAACACTATGTGGCAGAATATGGTTCTTTGTTAGCACTTCCACTAAGACCTGACGCTGTGATTTCCACCCCCAATAGTACACATCTGGAGTTAGCCTACTCCGCACGACCCACATTTTCCCTTCAACCCTCTGAAGCCAATTTCCATACAGTCGGAATTGTATGACCCAGGTCTGAGACCATTTCGGGAAGTAGTGAACTGGGAAGTGAAATTCCAGGGGTAGTTCCTTCCCTTTTGCTCTGGGAACTTACAACCCCAAGTAACCCCCATTTGAAAAAGGAACAGCAGGAGTATGTTGCCAGGATTACACGCAATGGAGAGGATTGGCTTCTAAACCACAAACTGTAGAACACATTCTAAAAGACTTGCTCCATACTTGTATAGTGCAAGAGTTTGGTTTCAAAACAATAGAAAGACATAGTGTTTCATATTTTGATATCCGTGAGGCTTATCAGTGATTTCTGCAACAATGCATGAATTTAACTAGAGTACAAGGTTAGCGTTTAAAGTAACTTCACAAATGTTGTCACTCAAACCACTGGACAGAAAACAGAAGCGTTTCATTGCGCATGTATATCAACCTTCGCATTTCACGCTTTTTCTTTACTCACAGTGGGTAACGTTACATTGCTTTAAAGTCTTGAATCGCGTTTATACCAAAACCCACACAGAAATGTGATATCATTTGTAAACGTACTAGCATTTGCATAGCTACTCTAAAGTTGAATAGGTCATTACTAGCTCCAAATGAATGTTTTTGTACTTTAGTGTAAAGCATAAAAACAAAACACATATACAGCAGTGCGAACTCGCTTCTAGACACATCATCTCATTATTTAGTTACCTGTAGTAGCTAAACACATTCTCTTTTAGGGTACATAGATAAAAGTCACCTCCTATATGTACAAACGTTGAAATATTAAATGTATGTCATGAAAATAGAAAGTTCCCTGGTGCCATTGTCTACGGAAGCCCAACAGAAATGGAGCAGAGTCAAGGAGGTCATAAACCGCTATACAAAGGGAAGGGACAACTGTATGCCATTTCTTAAAAGAATTTCCGTTGATGAGGGTTAATAAAGTCCAGGCTTGCGAATATGTTAGGGCAATGAACTCGGTAGTCGTTTATTCAGCTAGCTTTAAACCAACCAATGCAAATAAATGTTTTAAACTTTCAAATAGTAGCGGGTGGCATATGTTAGCAGGTGAATTTGACCCAGACAATAGTAGATGAATATTATGAATTTTTAAAGAAAGGTGCAAAACCTGCGCGTGCTTCTGTGATCCCCGTGAATCCAACGTTTAATTAATTTGAATCGAATATATAAGCAGGCTTTTACTCCACTGGAGCATCAATTGGCATTAATTTTGAGTTCATCAGGTGACACGTGCAGTTCAGAGTGCAGTTCATAAGATCAGATAGTCAGCGAGAGTCATATCAGATAATCAGTTCGCCTCCTTGAAAATTTATACTCTACGTACCCAAGTTCTAACGCACGCAGAACACCAGAGGACGCAAAAGATTTCACGAATGATAGTTGATCAAATATATGATGTCGCATTGCGTAACTATTTACAAAGTTGATATACTCTCCCAGTCTGTTGAGCACGAGTCATAAAATAACGGAGCAAAATCCTGAGATATTTATTGTCATGAAGCATGGGCAACAATACCAAAGGTATGAATAGTCAATTAACAATAAATTATTAATAAATATGACGATCAGTAACTTCAAAATTGGTGCATTGGTGGGCACTCAGCAGGAGCCTACTAAACTGATTCAATCCTTATACAATTCGTTGTTGATTCTTGGCAGACAATATTTTTATGTGTATATTACGTTTGTTACAAAATGTACTGATGTAGGTTGCCAACATTTTACAGTGCAGATGGGAACTCGCTCCGCAGTGAGGCGCTATCCAGAGACAGCTTTAGTAACAGCAGTTATGTTGGTATTATGAATTGTCCAGCCTGAGATTGCCTGCTTTTCGCATTCCGTTAGCAACATAATCCCCATTGAAGGATGTGCCAATGATCCAGTTCATGGGCTTTGCCAACTGAAATACCTCAGCTAACAGTAGAACATCACTCAGGCGAATGCGCAGCGATTTCCCTCCTCTCTGTATAAGGAAGGGTGGTAACGCAACTCCCCGGCCGCCTTCACCCTCTTGGGAACTTGTGTGAAAAAACTCCCAACCCACTCATTCTGACAGAAAATTGTATAAATAAATCGATGCGAATTTTTTCCTGCTAACTATTTTTTCATGTTGGGAAACAAGCCAAAATCGTAGACTCGTATTTTATTGTGATGGAACAAGAATTTTTTCGCCAAATAGGAACGAGTCTTCTTAATTACATCTTTTAATTGCTCCAGAAGCACAGCGTCATATTCATTGGATATTGTTTTATCCTTTTCCAAAAAGTAAATTAAAACTATGCCGTGGCAATCTCAAAACAGTGGCCATTAGCTCTCCTGCTGAGGAGCGCTTTCTCCTACCGCAACCCACTCTTTTGACTGTTTCTTCGTTTTCGATGTGTAATGACAGATCCACTTTCGTGTACTGTTGCATATCATCTCCGAAAATCAACTGGAAACAACTTTAGAACTGCAAATTGTGCGCGAAAGTGACAACTCGTTTTCTTTCCTGGTCAATCGTTAGCAAACGTGGCCACCACCTCTACGATACATTTTGTATTTGCAAAGATTGTGTAAAATATTAATCAGATATCCACAAATGTCTACAATTTCAGCAATTGTTGATGAATAGTGTTTAACGCCCATTTTTACTACTGAAGCACCACTGGCGGTGAACACTGATGACACATGAGATGAAATGATATTTTGGGAAAGGATGTTTTAATTCGAGGCCTAAGTTTAGGGTACTTCCCGGCATTTGCAATTTATGAGGACTGAGGAAAACCTGAGTCAGGGAGGACGGTCCTGGTGGAATTCGAACCCCAGGCCTTCCGCTCACGAGTCCGCGCCTTAACGACCTCGGCCACCCGTAGCAGTGATTTCAGCAATTTGCCGAATCTTAGCCAGTATCATGTTGCAGACTTTTTTTCCATAATTTCGGTAGTGGACAGGCATCGCTTGTGCTCGTTCGGCCACATCTATTCTCATTCTAAGTAAAGGTAAAAATGTGCCATAAATGGACAAGTTTCATCCTAAGTTTCTGTGGGTATTGTCCAATTCAAAATGAAATATTTTATTAATACACGAAATGCTATCACCTCCATTTTGAAAGTTTGTTTAAAAACAGGAAAATAGGTCTCAAACGTACACAACTTAGTGAGAGAACTTTGTACTCCTGTACTCAATCCCTCAACAGTCATCACATTGTCATGGTAACGTTGAAAAGAAAAGGTTACGTTTTGAGTTTGCACGTACTTACGGACTAACCCTTGCATATCACACAATTATGTATGCATGTCTCCTCATTAATACCATGATACAGGTAGCTTACTGTGAGCTTGGTTACCGCATATAGATAACTATATATTTTGACATTAGTTAATTTTTTTTAAAAAAACCGGCGATTTTATATATAACTTTTTAATTGCGTTGCTCATTGAATGGCTACATTTTTCAGAGATATTATGTATGTAAGTAGGAAGGCCGTATGAGCTCTTACTGTTGGAATGGATTTACCATCCTTAGATACATGCGATCCGTATTAACAGAAACGGGTCGGCCATTCCTGTTACCAAAGAAATAAGGTCCTATGATGCCAAACAAAATAACGCCGCCAATGATACTGTAACGCTTGTCATGTGGGATGGTTTCTCACAGATAATATAAGTCATTAGGTTATCTGTGAACAAACTTTGCTTATTGATACCCACAATTTGTTGGAGGTCACGATTTTTTTCTTTTAACTCTAGAATTCGGTCTCTCAGAGTCCAAGGAAATTATGACAACATCATTTGGGAAGCTTTGGCATGTTCTTTCAGTTGTTGCAAGACGTGTAGTTTGTACGAATGAAGTGCAGGTCATCATGTATGAGGCTCTCTCAGGGAGCGAGATGGATTTGTTCGACCAAAGCATGTCTAAAAGCTGATCGCCTAAGACATCTGGGAGCCTGGCGGTCTTCCTTCACCGCGGAGTTGTCCACTGTGTACTCTAACACCTAGGGTTTTGCTTTTAATACAAGATGCGTGAACGGAACTGATTGACCTACCTCAGGGGATCGTTTTAGCCCAAAATGACAACGAAATATTCGTTGTGCTGTAATGGGATTTTCACTATGTTTTAAACAAGTCTCGAACGAGAAAAACGCGGTTTCTGCAAACCACTAATCCATTATTACTATTGGCAGCCCTACCCCACTCCCTCACACTTAATTATTTTGCACAGGGGTAGGAAACGCTGTCGCACCTACAAATCAGGCTATTCATTCTCTCTAACCCTATATTAGTGTACATCAAAATAACTATATATAGATATAATAAAGTAATTAACTACAAATAAATTTGGTATTGTCATTTGATTTTTCCTTATTGTAATAATTATTTTCTACTTGCGGGGAAAAATAGAAAACACAGAACGGAGCAATATCAAAGAAACATTTAGTAAAAAATAATTAAAGACAGTAAAAGTATATAAACCATATAGGAAAAATACCACAAACTGACAGGTAACACCCAAAAAGATAACGCACCTATATACTTATAATATAAAAGTATCTATTACAAATTTTATACCGTTTCTTTCTTTATTCTCTCTCTCTCAGCTTTTGTTGCAGTTAATTTTGTCTTCTTATACCGTAATTTTAACAAACCTATTAAAAAAATTACAGGAAAATTTGCAATGCTTTTTAGCACGAAAACTGTGAATATACTGTAAGATTAGTTGATTCATTTGGTTTATTTACGAACGCTCTTTAACATCTCAGGTCAGCAGAGTCCCATTCAATTCAGGGCGTGAAAGGACCGTTGAATTTTGCTCAGTGCCTCTTCTTTCAGGCTTAATGTTCTTTTTTGTCACGGGACCCACAGCTTTGCTTCCCTTCCGAAGGAAACCATATTCTGGATTTATGTGCCCCAAAAAAATCCATCGGTCATGGCCGGGCTTAAACCCGCGGTCTTGGGTTTACGAGGGAAGTATGGTTACCACTAGACCACCAGGATCGACATGCCGTAAGAAAAAACCAAAGAAAAGTTTGGGAATGTTTCTCTAAACACAAAATATTTATATTCATGAATGAAGTTAACGTATATGAACAATTGTTTGTGACAAATAATTCAAAGATTTAAAACAATACTTAGAAATACATAAGCGTAAAAAGTTTAATTGAAAAAACTGAAACAGACTACTTGTATTTCTTTGTGTAATTTTAGTTTTTAATGGTCACTTATAAAAGGTTGTGCCTTTTATGTACACAATAATTTCCGTAGCGCTTCCAGCATTAATTTTTATCTCCTCAATAAAGTATGCAATGAGATAAAAAACAAATCTCGAATTTTAGTTTTGTTTCATAGTAGATGTCAAAAGAGAGAGAAAGAGAAATGGCATTTAGTATTTAATCTTAAGTTTTAATGATTCTATCTTCCACCAGAAATGCAATTTAGACAATGTTATAGCTTTGACACTACCCGTTTCCATTGATTTAAAATGAGGAGACATATCTATACTAGAGCATTCATACAAAATCATTTAAGCATGAGGTTTTTGCACTTATATTCATATACCTTTATATTGTTAATCTTTTAAGAATGTATTTACATATGTACTTAAGAGATGGGTTGAAAAATAAACTAAAGGTCTATTTGTTCAAAATGTGGGCTTATCTGCACCTTACTGATCTTTTTCTCCCTCGAAAAAACTTCCCTCAATTGATACATCTTAAAGTTGGAACTTCTGAAAGCAAAAGCGTTTTTTGAGAAGTTTTGTCGTCCTTTCATCGCGGATTTCAGCTTTGGAAATAAAAAAGTCCATAGGGACAGTGGAATGTGGAGAGTGGGAAAGAATAGTCAGCTTGTTTTTCGTGCAAAAGTCGACAAGCAATGATAAATGATAAATGAGCATGTGCGTTATCGTTTTGCACGATCCATGAATTCTCTCTCCACAGTCCGCGACTCTTCCTTTTCACGTTTTCTCAGAGACATCTGCGGACATCTTGGTAATATCAGCGATTCAAAGATTGGCCCTCTGGCGTAAATTCGTGATGAATGGGGAAGGTAATCGTGAACAGCACTTTTGACATTTGAGTGCTCTCCGGTCACACAGGTAAAGGTGGAGCTAAAGCCTTTAACAAATATTTTCTTTGTTCGAAACACTTTAGGATAGTGTAGCGAACTTCTTTAGCGATCGTTGCTTAGCGTGCGCAAGGAAATTTATTCTCATATTATTTTATTTAAGGACGCTCATTAATATCTTTGGTAATTAGCGTCCCCATCATGACGAGAAACTGCTGATAAATTTATGTCATAAAGATCCGTTCTTTTGGGCTTGAGGTTCTTTTATCTGCCGTAAATCTACGACATGGAATCCGCGGTTTCACTTCTCTTCCGAAGAAAATCGTATCTTATGACTTTTAGGTCCTAAAATCTATTGTACCCGCGATCTTGGGCTCACAAATAAGAAAGTTGGACCTTTGATTAAAACCGTTTAATAATGTTAGCAACTTTTACATTGTATGTTGCTGCATCGGTGACAAACAGCAAGATGTCATATCGAATTCACTGGGGAAACTGTAGATGCACGGAGCGGTCGAACAGTCGACAGTTGTTGGATGATTAATTGCTTAACTTTGATGTTCAGCAGAAATACTTGGCCCAGGCAATAGAATTTCCATAGTCCCCTCAATAACGGAGGACCTTCAATGTCATTAATTTATTCATTATAGACAAAGATCTTGTTACCTTTGACATTTATCTAGTTCTTATGATGTCCTCATAGCACTTAGGAATGTAAGTTCTAAAAGTCTTTTCACTGAAAATTGATTGCTCAGGGTGGCCTTAAAGAAAGCCCCCGAGTTTTGCATTATTTAGTTTCCAAAGAGATTCACTGAAACTAGAACTTCACACAGTTCTTTGAAAAATGCTGAATATTTAGTATTACTTGCTGCAGCTTGTGTTGACAATGACTGTGTTGATATTTTCTTTTTTACATGCTTCTTGAGAGGATGTAAGTGTTTGTAATGCTGCTGTACAGTGAATATCTTGTCTTCTGGCATAGTATCAAACCATCAGTCTCAAATCAAATTCAAATTTTCATCAAATTCAGAAATAATTTGGTTATGTGGTACTATTTACACGGCTGTATTTTCGGCATTTTTAGAGCGCGACTGAACTGCAACTAAAACGGGTCCTTCTGCACTAGCTGATTTGCAAGCCACCAAAGTAACTGTATTTAGGTTTGCTATATGCCTGAAAGGGGAGGGATGTAAAACATTAGCCGTTCAGGAATACAGTGATCTCTAGTCAGATTACGTTTATATTGGTAGCAATCTGAATCATATGTTCGCATGATGAGAGACTCTGGTGGAATACCTACAGCCTTATATTATACCTTCATGCAAACTTACTATTTGCTCTCTTTCTCTCGCTCATACCCATTTAGAGGTGCCGTATTTAAGGCTGCCTTCACGCAGATCGTAATTTGTCATGTCTCTGAGCCTGTCGACTGACAGTAATATTACATGTCGGTGGGGAATATATAAAACGTGTGCCTTATGAAAAGTTTAAAATTATCTGAAGAAAGGGCTTTGAATTTGTTCTAAATCAAGAATATGAAATGTACTGATGAGGCGTACTTTATAGGTTCCAGAGTAGGTACGTCAGAGCTACTGGAAAAATTAAAGTTCACTTTCTGCCACTTTCCTGAACTGATTTACCTCTTATATGTTTTAAAGGTAGAATAACATACATGGACGTCATGCATCATGGAATAAGTGCATAAGAGTATTCTGTGTATATATTTTATAGAGGAATGGGAGCACCTGGTTTTCACGGTACTGCATACAGCGGTGAAAATTATGCCACACCGCCAGTTCCCCACCACCAAGCGGTAAACCACCCGACGGCTGCCTGCAAAATTAATGAGTGTTTGTGGCCGGACATCTCGGCGGTCCCATGCTGGGCCCTGTAATCCTGCTGCGGGAGAAACCACTAGGCCCCCAGACCTTACTTTGCACAAACTAACGGAGAACATTGAGCCTGCGTCTCCCGCATTATTTGCAACAAGAATCTGAAGAGTTTTTTTTAAATATGAAGTTGATTGTTAGTTGTAAACAGCTGGGAAATTTGTAGTTGCTGGTATACTTATTGGCATCAGATAATGCAACATCTTATATGTGTTAGTAACCATACATATAATGGTTTATATGTTATGTAATTATATACCATTGGGACTCAAAGAAATGTATTGAATTCAAAACATTGCATCGTAAAATATAATTAGAGTTCAAAATGAAATAAAGTGTACATACTTTGGAGCTCACTTTACGCCTTTAAACGCGATTATTGAGCTGTGACTATATCGTGAGCAGCGCATTAAAATGAACCTTCTTAAATCCTTAACCGAGAATCATGAGCTCATAAATTTCATTAATAAGAATGAAAATTTTGGTGAACAGAAGAATCGCTAGATGAAACATCAATCTTATGTTGAGACGCATCACAACGGGTTGGAAAGACTTCAGCATGACCCAAAAGAACTCATCAGATCAGGGTGGTAGGGCTGCTGAATTGATGCTGCTGTGTACTGGTGCAACAAATTCCAAGATGTATTGTTGACGCTCTGAAGACGCATCCACAGAGCTCAGGAGCAGTTTTCCGGCTGTGAAATGAAGGGAAAACTGACACACTAAAAACTAATTTCGGCTTCCTACACTCTATAATTGTGTGATTAAAAATATGAAATGAAATCTGAAATCCCCAATTAACTAGTCAAAAAAATCCATTTGCACTTGGCGATGTGTGTGGTGAGGTTGTGACATTGATATAAATCATATGAAAAGTGTGCGAAATAAAATTTTGGGTTACTGCTCCATGTG
Organism: Metallyticus violacea; assembly: GCA_030762175.1. Classification (NCBI taxonomy): domain Eukaryota; kingdom Metazoa; phylum Arthropoda; class Insecta; order Mantodea; family Metallyticidae; genus Metallyticus; species Metallyticus violacea. Next base: position 88,496,434 of record CM060845.1, read on the forward strand.
CTAACTGGTGAAAACTTCAATATACTAGATTTCGAAGAAGAATGGACATCCAGCGACTTAGTAAACTTTAATCACCTTGGTGATAACCCATTTTCCTTTATGTTTGAAAATCTGCACATGTGCAATATAATTTATGGCAATACAGATTGATATGGCTACTTTTTTACAGTGTAATTTTTTCTGTTTACTGAAAGTGCATTTAAAACACAAGTCTTTAAAATGGATAGTAATTTACACGTAATAAAAAGTATACATTTTAACTTATATTACTTTTCATGGATTTAAAAAATTTACGTATTTTTTGAGTAATTTGTTACAATTATAGTATTATTTTATAGGTATTTTAAGTCATTTTACGCCGTCAGCATCTGGAGCTTTGATAATAACAGTATTTATCTTACTCTCTCATTACTCCTGATACCCAGAAGCAACAGACTTAAGAGCAAACCTGCTCCACGCCACACTACGCCTTTTGTTTTCTCGTTTATTTTTGCAATTTTGGTTCATCATGTTGAATGTTGGAACCGTAATTATCTGGAGGGTGTTATTTTTGAGAGATGGATAGGGATTTATTTATTTACGGAGCATTAGATGCTCTTCTTGTTTTGCCTCGGCTCTCGGAGTCGTTAGTTGTATGCTTCCTAACTCTCTGGTTCCAATGCAGAGGTTAGAGATCTCAGGGAAAATTTTGACTATTTTTAATGACTTAAAGTCATTAGGGAGGAAGGAGATTGTTCACTGTAATAATGAAGTTCGGCTGAGGTTGGACATTTAATTTATTTGACAACTTGGAAGGTTCTGGAAGATGCTGGGCTTCGTCGGATTATAATTCGCTGGATTCATTCGCGTATTTGTTCACTTTAACACGATTGTGACTATTATTACTATTACGTCACACTGCCTGACTGACACTCACTGACCGAACGATTTACTTTAACTCTTCGCGACGTTTAACTATTCTGCTATGACAGTGAATAATGCATATACAGACTAATGTCACTCTTGCTGCTACCGTTACTGCTGTTACTACTCTTACTGTTACTGTTAGGACTGCTTCCTGTCACGAATGCTTCAGGACTTAACTTCTCATAGTTAATATTAAATATTTATGCGAACTCGCTCTTCCCTCGTGAAAATTTGAAAATTTAGTTCCTTTAAATATTGTTAAATTTGGTTCCTTCTAGAATATTACTGGATCACACTAAGGCATGGTTTATTACAATTTTGCTTTTATTCATTGGGTAGGTGAAATATGTTGATTGGTTGAAGATTCTGGGCTTAACCAGGAAACATTTCCTATTTTCACGCTAAGGAAAGTCGTAGATATCCGCCTTTCATTAGATTCTTGCAATAAAGCCTATTTTAGTCATATATAAGGCCACCCTTTGAAACAGCTAAAATCTTTGTTCCTGCGAAAACACATGTTTCTGTATGCGGTAGTTCCTTTTGACGGCAAGTACCGTTTTCAAATGTGTGCATATTCCTAACGGTTTACAGTGTTATGACCTCTGGCGCCGAACAGGGGTCGGCTGGTCTGTCCGTGAGGGTTTGACAAAAGAGTAATGTTTAACAAAAGACCCTCTTCCCAAGTAAAGCTAATGTCCTCCGACAAAGACAGTATTTCCACTACCTTTACAACAACATATGCCTTATCAATCATGCATGGTATTACAGAAAGGTAACTTGAATATCACTTACTATTAAAAAGACATATCTATTATACATACACTAATACATATAATATTGGGGTCTCCTTTAAATTGTAATATTAATACCCTTGATTATCTGAAATAAGATATTATTATTATTATTATTATTATTATTATTATTATTATTATAGTATTCGTCAGAATAGTATTAATGGAAATTTTCAGACAACATTTCCTGCTTCAATGTGCTTTTTCCTTGCTATTTTAAAAGCCGTCCCTCACTGTTTTATTTAGCCCTATATAAAATATAGTCCATAAACTACTTTTACTCCAGTTTTCTACTTAAATTATACTTATTTTATTCAATATTGATAGCTTTTTTCAAACATATCAAAATCATCATTCGGGGCCGTTATTTATATCTAGATGGATTATGCACCAATGGAAATTGTTATATCCCTGATAATTTTTTTTTTCGTTTTTAAAAATACCTATATACGATATCTAATAGAGTATGAGTAATAAATATTTTTGAGAATTTTAAGCGTCTGTTCATCAGCAGAAAGTATTATACAGCTGAAAATTTGACTCTTTATACTGGTTATTGTAGGTATTTATTAAGTCTAATATCACTTTAGCAATAAACCTCATACCTATAGCTAAACTTTTTAAATCATAAATAAAATTCCTAATATATTAGTATAAATGTCTATTTGATATAAATTAAATAATAGAATTGTGTGACATAAATATTTACGAATAGTTATTTAGAAGTATAAAGATTTTGGATACTAATAACCTAAAAAAATGTATTTCCTAGTATATGTCTGTCAGTGTAAATTAAAATATATATATATATATATATTTGCCCCAAAACATACCTGTTTACCCAGAATATTCTCCCATCATAATATCAAATGGGCATATACATGATTGCTTCTTTAGTACTAAGGAAACAAGGATAACATTAATGTTGAAATAGAACAATGAATGTGGGGGCTTATAAATCCTCTTTACTGACAACACCAAATAAAATCTATAAAAACTAGCTACTGATTTTCACTCTACGCCAGTTTTCTCTAGTGACAAAACTGAATGTTCTTGCATACCATCTGCTACTTTAATCACTTAAAAAAGTGTTTAAGTTCCTTTAAACAGATTAAATAAACTGATTGATTGATATAACTATTACTAAATATTGTAAATGAAAAACTTTCCGCTTTTTCATTGCGTACAACTATGTATAACAGAGCTCCGAGCCAATAATAGAGAAGCGTATTTCCTTGTTGCTGCAATTATTGATTGTCGGCAGGAAGAATAAAGACATTTTATTTAACTGTAATAGATTTTGCAGAAAATGTTTTTATTTATATTCTCATCTATTAACATATCTTATATTTAAGTGATCCTCATTGATAAGGCATGTAATAATTAAAACAGCATTGTTAAAGTATATAAACGTACAAAGCATCAATATTATTAACCAACAATATGGCACTACATTACTCGTTAATTTGGATTCCTAAATGAGAGGGAATAACTGTATTCATTTATAAGATGTGATACATCGGGCTTAATAGGACAAATCTGTATTCGATTTCCAAAATATGTTTACACCTCTTTTTATTTTACTTAAATAAGCACAGAAAAGTATTTTTCACACAGTAAGTTGTAACAAAACATATCATTACATACATGGCCTTCTTTGACAGTTCGGAATTTCTGTAACTCGTCTGCCTATAAACATGTGATTGTTCTTCCTAGTCCACACGTTCCTATTGAAAACCCCCTTCGAGACAAATAGTAATCTTCAATTTAATGCAAATTCACTTTACCTAAAAAAATTCACATCATAAAATTCGTTATTTATCATTTAATTACAAGTCGTCGTTTGTATCTACATACTCAAGAATAAAAGCAGTAGTGTAAAGCTTTGTTGACTCTATTAGTTTAGCATTTTCTATAACCCCTCTGGTTAACATGGGTTACATGTCACAATTTAAAACTGAGTGAATTAAAGTTATCTTTCATTATATGTCCCAAGCAATGATATAAGCGTAGGTACATAAGTTACCGGCCTCACCGATAAGGATTATCGCCTGCAAAAAAACCACATTTGATGTCATACCTTATCAGTTAATTAAATAATTGCAGCTCTAACTTCCGCTCCTCTGCGTTCAGTTGTTCAGATATAGTTGTATAAAGAATTTGTGCATGTTCAAAATGGAGTTCGAGCTGTTATTAGTTCCTTCACAAAAGAAGAACTTACTCCAAATGAAATTAAACAGCGATTGTATATGAGGAAGCATCCCCCTCATATTCTACCGTAAAAGAATGGCCAAACGATTTCCAATGGGTCGAGGAAGCACTGAAGACGAAAAGCGTGTAGGTCGATTCTTGGAGAGGCTCACTCCTGAAAACGTCGCTCTTGTAGAAGGAGAAATTATGGAAGACCGACAGCTTAAATTTACATAAATAGCAGCAAAGTTGGGCCTTTTTAAAACAACAGTCTTTTTTCGAATTATTCATAAACATTTATATATGAATCAGGTTAGTGCAAGATGGATGTCTACACCTCTTTCCTCAGTCCAAAAGCAACAACGAGCCATCTGTTGTCAGGCATTTTGGAGCCCTGCCGTGGCAACGATAGAGAAGTATTACAAATCATTGTTAAAGGAGATGAAACTATGGTCCTCTAATATAATCCCGTGTCCAAAAGAGAATCAATGGAACAGCGTAAACCTGGTGAAGCACCGCCTCTAAAGGCCAAGGTCGCTCAGTCAACCACGAAGATCATGGTCACAATCATTTGGGACTGTGAAGGAATACTCTTCATTGAATTCAAGAAGAGGAACACCACAGTAAATGGGGAGTACTATGCTGGCCTATTACACAGACTACGTGCTTCCATTAAACAGAAAAGGTGAGGAAAACTTAGTGGTGATGGGCGCTTTCTTCACGACAACGCGCCTGTGCACACAGCTCTTGTTGCAAAGAAAACTGAAGAAATATGCCTTCAAGGAGATTGACCATCCTACCTACAGCCCAGGTCTAGCTCCCAGCGACTATTTCCTCTTCTCAAAACTCAAGAAGGACCTTCGAGGAAGGAAATTTAGGTATGACGAAAAAATGATGGATACTGTTTGTGCCTATTTTGCAGACAAGACTTCTGACTATTTTTTGGGGAGGGAGTTTGAAATGTTAATTCAAATATGTGAGAGGTGTTAAGGAATAAAGGATAACCATATTGAAAAGTGAAATATATTTTTGTCTTTATCATACCTAGAAAAGGGTTAGGCCGGAAATTTATGGGCCTAACCTGATATGTTGTTTTGCTTCAATATACATATATGCATTTGTTTTCAGACATACCCTAAACAAAACTTATTTGCACTATTAAGCACCCTCTACTCACATGCAAAGAAAGCAAAAGCTTCAGCACGGAGTTCATAAAGTTGACAAATGAGATATAGATTGGAGTTGGGCCTATTCTATACACAGTTATTGTCTGTTGCACCAATTACGGAAACACAAAGGTGCTAGTGGCATACAGACTTTGCTAGGTTACTGAATGCTGCTGTCACCATCCCGTACACAAAACTGGAAATAATGCGTAAAATGGACCATCTAAACTGTGTCCTATCTGAACATTGTATGCTCTTTACAACTGCATGAGTGAAATTAAATATTATTTGTATTCACTCATGTTGTGCCCCACTCTCATGCAAACCTACGCTAAAGTTCTTAACTGTTGTGCGCTTTATATGCAGTTGTTCTGATGGGAAAAGCAAAATGAAATATTATCAAAAAGTATAAATAATATGCAAGGAACATTTTTTTTGCATATCGAAGTTATAAACATTCTTTCAGCCTTTATTGTTGAAATAAAATGCTATATAATTGCATTAGTTGCCAAAAATTGCTATAGTAACAATTATGCCATTATTGCAAAAGACTATGAACAGCTGAATATTAAGCAAATCACTTTATGTATTACTGAAAATAGAATCAATTGTTAATCTTCATTGCTGAACAATATTATTACAGAATTAATAAAAAGTCAATGAGCTATGAAAACTGGTACAGTTGCGGCGTTGTCTATACAGTACTAGAAACCTCAAGACAAACAAAATGCATTTTTGGACTGTGTAGAAAAATGTCTCAATTTATTAAACGGTACATGTACAGTTTATTCATAATTTTATCAAGTAATGCAATTTTGTCACTGGTTGTCAACAATTACCAAACTTAAGAAACGTCTAAAAAGTAACCGATTAGCTTAGACATGTGTAATAAGTTTGATAATTGTTTTAAGAACAACGTGACAAAATTTAAATTGTAACCAAGTTAAACTTTACTTATTATGCTACTAATATGATATTTTTGCTCGAGTTACATTGCGGCCAGATGATACTATTTAACCTGTATTAATTATTTATAATCATGCAATACACCTTAAACTATGTAATAAAGAACTGCAAAATATTAAGCCGCAAGCTTGTAGATGGAAGATAACAGAGTTGCGTGCGTTACACCGAACGTCTAGAGCTTTTTGGGACAAAATTACAAAACACATTAATCACACATGTTAATGGCTTTAACTGAACATGTGATCTTAAAGGTATTTACTTTAGAACATACACAAAATGACAGTATTCCGATATCAGTTCACAATTAGTCGTTCAGGCATTATATTGGTTTCTGAAGATGCGTCCCTTTGTATAGCCTCCATAGGGGAAACAGAGCAGGATATAGACATACAAAAACTAAATAAGTCAAAATATTATTATAAGCGATGCGGGAAAATATGTGCAGTATATTTAAGAGTATAAAATATGCCTGACAATTGTCCTAAGAACTAATTGCTAAGAAACTCTCGTATGGGCGGTACAGGAATTGAAAATTAGTCATTTGGAGAAAAAACTAGCAGCACTACAACGAAGCTTCCAAGACCGTATTTTGTTTCTATTCTTCGTATCAATTTTACCATTCCCTTTGTACTCGTAAATTACTTATACACATTTTTGTTCATTCTAAAGTAATTTACTCTTATTAACTGTTGATACAGATTATTATTTTGTTTATCATAATATAATCGCTAATGACAACACGTGGAAAACAAAATTATAAAAACCATTACTTACTCGCTACTTACAGCGGTCACCCAGGTGTCTATGAGATCCTCAAAGAGAGTCGAGAAAGCATTAGAGAACTCTTTAACAGTATTTATTTTTAAATATATATTGATTATACAGAGGGTACCAGAATGTATGCACACTTCAAGAAAAAAAACTGTGTTAACATATCAAAATTGAATTCACACAAACAGAAAATGATGAGTACTAATCATCTTAGACTTTCACAGTTACAACAGTTGCTCAAAATGCCCACCATCGGCGTCGATACACTTCTGAGTACGTTGAACTACTAATTGAGCAAGTTTGCGAAAGCGTCCTCAGGGATTGCAACACATGTCGTTTCAATTTCTTCCCGAAGTCAGTGTAGCTGGTTTTCTAAGGTATACAACATCCTTAAGAGTTCCCCATAGGTAGTAGTTCAACGGAGTTAGATCCGAAGAACGCGGTGGAAACTCAATCGGACCTCTTCGTCCTACCCAGTGCCTAGGACCCAAGATTGCGGGTTCGAACCCGGCCAGGACCGATGGATTTTTTCGGCTGTAAAAATCCTAAGTATGGCTTCCATCGGAAAGGAAGTAAAGTCGTGGTTCCCGTGTCGTACATTTACGGCACGAAAAAGAACCTCAAGTCTGAAAGAGAGGCCTCTGAGCAAAATTTGTCGGCCGTTTCACGCCCTGAGTTGAATGGGACGCTGATGACCTGAGATATTAAAGAAAAATCAATAAAATCAACAAAATCAAACAATCCAGTGCCTAGGATAGTGCCTTGGATCCAGTGCGTGGGGCTTGTTGCTGTGCGAGGTCTCCCAGATCTGCCCTACATCGCATACGGTACCATGCATCTCAAATTTGTCTCGAATGCGTGCAATTGTTACTCGTTTTGGCGGTTCTGTCTGTACACAAGTCTTCATTGCCCTTTCTCCTAAACCCAAAATAACGGGTTCGAACCCGGCCAGGACCGATGGATTCTTTCGGGCGTAAAATACTAAGTATAGCTTCCTTCGGAAGAGAAGTAAAGCCGTGTGTCTTACATTTACGGCACGAAAAAGAACCTCAAGCCTGAAAGAGAGGCCTCTGAGCAAAATTAGTCGGCCTTCACGCCCTGAGTTACCGCCACGGGTGGCCGAGGTGTTAAGGCACGGACTTGTGAGCGGGAGGTCTGGGGTTCGAATCCCGCCAGGACCGTCCTCCCTGACTGAGGTTTTTTCCAGGTTTTCTTCAGTCCTCATAAATGGCAAATGCCGGGAAGGTACCCTAAACTTAGGCCTGGAACGTTTCCTTCCTTAAAAATAAATCCTTTCCCAATATATCATTTCATTGCATGAACATTAGTGTTCACCGCCTGTGGTGCCTCTGTAGCAAAAACGGGCGTTAAAAATATTCATTCATACACGCCCTGAGTTGAATGGAACGCTGATGACCTGAGATGTTAAAGAGCGTCCATAAATAAATCATCAATCCACTGCCTTTGAACTTCAACAACATTCTCAATTTTCCAATACCAATTTAAAAATTGCTTTCCGCTGTTCAAACGAATCTCTTGGTTCCATTTTATTGTAGCAGCGTTAGCATAAGGTAATGTGAGTCGCATCTGTTTACAGAACATTATACTATAATCTTGGCTCCATTTGTTTATTGTTGATATACCTGTTAGGTAGCAACGCTATCATAATATATCGGTGCAACTTTGAAATATATTAAATAGCTATCTACTGTGAAAGTGTCTATATATTTTGATACTCTCGGTATGTATTGGTATATAAATTACCAGAAGACGAAATTTAATACATTTTTCAATGTTTATTTAATGAGATAAAGCAAATTAATAAATAATTTAGGGAGAAGAATTGTTCCTGAAGGAGCTTCGGAATAGGCAACCTGAAAAATTCTCAGAATAATATGAAACTAATGTGCTATAGGATCAACACTGATTACCGCCTGTGGTGCCTCAGTAGTGAAAACGGGCGTTAAACACTACTCAAAAAAAAAAAAAAAAAAATCAACACTGACTTTGATATCCTCCTCATCCTGAAATACTGGAAGTCCTGGATGTATTCAGTGGAATTCCATATCAGTACTCAAAAAGAAATGCTCCAGTTTCTTGGTATTCACTGAGAATAATGAACCCTTACTTTGAATTCCAATAGAGTCCCACAATGTCTAAATAATATACTAATCACACAACTTCACAGGTGAGGGAAGGCTGTAATTTTTTACTCATGCTCCTCAAACCTATCTTTAACATTTCCAGCTGTATATAGAGGCATTATCATCTTGGATGACGGCATTCCGTGTTGGAAAATATGCCTGCAACACTCAATAAATGTGTTTTTCCTAAATGGTTTGATAAACCTCATCAGTTAACTTTCCTTTCTTTGTGACAAAGAATCCTTAATGACCATATGACCACCCAAATCATAACAGAACTTTCAACACCGCCTGTGGTGCCTCATTAGTAAAATGATGTTAAACACCAATTAAAAAATTGAGAGAGAAAAGAAAAAAAAACCTTCAACAAATTTCCCTGCTGGAAGAACGGTCTTGATTAGTGTGCATCTATATGTGTAAACATGTCCTGCGGTGGAGAATAGTATAAAACGTTGATTCGTCGGACTAAATTAAATGCTTTTTGGTCCGCAGCCCAGACTTTGTACTGCTTGCGCCAAAGTCTCCTTTGTCGTTCTCCTCCTTTACAAGAGGTATGGCCATAACAGCTCCGCTTATGGTGTCTATGAACTTCTTTCGAGAGTCAACAGTCCTTCTAAATGCTACCCCTCAGTTTTGTCTTTCTGCCACTATTATTTTTAGCAGGAGTTTTCCCATGAACGTTATATGCTGTCATGGTGGTAAATACCGTAGCTCTAAATAAACTACTAACTTTGCAAACCTTGTTAGGGATACACCAACCAATCAAGTGCTTACAATTAGTCCAGACAAGAAAAAAAATCAGAAAATAGGGTGTTCATATTATTTTATACAACGCATGTTCATAGTTTCCTTTCCACAGCACGCATGGTTCTGCAGTGAAGTTTATTAGTTGGGGCAGGCGAGCCTTGGATTATACCCGAAAAATCAAAGAAGTTTACAAAAGTATTGATGTCTTCCTAAAACGTACTAGTGTAAATAAAACATTTTTCCATACTAATTTATCCAAACAAACACGTATAGAAACCGTTTGAAACACGCACATATATAGCTCGATATATCACGGCTTGAATGTGAAATAAAGCAGAATTATCTTTCTCATTGAGAAATTAAATTTATAGGAATATATTCCATTATACAGAGTAACGCAAAAGCAGTTAACAAAGGATTGTAGTACTTTTTATGTTCAAACAGTTTCCTTTCTGCATTAATGCATCATGGGGGCCTACCTAGAACATTCCGACACACACGCAAACACAGCTGAATGTTGTTGTTCAGATTGTGGAAGGTGTCCTCGACTAACTCTTCAATAGAAGAAATCCACTGGGGGAAGATCAGGAGATCGTGGTGTGAATTTAATTGCTGCACGAAGCCCAAGTACTCTTTTATTGTAAACGTCATCAAAGTAAATCCGAACAACTATAGCATAATGCGTAGAAGCTCCATAATCTGGAAGTAGAGTTGATCAAAGTGGTCCAAATGCAGATGATTCCTGGTGTAACCTCTTGAAGTAGGGCCAAGTACTTGTTAACATAGAGATATTCGTCAATAAAGGGCGACCCAATTACACCACGTGTGAATATTGGACCCCACGTCGGGGTAATTTAGCGCTTGCTGTAAAACAACATGATGGCTTTCCGTATACTAATAAGTACAGTTATGTCAGTTTACATGTCCCGATAACTTAAAGGTGGCCTCATCCGACTACACAATGTTTTGAAAGAAACTGGGATCATGTCGTAGATGATCGAGCATGATCTCACAAAATTGCAACCGCCTGTCTGGATCATTTTCCAACAAACCATTTGTCTGACGTGGAATGTACATTTTGAACTTCTGCTGATGCAAATATCCTTTGGATTGACCAATGTGACATTGCTGGAAATTCTACTTCCTTGGACTAGTCGTGACAGTCAGACAGAAAGAAAGTTTTGAGCCTGTCCTCGGTCACAAGGTACATTCAAAACAGAACCTTCAATTTCAAATGTGTAGTTAAATTGTAAACAGCCTTACATGATGGCGGATCTAACTCGAAATATTCTCTCCATTCCCTCAGTACGGCATTTAAACCTCGTTGGTACCCGATTTTTACAGCCAAAAATTCTTTCCCCTTTCGTTAACATATTCAACTATTACTGACAATTCATTTCCTGTTTCCTGCCGACAGTTCTTCACGCCGACATTTTTACCAACTTAGAAATATGTACAACACAGTTAAAACAAATGAAGGAGGAGTTGTTGATTTGTTTTATTTACGGACACTCTTTAACACCTCAGGTCATCAGCGTTCCATTCTATTCATGGCGTGAAACGGCCGACAAATTTTGCACAGAGGCCTCTCTTTCAGGCTTGAGGTTCTTTTTCGTGCCGTAAATGTACGACACGGGATCAATGACTTTACTTCCCTTCCGAAGGAAGTCATACTTAGGCTTTTTACCCCAAAAAAGCTCCATCAATCCTGGCCGAGTTTGAACCGGCAATCTTTGGATTTAGAAGGCAAGTACGGTTACCACCACACCACCAGAACCGACAAATGAAGGAGGAATACATGTTAACAGAAATTCACTAAGGGTATATTTACTTTTGCGCTATCCTATATATTGTTACTTATTATTTGTGTTATTAAAATTCTGTGTTTATATTGTTTAAATGTAATATTGTTGTAATTACTATAATTTTGTAAGGACACATTACAATATAAACGGAAATATTGAAAAATATGCATATATTTGCACGTTTACTTCCTTAAATTCCATAAACGAGTAATGAAAGATATATATATGAAAATCTACGATTTTAAACATTGAGATAAAGTCTACGATAGTTAGATATCTTATAAAGCTCTCCGTGGTCAAGGATTGTTGAGAACAAAAAAAAAAGAAAAAGGCATATCTTAATACCAAACTTTTTTGTACATAGGCCGTAGGGTAATGATACAAATTTATTGTGTAAACGAACGCGCCTGTAACGCACGTGTAGGACAAAACTAATTATGATCAAAGCACGTGACTGTGCGAGGCTAGCTAGCTAACCTTTCCATTCTTGTTACGGCAAGGCGCAATCAGATTTCGGGTTGCCGGCGAGCGTAAATTAATATAGTAGCAGATAATTACGTGGCCGATTAGGTAGGATTTATTGCTGCTCTGTCCCATGGTGTCGGTGTTTTATTTCTTTGTAGGAGCACAACACCGAGGGGTTGCTCGATAACGAAGGCGAAACGAGTAAGAGAAAAACTTTCTAAACAATGAGATCATGTAACTTACATTACTTAGTGTGCCTAAGTATTTGAGTAAGTTAATCTGTTAAAAATTAAATTACTCTGATGGCTTAATTACCATGACTCTTTGCTTTTATTAATGCTGATTTTTATGATTTATTTCACACATACCTTAATCTACAGCTATCTTTATCTAATATATGAATGGAAATACAATTATATTTAATAACTTTGTATGAGTACCTTTGCCTAGTAATTAATTTCCTCTCCATTCTTCTATGCTACACCCAACCTGAAGTCCAGCTACTTTATTTTACTCTTGTACTCCTATAGCTTCCAACTGCTGCCATCGCTTCTCTGAATGAAAGCTTCATATTTGAAGATCTTGACTGTCTGAATATTTAAATTCATATTACCTGCGTTTTCATAAATGTTATATCAATTGTGTCTTGATGTATGTATAACCTACAAATATCCATTCCAATAATTTAGCAGGCCACTTGTTAATTTCTATTAGTTTTCCATGCAAACATCGTATAATTACCCATGGTGTTTGAACAAAGATCTGTTGGGGAGCACAGACGCACTTGTTTTTGCGTTATTGATTTATTACCCGTTTGAGTTATAACGTAGAACCACTATTGTAGTTATTGACAAAAAAGCGTTAGTGTTTGTATGGTATAGTAGCGCCAAGTATTATTCAAAGGGTCATCCGAATAGTATTTGGAATTAACATTTAGAAGTGTGAATAAAATATAAACAGTTTTGTAAAGTATTGATACCAAATTAAATAAAATCGTTCTTATCTTACTTTTATACACAATTTCTCCATTCCTAGCGGATAGAAAGTTGGCTTTCCAGTGCACGGATGCTTCCACTCTGCTGTCGAAACGTCGACCTATGTGAAACGGCCGACAAATTTTGCTCAGAGGCCTCTCTTTCAGGCTTCAGGTTCCTTTTTCGTGCCGTAAATGTACGACACGGTACCCACGGCTTTAATTCCCTTCCGAAGGAAGTCATACTTAGGATTTTTATGCCCGAAAAAATCCATCGGTCCTGGCCGGGTTCGAACCTGCAATCTTGGGTTTAGGAGGCATAAAGGGAGTATGTACCAATACTGTCTAGTGGATTTCCTCGAGTTTTTCCCTTATTAAAGCAGCTGTATGCAGCGGGCGTAAAAATCCTAAAGCATAGCTTCCTTCGGGAGGGAAGTAAAGCTGTGGGTCCCGTGTCGTACATTTACGGCACGATAAAGAACCTCAAGCCTGAAAGAAGAGGCCTCTGAGTAAAATTTGTCGGCCGTTTCACGCCCTGAATAGAATGGGACGCTGATGACCTGAGATGTTAAAGAGCATCCGTAAATATACAAATAAAAAAACTGATAAGCGTGTTTTGCGTCAATAGAAAGATGACAGTAACAATCTGCATTGGTCAAATGGCTCGAATGTTTGTTTCAGTTACGCTCGTTCAAAGTCGACGTGATTTTCTTTCATTTTCATTTTCTACAATTTCCGTTCATTTTGTGAAATTTTGGCATGCATATACTTGTGTTATTTACAATGTCTTACTTTCTAACTTGATCTTTTCAAAATGTCAGCAGATTTAACGACCTTCCGAATCCAAAAAACTAATTCGTTGCACAAGCAACGAGTACACCTCTTGCTCGGAAACGGTGCTACTGACACAAAATGACCGTGCAGGCGCATCGATTCTCCGCAAAGCGTCCTGCACTCAAGCAGTAAAATAAAACTTTCGGGTTATATTTTATTCATTTTAGTACATATGGGTATCGTTAGCACTGAACATTATACTATATAACTATTATAACGTGTTATATATAATAATATTTACGGTTGATTTAACCTGCCGAACGAGACAGCCGTAATCAAATGCCTTGCTTCATGAACTAAACTTCCCGCAGCAACTGACTAGAGTACGACATGATGTGGCATAGGCAGATAGTTACTGAGTTTGTTACCAGCAATGTAAGCTGAAACAGGTAATATTCAGTGGTAGCTATACGTGCCTTCTAAACCCAAGATCGCGGGTTCAGACCCGGCTAGAGTCGAGGAATTTTTTTGAGCGTAAATATCCTAAGTATGGCTTCCTTCAGAAGAGAAGTAAATCTGTGGGTCCCATTTCGTAGATTTATGGCACATAGAAGAACCTCACGCCTGAAAGAAGAGGCCTCTGAGCAAAATTTATCGGCCGTTTTACGCTTTGAGTTGAATGGGACGCTGATGACGTTAGATGTTAGATGAAACACATATATAAGACTACAAAATCCCATTAAAGCATTGAAAATTTTTCATGGAGGCATTTATTATAAACAGTGCTTAAACCAATTAATTTAAATATTGCCTAACCAATGCATGCTAATTGATTAAAGATTAACATGTAATATGATAATAAAAATACCAGCCCTTATTATCACATAGCTGATCTTCAGTAAACTGTAATAGAATTTACCACCCTAAACACCGCGCACTGCCAGTAAGGTGATATTCGCTTAGAGTAATCGAATCTGGAACTCGATATCAATAAATAGAGACAGCTATAGAAGGTTGATAAAAGGTTTTCGCTCTAAACGGACCACCGCTGGTGTATGTGCAGAGGCCGTACAATTCCCTGGACCGATTTACGTGCCGATATACAACGTCCAATGTCCCGTTTTCCCAACCCATCCCATAAACCCACCTCTTACTCACGTGTTTATGACTTAGCTCATAAAAAAGGGTGGGAAAACCTTCATCTCGTGGAACGAAGAGTTGGGATAGCGGGGCTCGAGATTTAGCCCGTTCCAAGGGAATTTTGCACAACTGTTGTTACCGTCTCTGATTAGCAGCGTGTAACACCAATGATTTCTCAGCTTTAGAACAGAGGTAGAGTAATATCCTCGAGCAGTGAGGCGGCCTCTATTACCTTCGGGTGAAAAAAAATGTGCGATCTTTTGTCCCTTTCACTTTTCAATATTTCCAGTTCCATAAATTTTGTTCTTCTGCAGATAACAAAGTCAAGTGTGGTACAAAAACGGAACAGGATAATGGAAACATGAAATTTTGGAAATGTTTTCTATCAAACGTCTGTCCAAAGGTTCATAAAGTTCTTATTTTTATATAAATTTACAGCACGTATCGTGTTGTACAAGTCACACTTGTTCTCACTAGAGTCTGAGTTTTATGCAGTTCATAAAATGCCACTTATGCACACAGAAAAGGCAAATGTTTAAGAAACACACAATTAGAAATATATCCTCAAAATTTAATTTGCCTATTTCTAAATATTTCGGATAACAGTACATATATAACACCACAATACGCAGTTTTGCAGACTTTAACATTATTACAGAACTGTTATTAATTTTTATTATTACATTACATATTTCATACCCAATTACTGAATGAATATATTTTTAAATGCTTCCATTATTCTTTGGCATTACATTATAAGTAGATTTTCACAACCTTACTGTCGCAAATAATGAGTGATTGCAAATATTTTTCTTTCTTTTTCTCTTAACGCATTTGCAATTGTAACAGTTAGTTGTTAAACATTGCATCAGTCACAAGGGATAGATATCGGCAACATGATAGTTTAAATGAACTTAGTGTATTCTACTTGCCTGGCTCATGTTTAGCGACAGATAAAAATTAAGTCCAGGAAGTAATTAAATTGATATAGGCAAAGGTAAAAATCGTTTTCGAAGTCTTTCTATTTCGTGCAATACTACACACAGCAGCTACTTGTGCTGCACAACCTGTGATTTCTCAGTTTCATAGAGTAAGGATTGAAAAAAAACCAATACTGCTGCTGCTGCTGCTGCTGCTGCTGCTGCTGCTGCTGCTGCTACTACTACTACTACTACTACTACTACTACTACTACTACTACTACTACTACTAATAATAATAATAATAATAATAATAATAATAATAATAATCATTTCAATCTGTAATGGCGGCCAAACTGACTGCGGCTTTTCTTTCTTTATCGGCCAAAGCAAATGCTGAAAGGATTTCCTCTACTAGAACCACCAAAGAATAGCTTACAATCAAAATAAATAAGATAATACAAGAAGGCAGTTATATAAATTACGTAAACGATCAACCAAAGTGAATAGATTATTATTACCAATTTCAAGTTGTCACAAACCGATTTAAAAATGATGGATAAACCTTTGATTGTAACAAAAATTGCTATATGATGAAAGCACCAATAATTGTCAGTAAAATAATTCAGCATTTCTTCTTCTTCTTTCACATACTATAACATTATTTCAATCCTTGGTCTTTATCTTTAAAAGAGAAAATAGCATACCATGGAGAATTTAGTCACGCTTATTTTCATGCAAAGGACAGAGTGATACCTGGTTCCATCACCATATAGAGGGAACTAAGATACTGTTTGGATAGTAAATGTCCAGTAACCTCTTTCATCTGGTATGGAATTCTTTAACGTGCTATAAATCAATCCTTTCATGGCGTGTTCCTCCTGAAGGGCTTGCGTTTTGAATTTTTAGCTAAGTATTTTACATTATATTACTATGGGAAAAACAATATATTATTGCAGATCCGCTATAAGCGAAAAAAAAATATTGTATACTTTCATTTATTTTCTTAAGCTGAAATGCAATATGTTAATACAGTTTTCTGAAAGATATTATTATTATTATTAACTAAACTAATAAATATGGCAAATTGCTTTTTCTGCATTGCAATTGTCAACTCAAAAAGTTTCATTTGTTTGTGATCAATTGAACACGGGATCCTCTAGTTACTAATGTTGAACTGCAGATTCAATTAATCACGAACAACTCTTGCTGGAAAATGTTTTGTAGCGAGTGTTCCACTTGTGAAAGGAAAAGTGATTCAAAATGCCAGGGATTGCATTAACAACAGTCTCTGGAAATTAGATTGCCCAATGAATTATTCACACTACACTTTCACTTTCGGAATATCTCGTTTCATTTCATATACAACACCAGGATTCTTAAAACCATGCATTGTCTGTTAAACTTCACGGAAAATTGAAAAGTAGACATATATAGAAATTGTTCTTTCACACTAGTCGTGTGAAATAAAGAATGAGATTTGAAAAATTAGGGCCACGGCCAGTATTCCAACCACGGATCTTCAACACTCCGGGCTGACGCTTTAATCAATTGAGCTACCTTGTCCTCTTCCACACTTGGGTACTCGTATCATTAAGGCCGCCTCTTAAGGATTTAATCCTCTACAGTAGGGAGATCCTCTGGATATATAAAATCAGATGAAAGAGGTCCGTGGTTCCGTGCTTAGAGGAGGACATAGTAGCCTAGATGGTAGAGCATCAGCACGTAAGAAAACAATAAACAACGCTATCAAAATTTTGCTTTGAGCTGTAATTTCATTTTTCTGAATAAACAAATATACGGTGTTGCTATCACAACAGTCATCTAGCGTAATGTATGGAAACTTCTTGATTTGACAATTGCAATACTGGAAAGCGGATGTTGTTATTTCTAATAGTTTTCCAGTTATTAATGAGTGAAACTCATCAGAGACTTAAGGAACACCCTGTATATCGTAGCAATTTTACCCGTATTTAGAGTGCGCTAAGTGCGTTGTTTAAAATAATGTTATCGTCAGATAACATAGATACGTTAAGCATTTGTAGTTGGCTGTTGCGCTTTGTGTTCAGTCTGAGAAATGGCACCAACTGTTTCTACATCATTACACTGTAGAATGAAATCCGTTCTATTCCTTTCAATACTTTCCACAGCATTCTGCTATCCGTTTCAATTTGTTCTGTGTCACTTTTTCCAAATCGATGCCATCATGCAGCCATTGTTCATCTACTTTCTTTTATTTCCCTTTGGTGTCTTATCCTTAGCTGGGTTTTCTTTAAGATTCTCGATTAATTTATTGATTTCCGTTCAGATATGACTGCCTTTTCTCTTCCCTTGTCATCTATAGTAGGAACTACTGGTGTGGAAATGTACCGCAGTAAAGAAAAAATTACAGACGATTTGATTAACATACATAAGAGAACATTACTATTCTAAAATAATATACATTTAGAATATCACACTTTTTAAACTGTAATTTTACTGATCAATTTTCTCTTTAAACCCTTGCTGTATAATAACAATTTAAAACCTTAATGTGCAGGTAGATTCGCTCAGTTTCCAACCAAACCAGAGAGCTTGTGAAACAGCTGGTAAAAAAGTAATTAAAACGATTCACCCAACATCTATTTGAAAAAAAAAAAAGAAGAAGAGAACATATTCAAGAGCTTGAGATCATTTATGCGATAAGAAATGAGGGATTTAAAAGGCTTACACATTGTTATAAAAGATTTGCGATATTAATGATAAACTTCAGTTCGTCGTTTCTTACACAAAAGTTCGATTCATGGTGTAAATGCAGAGAAAAAAAAAACACACGCACGCACGCACGCGCGCGCGCGCGCGCGCACACACACACACACACACACACACTTCCTGTTCAAACGAGAGAAGTCGTTTGCGTTTTACATTTTTGTTTGCTACTACCGAAAAGCCCAGCAGGCAAAAATAGATCCGAAATATGTAATAAAGTATTTACCGCTTATTTAAAATAGCTCTTATGGCTCACTCTCACTAAAATGTAAATACAAATATAATATAACATGCATTTTAATTAGTAATTTTAGGTATTATGTATTATACTCGTGAACCATGATGTATAACATGAATATGTTAATTGTATGTCGTCAAGAGAAAAAGTTAACTGGTATAACTGTCTACGGTAGCCCAGCCAGAAATGGGGCAGAGCCAAGGAGGCCATAAACCGCAATACAAAGGAAAGGGACAAGTGCTATGCCACTTTTTAAAAGACCTGCCGTTGAGGAGGGTTAATAAAGTTCAGGCTTTAGAATACGTTATGCAAATGAACTTGTCATTCTTTTGTACGGCTATTTTTAAACCGACCAATGTAAATATTTAACTTTTAAATAGTCGCGAATGCCATGCATTAGCAAGTGAATTTGAACCAGTCAATAACAGATGTATATTTTAATCTCGCAAGGCGCGAGACCCCCATTGACTTCCTGAAACCAACTTTAATTCATTTAAATCGAATATAATAAGGATATGTTTGCTACGTTAGGTCATCAGAAGTTCAAATCAGTTCTCGTAGACAGTTCAGATAATCAGACGGTCAGATCAGACACTCAGTCGGTAGAGCATGAGACTTGTTCTGTTGCGTAAAATTATACAGATAGAATAAACTCTACAATCGAGGACAAAGTTCTCATTTCGTCACCTTGGAAGTCGCAGCAGCTAAATTTATACTTGACGTAGTTAATTTTTACCGTACGCAAAACACCAGATCGCGAAAGATCTTGGGAACAATAAATACCACATATATTCAGATCTATACCCTCTCCCAGTCCTGTTGAGCACGAGTCACAAAATAGAGGAATAAAACCCTGAGATATGTTGTCCTGAAGCGTGGATAACAACATCAAAGCGATCAATAGTCAATTAACGATACGCCGATACAAAATATGGCGACCAGCAACTAATTCACTTCATAATTGCCAACCAAAACGCTTCACATTGCTATGATGGACTTTTTTTTTCCGCTGCAACACTAAATTATTTGGTAGTTGACCAACTTTCAGCTGAAGTGTTCGATCGAACTGTCTGTGAGCTGCCTTATTTCTCCAGAGAGAGGTTGAAGATGGATTCTAAGAACTCAGTTTGCGGATTGCACGACTCACTGGGTTACAGTGATGAAGGGAAAACACCTAGTGTGCATTATTATTCTCAAGAGATACAATCAATTAGGACGTCACTGATTCGGCTTCAATTTTTTCTTCTAACCAGGGACTTGTTCATATTAAACATAGATTGTAAAAAAGAAAATTAACATAATATTTACTGTCAAACAACCAATCAGCTTCAAAACATGCCAGAATGAGGGTGAAAGGGTGTTATGATTGCAAACCTATAAACAAGTATTACCGCAACTACTACTATAACTACTTAAAGCAAGTTGTGCGCGCGCAAGATGGCCGCGGGAACTCAATTTGTAGGATGATACGTCATGGGGGGAAAAAATAGGAGAGAGAGAGGTTGAGAATCGCTGGCTTAGGCTATTAACGTCCACCTAACGGAAATGCCCATAAATAATAGCTTTAAACTAAACTTTATGGCAATTTGTTTCCAATAGCAAACAAAAACATTCAAATTTGCTATCTAATTTTTCTCTTATATTAGTGGATAAAGATTTAAAGGCACTGAAATTCAACACAAATTTTCTACAGTTAAAATCTGTTTACACGAATTTAAGATTATCGCCTTTCACTGAATGTTTATTTTATAACATAGAACTGCAATTGAGTCTCAATTTAACTATCAAGAATAAGGAAATGATAAATGTATGCTTGAATAAAATATTAAATTGTTTCAATAGTAACTATATCAATACTAATATCATTAAATCTTTTTATTTATTAACAATGGTTTATGTCTATACACTATATGTAATATTGTATCTTATTTAGTTTAAATAATTATCATTCAATACTTTTAGGAGCGTTTCAGTTCTTTACGACCACAAAGCATTAATATGGTATTTATTGAGAATATCAATAACGATAATAATTGACAAATAACATAGGGCAGAAATTCGTGTAAACTTATTAAATTGTAAAAAAATGGCACAGCATAAGGCTTAATAATGGGAACAATAAATGTAAGCACATGTTTTCTGTAACAAAAATTATTAGAAAATTAAGTATTTTGTAATTTTTCTATCTCTTAAGAAGCATTTGTACAGTAAAAAAATATCTGGAAATATATGACAGCATTGTTTAATGCCTAATTCTATCCCGAAGCGCTTTGTTGTATCCGCAAATGGATGGGCTGCAGCGATTTGGTGACCCTCTTATCGGATATTCATTTTGTTGCAAGTGAGCTGCTGATATTGAGTTCTCCATAAATGAACGCAAGTCGAAACACTCGCGTCTGGTTCGCATTTCGATAGTTAACCTATATCTTTAGAATGCATATGTTTACATACCCTTACTGCAAAAACAATTTTATAACTCGACCACCTCCGTGGTCTAGTATTAGTGTTTGTGACTATCGATTCGGAGGTACTAGGTTCAAAACCTGGTTAAATTGCGCTGTCTGGTTAATTTTTTTTTTTTTTTTTTTTTTCCAGTTCTTAACTAGAAGGTTCTTAGCACAATTGTTAAAAGCTTCAATATTAATGCTGTTACAACAATATTAAACTCAGCGATATTAAATGTATTTTACGAATGCAAATGATTCACATAAAACTTTTGGGGTGAATTGACTTATTAACGCTTCGATCCATGAAAAAACAAGCAAACAAACAAAAATAAAGGATAATTCTATTACTATTTTCAAATTCATAATTACAATCAAAATGCGTGCTTTCTAAAGTAAAAATATAGTACAGCATATGAAATATACCGCAGAAATTAATTTTTCTCCTCTCCGAAAAAACATCAACATTCAAAATGAAATTTGAAAAGTTTGTTTCATTTATAAATGACATCAACCCATAAATGTATCTCCTGACCTTCCTTTCACCCTATATATTCTGTGTGTGTATGTGTGTGTGTGTGTGTGAGAGAGAGAGAGAGAGAGAGAGAGAGAGAGAGAGAAAGTGTGTGTGTTGCTGCTTGTGCTGGTATTCATGAGATGATACTCATATATCGCAATATTAAATATTTTTAAAGTACTATATCTTTTCGAGAGTGCTTGAAAATTTAGACCGGATGTATGGTCTGAGAGAGATAAGACGACTGATTACAATTAAATTTATACCCACAAAAAATAAATATTTTATATTCAACCATGCATCCTGGCACACCAGTCCATGGAAGGCTAATGGCAACCGCGGCGCCTGCTGTTTACTCTGCCTCTTTTCGCAATTTTGCGGGGAACATATGGTCTGCACACAGCCAGGAGCCAACATGCGGTGTCCGAGGTAGAACGGATGCTACCTGTCAGGCATTTCCCCAATTGCCCTCACGGTGGACCCATTTTAAAACCTACTAATTCAGAAAACCCCGGAGCAGGTAAAGGGAACTTCTAGCATTCAGCAACGCTAAACTCTATTTCAGGGAGGTAGTCAAAAGTGTATCACAGCATAAAATTAAACTAAGAAAGAAAAACAAATTCTATGTAGGATTTTCGAAATAATTTGTATTTCAATTTTATGAACTGGCAATTAGCGATGTCATTGAATGTAAAGCAAAACGCTCATTCCCACTTAGTAATTATGCTCATGTTGTTCATCAGCGTACCATTTGTGATTTTTAATCGTTTTATTTTTTTGGGTTGTGTGTAGCGATTTTTTAACCATCCTGTAATGGAAAAGTAATGAAACCCGCAGCGTCTTGCTAGATCATATCTTCATTCTCTCTCCTCTCCCAGACACAGTGTTTCATAACGTCAATGCAAAACAATATTTTGTAACGTTGTGAAAACTTACTTCCCTCCATGACAGGATTTTTGGCTGCGGGCCACGCGTTACTAACCCTAGATAGGACACCAGCCAGAATTTCTACGTCACTCGCACTGCCTCGGGAATGGAGGGGAGGAGAAGCTTCAGCTTCCAACCTCCCATTCTTCAAGCGCCAGCAAACTTTCCATTGCTCCTTCCAAAGCTTTGCCTCTGAAAAGGTTTTTCATTACTGGAGCAGAAGGCAGCTCTAGAAAATGTTCTCTTGTATCACAAAATATCCACACTCGGAGCGCGCTCTAGCGGCACCCCGCCCAAAAAGTTACCAAAACTTTATTCATTAAAATCATAAGATAAAAGGTGAGTAGAGGTGGATGGGCCAAAAACTATGTGATACATTTCTTGTGTTTAGGAAACAAGAAATATCCCACTCTGTCGTAAATGTCTACAGAAAAGTAACTTAAGGAGAGACATTTATATCTTAATTTCTAGATTTAGATACTGTTTGTTACTCGCACATTTGCAACTGTAAAATTTTTATAATGGTGTTTAACGCAGTTTCAACTACCGAAGCACCACAGGTGGTGGACACTGATGATACACGAGATTAAATGATATATTAGAAAAGAATTTTTTAAAGAAGGAAACGTTTTAGGCCTAAGTTTAGGGTACCTCCCTGGCATTTGCCATATCAGGACTGAGGAAAATCTGTAAAAAACCTCAGTCAGGGAGGGTGGTCCTGGCGGGATTGAAACCCCAGACATCCCGCTCACGAAAACGCGCCTTAAAGATCTCGGTTACCCTTGGCAGTACTGTGAACCAGATATACTACTGTGTAACATAAGTGTTTATTAGTAATTCTCTTCTAAATATAAAACTACAAAAATTCGCCGTTCAATGGACAATTTAATTATGACAATTAAAACTAAGGAAAATAAATACCTCGGTTAGCAACTAAAGAAGATAAATTTATTTTGCGTATGCATGCACACAAACGATTACATTGGACTCAACTGTGCAGAAATATATGTGATCCCTAAGAAAATCAAATGAGAAATTTGTTTGAAACAACAAGTTTAGCTATACACAAAATTGTAACATTACAATAAAGTAAACAAAGCAATATGCGTCTAATCAATAAATATCTAGGCCATTTTAATTTTGTTCACAGAATGTAATATATTAATTTTCTGACAAAGTAGTATAATACTGAAGATTTTGATAATAATATTATGGTACAGTTGCTAACCACGTGACTATGTTCGTGAGATTATAAAAGACATTAATATTTGTGCAAATAAGTACTGATTTAATCGGAGTTAATATATCTATTAGATATTCTGTGAGGGCAGGGTGAAGCCCGGCAACATTTTCTTCTATATGATCAAACTGGAATGCAAATTATAACAAAAAGGAAGTATACGTTATCAGCATAAATAGGAGAATTTATACACAGAACATATAAGTTATCATGCAGATATGCTATATCCGTTACTGCCGAAGCAGTATTAGCAACAGATATAGAGCAGCAGCACTATTACGTATTGACAGTTAAGAGAAAAATATATTATAAGCTTCTGTATTTTCAATTATAACAAAAAATCTAGCTCTAGTTTTCGCATTTTTGCTTTATTCTCCTTCTCATACAGCAATATATACCTCTATACCTGAGCTGAATTTCACTTATTTAAAAATCGCAAAGAAACTTTGTGGTGACATTCATTTTAGATTTTATGTGTACTGACATCAATCAATGATTTCTTTTAAAATTGTCCATATATATTTTAATGTTTGGTTTAATTGTCATATTGCCGATTTCCTATGCTTGTCTTTCCATTATGTTTAACATTTAGGCTTTCTAATTGGTATCTATGAACATGGTAGGAAGTATTAATTGACACGAATTTGAGTCAGTAATTCTATCTATTAATAACAGCTTTCTGATAATTTAATATCCTATGTCCTTATTATATTATATTTCTTTATATACTTGGAGAGCAGTTTACCAGAAAATAAAACCTTCACTTCGATGTTTACTGGCAATATTTTACCAGCATATAAAATTTGTTTACGCATTTATACATATTTTAAATAAACCTGTATTCATTAGGCAGTGCACAAACATTGTATACATTATTTCTTATATAGTAAAGGGCAACTATTTTCTGTTATTATTTTGGATATTTTTGCTATTAATTAAAGAATGCAAACTAATTTATGTGGTAAATTTCTCTAAAATAAATAAATGCATAATATGTTCAATATAAAAGCATGTTCACAACTTTGAAATGAGAACAATCCCCATGTATTGGTTCCTTAAACCCTGCTAGGTTTAAGTGATTTGGATTGATTTGGATTGAGGCCCAACTTTTCATTATTGCTCTGTACTACGCCCCCCCCCCTCCCCAGTGAATGGAACCTCCGGAATGAAATATGGGAGACACCGAGCGGTCAGAATCCATGGGCGACAGAGCACAAACCAAGACAAGGCTACCAACACTGCTTTCAGGTCACTAAGCCAACAGCGAAGCCCCCCCCCCCTCCTAAGGAATTGGAGCCCCTCAGATGGGCCACCTTCACACTGATTTTCAGGACAGAAAAATTTTCAAAGAACAAGCCACCGCTACATCGCACCTACCAGCAGTCTACTTTGCCTGACTCTTTATACTCTGCAACAGAATAAATAGAATGAAATGAGAGAACGGAGAAGTCGTGGAAAGGAAATGTCCATTCCAGTGTGTGACTAGTGGAAACCACCAACATAAAGTCAGGAATGGGCGGCAATATGAGATTTGGACCTGGATCCTCCCAAATGCAATTTCTAAGCTTTATCGCCTAAACTTCGAGTAATTGTGTTTGATTTTTATTTAAATATTTTACTGAGTTGAGCTCCGTGAAAAATGGAGAAGTAAAACTAAATTATAGAATTGAACAAATAAAAACACGTAGAAGAAGAAAAGGAACATAAGAAACAAGGATATTACTTATAGCTTATTCTACAAACGAATATTTATCGCTTCAGCATGAAACGAGCGTCACTGCCACAGTAAAATGGACATCTGTTTAGTTAAAAGATTTGTACTCAACGTTTTTCTTCAAACTAGACGCCGGAAAAATCTTCAAAAGATAGCAGGCAAAGAACTTGGCCGCAGAAGACAAATTGTCTCTGGGTCGCTTCTAAACCGGAAATGGACTAAAATATCAGACCTTTTTTTTTCCTTTTTTTCTCTCCTTACTAGCTGTTTCAGTAACTTCCGTGGCGCGGCACTGCACCATTAACAAACTTGCAAGCCGTAACTGATTAAAACTTTATACCCTTCTTCCTTCATTACGGAATGGCTCAAGTCCAAAAATCTGTTTTGTTCTGCAACTCTCTTGCCCTACTTGGCGTATTCTATATCTTCTAAGTTGGCAACTTCACTTTCTTTGCACGTTATTATTTGAATAGCTTATGCTCCGCTTCTTGTGTAATGTTTCTAAAACTGCATTGCCAACTGCGTAGCTTTTCTTTGTGTCATATACTCTAAAAACTGAAATTTCAGAAAACGACGAAAAAAATGTGCTGTTCTTGTGCAGAACTGTCATTCAAAACTTGTAGGAATCGGATCTTTATTCGATTACCAAACTTTCGAAGTTGTTGAATAAAGAAAGCTACCCACTTATCCATTCTTTCTATTTAAAACACACATCATTAGATTATTACTTTTACTGAAGTCTCAACAAATAATACGCTAACAACTACTATGTAATGCTAACACAGTACATGGGTCATATGTATACTTTTTCGTGAAACATTCAACAAATTGTTAGAAAAGAAAAATTACAATATCCTAATATCAATCTGAAAATGTTTCGCTGCAGATGAGTAAACATTATATATTCAGACACGGTTAGTAGAAAAACAAGGACGAAACGCTCACTTAGACTAATGCAGGGAGACCAAACACACTTTTGCTAAATGCTATAGACGCCAGGTGCAAAATATAACACCAACGTTTTGGACTGCAGAGATGGAAAGGGGACTCAGAGGAATTGGCCTGAGTTCAATATAGCAACGAGGCAATGCAAGTAATAAAAATGTATGGAAGAAGGTTAGAACAAGGCTAGAAGTTATCAGCAGGCAGGAAATCGAGGTAGAATGTATCACAAAAATCTTATTAAGCTTGTTGAATGAAATTAAACTAACCTGGGGTAAAAAGGCATATATTCGCGTTCTAGGGAGAAAGACGAGGTCAGGAATGGCCTAGTTTAGATTCCGAAGTTGGAAGGTTAAAAAATAACGGATAGTTCTGGTAGGAGAATCTGATCGTTTTGTGGAGAGGATAGGAATGGACACATATTCTGGCGAATGTATCAACTGGGAACATCTGAGAAAAAAACGCTATTTTCTGAAAACTTTATTAAGTGAATTAGAGGTATTTTGTTTGCGAACCACATTAAATGGTTGAATATAGACATTTTCCTAACAAAAGTGCGTGAAGCTATTTTATGATTACAACGCAGTAATAATGTAACATATTTCCATTCATAATGTAAATATCGTTCTTCCCATTTAATGTTTATTTATTTATTATTAATATTGTTATTTTTGTATTATTATTTGTTCCGCTTTATAATTCTATACCATGCTTATGCATATGCGGCCTATGACCCATGCATAAACTATTTGCAATATGTACATAGAATTGTATAACAACATACACCTACTATATATAAAATATAAAAAAAATTACCTACATTCGCAAAAATTACATCATGAGAGTTTTAGCACGTGTATTATTCAAAATACAGGGTTATTCAAAATTAAAATATTAAATTTCAATTACTAATATTTTCTTCTTTTTCTACACAAACTTAACATTTAGAGCACAGTCTTAGCGCACAAGAAATAGAATTTTTGCTTCCATGTCTATTGCCATACATTCGTCCTAAATGTTATGTGTGCCCACCTTTGTATTCTTGTACAAGCAACAGCCGTCCTTCACTCCTGCACATATTAACTCTTGAATATATGCGATGGAATCCTTCAATTGATCAAGTAGAAGGTATTTTTGAGGAGCTTCTTTCTTTCAGAAATTCCCGAAACCAATAGCAGAGTTAATGCCGGCGATCTTGCAGGCTAAGCCGCACTAAAAATACGATCAGTAAACATTTTATCTAAAATTATTTAACCAGCAAAAGATGAGGGCCACTTTGCACTAATGTGATATTATCATTGTTTTAATTTTTTGAAAACCCTTTAAGCATAATTTTGAACCATCCTCAAAAAATGTGACCATTTACCATAACAGTTGCTGTTGTATTATTTTCAATATCTTCCAGATATTACGTTTCTATTAAAAAGTGAATTATGAAACTAGACCAAACCGTAACATATAAATCGTGGAGTCCTGATTCGATGAATGAATATAGGTTAATGTTTAACGAAATTCTATTTTGTACGTCACCACTGAAATACAAATGTGATCTAAAGTCCGTAACACATTATTAAACCTGCAGCTGAATTTCAGCTTAACAAGAGTTATTTCGTTCGAACTTTTGTCACTTTTTTCAACTTGAACCAAATCTGCATAGTATTTTCTTGCAGAATCTCAGCTTCTACTATTGCTTTCTGTATTATATATCTACCTGATTTCTTTAAGTTGAAATACAATCCTCTTGAAAGAATTATCTTAAACTATTTTGAGTACAAAATCGCTGAAAGGTTTCTGAAAAATTGCCTGTACAAGTATAATAACATGAGTAAGTATCATACGAGATTGCAGACCTAATATTATTTCTTTCCATAAATAGAAATTAACAAAACAACTTTTAGTTTGTTGAAAATCTCTAACTCAACCATAAATATCAAAAACCAATAAAGCTGTTGTCAGGGGGATTTAAAAAAGCCCTGTTATTTGTTTAATAAAACCTGCCGGAATAGAAACAAAGTTTGAATTTTGACCAATCACAGCAGATTACGGAATGAATCTATCCAAGTATATATAAAATCCGTTTTATCACGCGATGTGCATTTGACTTGTGGTCAGTGTATGTAGCCAACTCTGTGCCTCTACTATATAATTCCTGAACACCCATCACTGACCACTTTTGCTAGAGGTAGTGGAGATCTATTGATAGCAGCAAAAGCATGGACAATGAACAATCATAGCGCAAAATGGAGGGTTCTTCAAATAGTTTTGATGATGCAACAAATGTGCAAATTAATCATATCATTAGAAATTATAAACCACAGAATACATGTATGGCATCATTTCTTTTTCTCTCAGTTGGTATTAAAAATTCAAACGGTAGCGATTGTAATGGTCGACTTTAGTCCATTTCAGTCTCAAGATTTCTGAATACAGTAGATATTCATAAGTATAACATTTTATACAGGTGTTACTAGTGTGCGCGAATAAATAAATAAATAAATAAATATACATATATAATATATAACTTTTAATCTCATTCTATGCATGAAATAATCCATATATCGTATTGTTCTATTTACGGGTGCTCTTTAACATCTTAGGTCACCAGCGTCCATCCAAATCAGGGCGCGAAATGGCTGACAAATTATGCTTAGATGCCTCTTTTTTCAGTCTTGAGGTTCTTTATCGTGCCATAACTGTAATACACGGGACCTGCGGTATTACTTCTTTTCCCTTCCTTAGTATTTTTATGCTCAAAAAAATCCATCGATCCTGGACGGGATCGAACCCGTGATTTTGGGTTTAGGAGGCAAATATGGTTTCCATTACACCACCAGGACCAACTATGTGACAAGATTGCTGGAAAAGGTTAAGTAAATTATACAATTATTGCAATTTTGTAAGCCAAGTTTAGAGAAGTATATTTAAATTCTTATTTTATTCATGAAATAATATCACAGAGGGCCTTAAATTACCGATAAATTCACGAACGTAGTGAATTTGAAAAAATTATAAGCAATTACATGTCAGTTTAATTTAGAAAAATGGTGGATATCTGTGTTGTACTATTTAAACCAGTAAGATTTAAAACTAGCAATAAAATTATGGGATTACCCACTTTAGACATTGCAAAGAATTAAGCTGCCAAAAAAATCTGTCACTTATAGATAATTATTTCTTATTCCTACTTGTTTTCGCACTCGAACTGCAGAACCGAGCGATGTAGTGCATTTTAAAGTTTTGCATTCACAATACGCTATATTAAAGACAATGATGGATACGAGTGAAACTGAGTAACGGATGGGAATGAATGTCAGGGGAAACCTGCCCTGGCACCGTTTGTCTACAAATTTCACCTATGCCTTATGGGATACGTCTAGGTCGAAGACTGTGGGTCATATAATTATCCCATAGAACTTGAAAAATTTAAATCACATGTCATTTGGGAAGTCTTTGTCTTTTATCATTTTAGTGTCCCTCAAATTAACTTAGCGGTGCGTCTTCTTCGCAAGGAGTTTGAGTCAACTGCTGTTCATGTGCAGAGAAAAGTTATATTTTCAAGTCACTAGTCATGGTATAAATGTATCAAGGAAATGTTTGTAGACATGGAATGGAATGGAGCATTTAAAATGAACTAAATAAAAATATCATTTCCTATATTAGAGCATTAAGTACGAGTTACTTTGAACGTATCATATTGGCTTTTTTTACGAGACTGAACGTATTTTTGTCGCCGTGGTAGCCTTCTAAATGATATTTTTTTTTCAAGAAATAAAGCAGTAATTCCACTCTTAATGTTGTTTATAATGCATTATTAGAGTCACAGGAGTATATTTCGGTATTTCAACCTTGCTAAAGGGTTGGCAGATTGACCTATGGTATCTTCCGGGAGGAAGAAACACAGACAGGGACTTAGAAGGGGTCCCTAACATTGTTTCCAGGCAGTATTCCTCCAGATTGTGATTGTGGAAAAGGGGTGTGGTGAAAGATTGAAGAAGGTAAAGTGAAAGTAAAATAAAATATGAGGAAAATTTGTTATAATAATTATTACAATTATAACTAATATTATTAGTGATTATTATTACTAATGTTAATGATATTAAAGAAATGAACTGGTGGAGATTGCATTGATAAATGTTTGTTTTATTCCCAAACAAAGAATATAAGTAGTGTTGTAAAACAGATTAATATAAGATATAAATGTGAAATTTACACGAATATATTTATAAAAATGATATAATATAGAAAGATGATATGATATAATATGGAAAATAAAGAATCATACACAAGATCTGTGTATATATATATTTTAATGAAAAATAAAAATAACTATTAACAATGTAACAAACTAACACTAATAATAAAAGTAGATAAAGATAGCTTCTTGCCATTGAAGAACTGGCAGTAGTTCGAAATATAGCAATTTCAAGTGTGACTCTTTCTCAGTGTTTTATCTTTATCTACTTTTATTATTAGTGTTAATTTATATATATATATATATATATATATATATATATATATATATATATAATACATAGTTTTATACAAAATAGATAGGAATAGATACATATAAGTAGTAAAGTAAAAATATGTAAGAAATGACCGGGCACAGTATAGTTTCTACCGGATAGCGGTAGTTTATTAATTTAGAATTAAAGATTAAGTGGAAGTAGTAGAAGTAGTAGGGAGTTTCCAATTACTCGAATATTGCTGGTTTCCACCATTTACGGAATAATTGAATGTAATTTTTTAAATTTGTCAATTTGTATTATTTTAGTAAATTTCCTAATGTAGCCTATGTATAAGTATTATTTAAAAAATAATAATGTATGAATGTAATTAAGAAATTAAATGTAAGAGTTTCAAATACACGTCCCGGTTTATGAAACCAAGATACCGGGATGGAGTATTTCAGATTTATTATTATTATTATTATTATTATTATTATTATTATAGTACTCCTCCAAAAAGCTCAAGCACCTGACAAGGTCCACTTCTATACCAACCGCCGGAGCAAAAACCTTCCCAAAGCGCAAGCCACTGTCGCGCCACCTCCCCCTGACACGTTCGACGAACGGAATGAAATGATATGAAATATGAAAGTGGAAAATTCTTGGAAAGGGAATATCCACCCCAGCATTAGCCTAAGCCACCAAATGAAAACACTAAAGCTCCAAGACCATGAATGTGGGTCAGAAAGGATTTGAACTCGGAATCTCCCGAATACAAGTCCAAGCGTCACTGGCTAAACCACCCTCGTCGGCTCTTACTATGCTTACTGCAATCTTGTTGAACAAGTTTGAAAATCTTTACTTCAGCTGTACTCAATGCAGTACATAAGCAGTTCTAAACAGCATTATTGAGACTATCATGTATCAATAAATACTCACTAATTTATTACTCCTGAGTATTATGTTGAAATTGGCTTAACTACTCCGAACATGCCCTTCGTTTTAAAAATGTGTCATTATTACGTATCTGGTAACTAATCCACAATAGTTGGTACTATGAAATTAAACTGTATTATTAATTATGCTCCAACATAGATTTATTTATTTAAATCAATTAATTAATTTCATACGTCCATTACTTAATATACTCATAGAGGGGCCGATTATGAAATTTTAAATTCAATGGGTTTATCAATAATCATCAATAAGATTAAACTTCTTTGTTAACTCTATTACTCTGCAACTACTAAGTTTGAAGAATAATGAATATTTTAATATGATTTTTTAATTGTTACGTTGTTTTCAATAGTTTCCTTATAGTATTTCTATAAATATTCACATTCACACCAGGAAAGTTGTAAGAACTGATGAGCTAGGAGGCTATAAATCAGAGCCAAACATTCTAGCACTAAATATACCTTACAATTCCATCATGGATAGAATATATTTTACGGCTAGTCACAGGATCTGTTTCATAAAACATCATGCTAACTTCAATATTTAACAATGTGCAACCAGGACATTTATACCTAAACGCTTCGTTTGGTAACATGACTTTCTACACCTGAAGCATGCTTTAAATATGAATATACGACGACGCAGCGAATAACTCATCGCTGCACCATTTAATAACATCTCTCTTTCGAATACATAAGGCAATTTCCCAACTGTGGCAAAATCCCGCTCGCAACTGACTGAAAGAGAGAATGGCGCTGAGCGTGCCGATCTGGGAATCTCAGAGATTGGAAGGGAGTAGCTAGTAGCTAAGTTAAGGGACTTTTAAATTCTATCGCTCAAAATTGTAGAAATCCTAAGGGAACACCTTGACGAGTGTGCTATTGAGTAATGAATGTTTCCTTTCTAATAATGACATCGTCAAAAAGTATAACATGCAGTGTTTCAATATTTGGCCCGAGTGAGGCATGCGGGTGGTTACTGAATTTTTCACGGTAACATTGCGACCTACTTCTTTCCACGCACATTTCTGCACTTCCCCTGGAAGAAGCTGAGGCCTGTTGACATATTAAACAACGTTATTCTTGAATAGTGGCAACCAAACTTTGGGTCCAGTGGGGTTGCTGTGTCGCCGCATAGATTCAAACGTGTAAAAAGTATCTAATCAGAGATGAATCGGTCAAAGTAGAACCGTTTTCTGGCCTATTCCTTTCTGTACTTGACTGCATTGGAATTTTTCTCTGAGACCCCTATGAAGTGGGGTATATAAATGAAACTGTAAGACTTCTACGAACTACGACGAATAAGATTCGCCTGTTAGATCTGACACCTGAGAATCTGCGTCTTGTTCACGTAGACATGGAAGCACGTCTATATTGAGTATCATGGCGCAAAGAACTAATTTAGAACATAGGCGATAATAGGCAACGATATCACCTTATCATAATAAAGCATTATTCAACGTCTTAGGCTATATATGCTGTTAAAGTCTAAGAGCTCCTTATTTATAAATCATAATGATCAGATCATAGGGGCTTGTTCAAAGCAAGTTAAAGTGCATTTAAAAATAATATAAAATTCCTTGTTCAATGTGGATTGAAAAACATTGACATAACACATATGTAGCAAATAATGTTTGGATTACCAATGACATAAAAGTAAACGTACAAGAGCCCAACGCTCTAAGTCTCCGGACATTCGGACTTGTATTACATCTTGCATAGCGATGAAACAATAGTTTAACACAACATCTTCTCCCTTGAAATGCAATGCATAACAGTCCCTTATAATTCCGCCTGAAAACCCATACATGACACAATACAATTTGAGGTGTGTATGATGCGGGTTGGGTCAGAAGGGACTCACATTCGGGAGGCCGAGATTTAATACCGTTGCGTCGGCCATCCCTACATTGGATTTTGTTTGGTTTCCCATGATCATAGGGTAATGCTGGGATGGATATTTACACTCCTCCATTTCCTTTCCTTACGGCGGTGACTTGCTATCTGGAAAAGTTTCTGCCCTGGTGTCTGCATGGTCTTCTCGGGCTCCTTCGAGGGGACCGGGGCGAGCTCTCACCAGAATTGCTAGCGTTAGGGATCTCCGTATTACTGGCAGTCCATCTCATCCATTCCTCCAGCAGGAGTTTTCTAGAGGCCATATGAACAATGAACCCATCTAGCACCCTAGGTGCAAAATTGTTCTCTGTCGATCAACTTATCTTACCTTATCATGTTTGTTTTGCGTACCAAAATAACGAACGGCATTCCGAACAGCTGGTACTGGCCCCTTAGCAAAGAGGAAGTTAACTTTTACTGATAAAAGAAAATGTGAAAACAATACTTTTTCAGGAGGTTTTAACAATAATAAAGTGAGTCATTGATATGGCAGTTTGTAAGATTCACCTTTGTTAAATGCCTTGTTTTAATTGTGATATGTTATACCCAACACGATGGTTTACAGTAAATGTGAGCAAAACGATTTTTAAGTTTTCCCAGGTTTGCTGCAGTTGGTGGCATGTGAATGGACATTAAATATGTTAACATGAAAATGAACACGGAAATCACAACATAATTTTGGGAGGGATAGGAAGTTCCCGGCAATTTGCAGCAGTCGCTAAGCAACGCCCTTATGCACAAACGAAATGCAATTTACAGTGAATCGCACAACAAAACCGCATATGCACTGCCAACGGAGCTTGAACCAGCATGTAACTGGTATTAAAGCGCTTGTAGGTATGTTTGTGAAATGTGCCTTCTCTGGAAAGCCGCTATGGTGTAACAGTCCATTGAAGAATAATTACGTCGGTTCTGGTGGTGTAGTGGTTACCATACTTGCCTCCTACACCCAAGAACGCGGGTTCGAACCCGGCCAGGACCGATGGATTTTTTTCGGGGCGTAAAAATTCTAAGTATGGCTTCCTTCGGAAGGGAAGTAAAGCCGTGGGTCCCGTGTCGTACATTTACGGCACGAAAAAGAACCTCAAGCCTGAAAGAGAGGCCTCTGAGCAAAATTTGTCGGCCGTTTCACGCCCTGAGTTGACCTGAGTTGAATGGGACGCTGATGACTTGAGATGTTAAAGAGCGTCCATAAATAAATCAATCAAAAAAAAAAAAGAAGAATTACGCCTAAAGTTATTGCGCTGAGATGTTAAACTCGTGCTGTTTAATACCCCTAACTTACTCTTTCAATGCCATTGTACTTCAGTGGAACGATAAGCAACTGCAATGAACGTTTGCAGTATAGCTACAGACGAATGTAGTACCTTTTTAAGTTCCTCCATAACTATGCGCTCTGAACGCCATTCTGCTACATGCTGCCCTCCAACCACGAGAACAAGCCTACGAGATTACGAGGCGGTGAACTCTGGAGCGATGGAGGAATGACATGCTCTCGCGGGCATGAAATGACGTAACTAGCTCTGGTGATAAAGTCTGGTTATTGCATGATTAAAGTGGGTTGGATTAGAGCAGGCAGCTCAAGGTCAGATCCGTCAAACATTAACTGAGCACTAGCGAATAGCTTAGTCGGTGAAGGATAAAGGGGAATCCCCATGTGATGTACACAAACTAGCCGAAGGACGCGGGTGGACTGGTTGTCATGATTCTCAATCATGAGAGAGATCAATCGATTTATACTCCGTTCTGACATTATTGATGTCAGAAAAGTACTATATTCCAGTTGAATAATTAGAACAGAACTGCATAGTGCACATGTGTTAACACATTCAAATTTAGTGGTCTGCGGTTAGTGACGTAACACAGAAAAGCTCAAAACAGATTCCAATTCCATTTTTCTGCCCATAAAGCCCAGTATCGATAGTACACAAAATGGCAGCGATCGAAATTCAAGTATGTTGCTACTATTCAGCACCTAGATGTGCTCTTTTGGTTCGTTGCAGTTACGCGGTTTATTGCAGCTGGAAATAAATTAACAATAGCATGTTGTTTATTTATTTACTTTATTAATTTAATATATGTACCATAATTATGGCAGTGCACCGGTTGTACTTCTAATTATGGCAGTGCACCACAAACATTATGATATCGTTGCTACGTGACAGGTAAATCAACAATGAACAAATTAAGCCAAAAGTATCGTATGATGTTGTGTAAAAAGATGTGACTCGCATTACGTTATTCTAGAGTTGCTACAACAAAATGGAGCAAGGATTATCGTTTGAACAGCGGACAGCTATTTTGAAGTGGTATTGGAAAACCGAAAATGCTGTTGAAATTCAAAGACAATGGAGACTTTTTTACCGCGTTCTCCATATCTAACTCCTTTGGACTTCTACCTATGGGGAACTCTTAAGGATATTATATAACGTAGAAAACCAGCTACACTGGCAGTACTTAGGGAAGAAATTGAAACGGCATGTGCTGCAATCGCTGAGGACGCTTTCGCAAACGTTGCTCAATCAATATTCAGTTCAACGTACTCAAAAGTGTATTGACGCTGATGGTGGGCTTTTGAGCAACTGTTGCAAAAGTTGAAGTCTTAAGATGATTAGTGCTCATCATTTTTGGTTTGTGTGGATTCAGTTCCGTTATGTTAACACAGTTGTTTCTTTGCTTTAAGTGTGTATACATTTTTTTGCACCCTCTGTAAGAGGTAAATTGTATTTTCTATTACAGATTATTTTCTAAATTTTGCTTATTCTACTTGTAGACAAATTGTAATTAGATATAAATGGGTAACCATTGTATATTCGTATGACTTTATAAAAGCCAATTTTTATATTTTTTTATTTATGGAAGCTCTTTAACATCTCAGATCATCAGCATCCCATTCTATTTAGGACGTGAAACGGCCGACAAATTTTGCTCAGAGGCCTCTTTTTTCAGACTTAAGGTTCTTTATCGTGCCATAAATGCACGACATGGGACTCACGGCTTTACTTCCCTTCCGAAGGAAGCCATACTTATGATTTTTACGCCCGAAAAAAATCCATCGATGCTGACCGAGTTCGAACCGGCGACCTTGAGTTTAGAAGGCACGTATGGTTACCACTTCACCACCAGGACCGACAGCCAAAAATTAAATCTGATGATAATGAATGTGTGTTTGAATTACTCATTCATTTTGTACTGCATTAAACAAGTTTAAATTAATTCTTATGCATATTACACTAATGAACAATATTTAAGTTATTATTTGTGCACGTTCTTGGTGTTATGCTTATTATTATTATTATTATTATTATTATTATTAATATGCTCTGTATTGAACGATAATGACCAGTAGCTTATTAACTATTTTTGTACATGGATGATTTTATGTGAACGCAAATCATATTATTAAATGTTTCGTTTGCATGTGAGAAATGTCGTTTATTACCAATTTCAGATTCTTCAAAACCATCGAAATATTTTCTAATGATAAATAATGTCATCTTGTAAACGTAATACTTCATAAAAGTTTCCTGTTTGCTATTGACAATAACTGACGACGACGGGGCCATTTTATCCTGCATTGAGGAGTGGTCCTGCGATAAGCTTGACTCCTACCTGCCTCTTCAGAATTTTCTCTTGTTGCTAACGATAAGGAAATTGCATCTGTACTAATTAAGAACTTGAATAAGTTAATCAAAATTACAAACGCTATTGAGCAGATTTGAAAAGAGACGAACTGCGAGTTTCATAAGCTTTTGTCAAACTATCAAGTTTGTTGACTATTCGAATTGAAAGACACGTTTCTAAATTATTTTCTCGAATAGTAAAGGTTGTTTATATTTAATTATCTTCATCCTTTTAAATATAAGATATGTGACCAGATAAGTCATATAGATATATTAGTCATGTCATTATACATCATAAGTCATATAGATCATTATAGAGCGTGTCAACTATTGACATTGGAAAAAGAATTTTATATATATATATATATATATATATATATATATATATATATATATAATTTGTGTGTGTGTGACTATAAACCAGAAAAGGATAAAGCACTAAAAAGTCACAGATTAGTAATCGCTATTCTGTGACTGTTCTAAATATAGCAATTATTAATCTGTGACTTTTACTAAATGTTTTTTATCTTCTTCTGCTTTTCTATTTATTGTTATTTTAGTTACATTGTTAATAGTGTTACTTGTTTTTCATTTATATTATATACATATACGGTTTTCTTCATCCATTTAAATACGAGAAATATTCAAAAAGTAAGCTACACTTGCTGCGCTAATCTGGTGGAACTATTCAAAAAAGATTAGCGTTTGCCAGAAGAGTTTATGTTCATGTCTTTCTACAGAATTACTTTAGTTATTCATTATTCGATAAGAAGCGCATCGTAGCATGAGCATTGGTGCGTCAACTTGAAAAGTGCTCAAAGACTGAAGTTACTATACGAGGAACAGTTCGATTGTTAAGGGCAGAACTTCCTCGATTGCAAGGAGTTTCATCGTGGAATTACGGTCAAGTGCAATACCGTGTCTAGTCATATTGAACTATTGCTAACAGTTTGGTCAAGGGTGTACAGGTTGATCGATGATGATTGGCAAGAAAATGAAAACAAAATTAAAAAAAAAAAAACATTGTGCTGCAGGTTGATATCACAGTTTTCAGCAATTGCGGAGTGACCGTCGAATGAATTGCACAGGAGTTGCGTGTCTCAATAGACAATGCACCTTTCATTGTTCGAGCATTTACAGTGCTTTTTTACGTTAAGAGATTCGAAAAATTAGTGAAACGTTCAATCAAGTGTTTACAGAGACCGAGAGTTATGTACAAAAATAGCGCGGTATATATGTGTAATATTGCATTGTGATGCTTTGATCAATAAAGGTTCTGAGACCCAGAATGTTCAAGGGTAACTTACTGAACTCTGAGGGAAGGTTCTGAAGAAATTGCAGCTCTTGGATGAGGATAAGAGAAATGTAATTACATCATTGTGAAAAATGATTTAAAACAGGTTTAGACCCTCGGTATTCCAAAGCAAGAAAAGATCCCGGATTACAAAACTACTTCCAGTTATCTGAATGAGCAACAGGTCTTATGGTAAAAGAG
This sequence comes from Metallyticus violacea, assembly GCA_030762175.1. Lineage (NCBI taxonomy): Eukaryota > Metazoa > Arthropoda > Insecta > Mantodea > Metallyticidae > Metallyticus > Metallyticus violacea. Next base: position 88,535,378 of record CM060845.1, read on the forward strand.
ATATAAACGAAAGGGCAATACACAGATCAACATCTTATAAATTTATTGGTTTATTGACAGGAATATTGTTCCCCAGTATTAAATACCACTGTAATAATATTTATGCATTATAACTACTTACTTATGTCTGAAAACAGAGAAACATTTTAAAAAGTGAAAAAGCTATAAGCATTGCCGTCTTTTTCACTAGTTAATTTAGTTAATAGGTAATATTTGGCAATCATACGATTTAAGTTTTTTATTAACTTGAACGAAAGCGTTTAAATTAATGATATATTTACTTATTTTGCTCTCTTCGACAAATTGAACCAACATTTAAGAGTTTAAATATTGAGTCTTGGGAGACTCGTCTAAACCGATAATTGGAAGCGTTAGTGGTTTGCTCCATGTTCCTTTTCCTTCTTTTTCTAATTGTTTAATGTTCCAAGGAAACTGCGAGAGTTTTCGAGACGATTGGATAAATAAATCGTAATGCAAAAGAGCTCAGAAACTGCCGTCGTCTAAAGTAACTCGTATTTGCTCTTTCAGAATGGGGGAAAAAACTTTTCTTGAAAAACCTACATAGGCAATCCAAATTCAACCAAATAGGATTTGGCAGTAAGTTGAGGATCAATGTATTTCCAACCAAGCCATGGATAATGCATTTTAATCTTATAAATACTCAAATACTCTTATTTCAACTTGGTACTTTATATTTTAGAGTGTGTTCTGCAACATTTGTAATGAAATCCTAATTTTTTCACAAATTGTTGGTTAGGCACTGCGGAGAACTTCAATTAAATATACAATTAAATGTACTAATTTTGTTTCAATCTCCATATTTAGCATGATGTCTAATACACGTCAAGTTGAGATCCAGTTTAAAAACGGTGTACGAAATTTTAATGCTAAACGTTCTGTGTTCGAATATTCGGTTGTTAATTGCTCTTTTGAATTTCCCATCTCGTAGTTTATCACCCCAGTGACTAATTAATTAATTACAGAAGGGAAATAGCAGCCTTGTTTGGTTGCAGCTTGATACAAGTTTTCTTCATAAGTATATAATAATAACTTGAATACCTTGGGCCTACGAAATCGTAGAGCATTGATACAATTTATTATTGGTCGTCAATAAATGTATAATATCAATATTTGATTTACATAAGAACTTTTATTTCATCACATGTACTCCAGTCACAATTATTTAAATATACTAAGAACATTTTAAGATAACTTTCAACTTCAAAATTTTACCCATTTTCTTTTAAAATAATTTTTAGCAATACTAAGTTCCGAACAAAAGTGATTCGTTGTTTGAGCTTTTAGCTGATAAGGTTTAGGTAAAAAGTATCGCTTAACCTGCAGGCTCAAATACATCCGGTATAGGGGGAGTGATTATTTAGATGTGTGTGGCAGAGAAGAAAGAAGTAGTCTCGCATGGCTCAGATTAGGGGCTTGGAAAGGAAACAAAACGGTTAATGCTCTCTGGGAAAGAATCTGCCCATTGTGCGGAGAAAGCGATACCTGGAGGCATATTTTGGCTGAATGCAGGGAAACGGAGATTTTAAGAAATGAGTATCTATCACCGCAATTTCTGAATTCAATAGAAAGTTTAACATTTGCCGGAAAGTGTTGGTTATGCGAGATACCCTCATACTTTGGGAATATTTCTAGAGAAGACCCGACAAAGAACGTTAATGGCTATAATGAAGAGGGGGTGCGAGTAAATGAAAGGGGGGGGGCCTCAAGAGTAAGGGTTCCATTCATGCTTATGTATTTGCATATAAAATTATTAATATAAAACGTATATATGTACATATATATGTATATATATTTGTATGTATGCATGTAGATTTGTAGATGTGTGTGTGTGTGTGTGTGTGTGTGTGTGTGTGTGTGTGTGTGTGTGGTCCTTTTGATTGTTATAAGGACGACATTGGCATGTACTGCCGTAAGGCCCATGTGACAGTTGTATTTATTTGAATGTATTCTAAAGCACACAATAAAAGGTCCATTACTACTAAAAACATGGAAAGCATGAATTCGCTGGCTTGTATGTCTATAGGCTTATTTAAAATAATTTTATTTTTAATGCTTCCTATGTCCAGCCTTTTGATTCTATTCAGATATTTACAAACATCTGATTCAGTGATAAGTAGGGGGGTCGAAGTTGAGCCCGTAAAAGTACTCTAGCATGTCGATAGAACATGAAAATATAAAGCAAAGTCGTAAAACCTTGGATGTCGTGTTCTAACAGCTTCAGAACTTTTGATATAAATGTGGGTGGCAAGCTTGACGTGGAAACCGAGGGGATAGAGAGAAGCCAGGAAAAGTTGCGCTCTTAGAGCACACAGGTGATCAATGAAGGAGTACTACTGAACACTACTGGGAATTATGAATATGAAATATTACTAGCATAAAACCGTTTTTAATCTCAGCTCCAAGTTGCACATATCGTAATTGTTATTCGAAAATAAAAACACAAGCAGAGAATGTTTTTGCAAGTTTCACAGACTTGCCTATGCTCTCTTTAACAGTGAAAGAACCACAGTCAAGGGCTATCATTTTAACAATTTATTCCTTTACTTCTAGTGATTTATTTCCTCCCCCCACAGTAACCCCGGGTAAGGACTTCAACACATACATGACCTCTGCATTGAACAGTTATTACTGTTATGGCTTCTCAAACAAGCTGTCCCAAATATTTTTACATAATTTTGGAAGTTACACTCATTCGTTTATCTTCCACATAGACTTTCCAGATTAACACAGGGTAACACGGACACCAGATACTCGATAGCAATTCTCTGCTACTACTCTTTTGTAACAGCTATGAAGATCATGTCCAGTACCTTCATTTCAAATATTCTCGGTCGGAGTAGCCACATATTTAACAGTTTAATTTAAATAAAAATATTCCAATTTAGATACTGATGGAAGACCAGTTTTGACTATATCTTAGATCTCATCCTTTCGCCTCCACATACCAGCACTGACATTGTAAATGGCATCTTTTCTTTTTGATAGTTAGATGGACGTTTTATTGTAACAGTTTTGGAATAAATTGAAATAAATACAACAGTCGCATGTGCCATACGGCCGTACATGCTAATATCGCCCTTATAACAATAAAAATGGCCACACACACACACACACACATATATATATATATATATATATATATATATATGCATACATACAAATATACAAATACTTCCATATATTTAAGTTTTCCATTAATAATTTTGTACACAAATACACAAATATAAATGCAACTCTTACTCTTTAGCTCCCCTTGCATTTACTCACACCCATATCCGACTCCCCCCTCTTCATTGTAGCCATTAACCCTCTTTGTCAGGGCTTCTCTAGAAATGTTCCAAAATTGTGTTATCTCTCATGCACCAACACTTCCCGGCAAGTGTTCAAACTTCTATTGGCCTTCAAAAATTGCGGTGAAAATGCTCATTTCTTGAAATCCCCTTTTCCCTGCATTCTGCCAAAATATGCCTCCAGGTATCGAATTCTCCGCACAATGGGCAAATTCTTTCCCCGAGAACATTAACTGTTTTGTTTCCTTTCCAAGCTCCTAATCTGAACCATGCGAAACCACTTCTATCTTTTCTGCCACATGCATCTAAATAATCCTCCCTTCCCCACACCGGACGTATTTGAGCCTGCAGGTTAAGCGATACTTTTTCTGCGCATTGAGACAAAATATTTTGCCTATCTATATCTCGCAAACGTCTGTTAACTATTTTCCATCTATTTCTTGTAATGTCCGCCCCTCTTAACCAAATATTCTCCAACCCAATTTTGTCTTCCCTTCCCTTATTTGCTCCCTTAGAAGAGGTTGTTTTCCCCGTATTGTCCTTAACCCATATAAAATTGTACTTATTTTTATTAAATTCACATTTCCGTTAGAAATACCAAACTCTTTATTAAAAAGGATACAACTATTATCACATGTAATAGTTAAGTGTTGGAAATAAATGTTTCAAAATTTTCTTACTTGAAGGACCAGAATATAAGTTAGGAGTTCCCAAAATGTCTATTTTACAACGAATTGCAGAACTTGCTCTAATTTAACTACAATCTGTTTTTCTTACTATTTTGAAACATTTTATTGACGAAGTACAGCTACTACATCAATTCTCAATCATTTTTACAGTTTTATTCTACACAAACTTAAACAACAATAGCATACAGTCCACGAAAAAGTATGACCACGATTGTATTGCATTTAAAATTTATTCATCAAAGGTAAGGATGTCATTAGAAATTTCACTGTGGAAATGGTTGAGGATGACGGAGTGAAACCTTAAGATATAATGAACATTGGTTTTAACCTTCTCCATAGAATCTAAATTGATGTATTTTTCTTAAAATTAAATTGACATAAATAGTATGTATTTAGACTAAGAAGCTTTGAAATTATATTCCTATATTAGATTCCATTTAATTAGTATAGCATTGAATACAGTATCGAAAATTTTAAAGCACGGTGTAGCTCTATCTCAAATGATTGTCATGTTAAATATATGTCTTCCGGTTCTGCGACATACACTTGAACATTTGTACAATAGCCTGTAAAATTAAAATCCTTCCAGTAAACGGAGCACTTTATTATGTCCTGATGTATGCTGAGATTGCCTACCCTCACCTCTTGTAGGAACCACAAAGTCGCTCAATAATATGCGATGCAATCTCTTTACTGTTCAAATGTATGCAGATTTTAGGCCAATGATGATACAAACAATGTTAAAAACAAAACACAAGCGATATTCCAAAACGCAAACAAGACAACAAACGCCGTGGGGGTTCCGTTTGGTGAAATTTTATATAATCCGATGCGTCTTTTGAAAAACTTTAATACCCTCTAGCACGATAAAAAGACGTTTATGGACATACATTCCCTGTAAGAAAATACTAAAATACATCCCCTAAATCACGTCATAAGAGTTGTTCGGTGTTATTCCGACTCAACCTGTATTTTAAGTACATGTTTAATCAAGAGACACAATTATGGGCATTCTACATAACATAGTCTCTCCTTGCATTGTATGGAAAGGCCGATTGTCGTTTATGCTAAACGTTTCATATGGAAGGATTGAATTGTGAACATTTTCTTGTGAAGATTAATTCTATTGTTTCACCAATTGCTCTTATTCTTTTTACCACCTGTTTCACTGCTTAAAGATTTGAAAATATATTTACCTTATTAGGTTATGCTGAATTAAAATGTATATTTTCGTTATTTAATATTACATGTTTTCAATTTGTGTCGTTTTTCTTATATTTTTGGCCTTTTGAATTGAAACATATTATGTGTGTTCATAATAGCTATGTCTTCTTGTTTTGGTCATTTTATGGGATCCTTCATGCATGTATGTTCATTCTACCTCGATCCATTGATATATTCTTTCGCTGTGGATACATTTTGTATAATATGAGCACCAATTTTTCGGAACTATATACCGCTCTCTCGGTATGTCATAATTCTCCCTGCTGGTATTCAGACATCTGCCGGTATTAATGTTGTGTTTTTTCATATTATCTTTCTATGTGTCATTCAAGCGACAAATATTTGGAGGGAATTGTATTGATATCTTTGAAGATCGTTAGCAGATACCCAAATTAGGGGAGTTTTTAAGTAAGGTAAAAATGAAATGGAAATGGTTAGTTGGGATATATGTAATTTAGATAAATTTTAGATTATAAAGTATACCTGCATGATTATGAAAAACGTCATTGATTTGGCAAAGGCAAGGAGTGATATTATATTAAACTTATTGAATTATTGAGCTTGGGATATTGGAAATTGCTCTAGAAGCTGAATAAATGTGGAATTATAGTTGCTATTTTATAGGTAAAGAAATTAGTATTTTGTAGTGATTGTAGTTAGCTGATAAAATAATTGGTACAGGCAGAGTAAGTGAAATATTTATTTTATTGCCTTCGGTTGGATCGGAGCCTGGTCCCCTGGAATTCCAGTAGGCTACTGATGATGAACAGAAGACTGGGGTCTGATAAAATCAATGTGGAAATGTTGTACTTTATTTAATTATTTAGAACTTAGATAAAGGGTTAGTATACAAGCATTATTGTATTAAAATTTCTGTAATTGGGAGAAGGTACACCTAAAATGGCCTGGGCCAGATAGGTGGAGACCCCTTGTACTTTGTATTTTACTCAGCACTTTCAATAAATTTCAATGCTGTGTTTTCGATAAATCATTCCTTCTGAGAAAATTTGGGGTGGATTTAACGCGCTTATTATGAGCATTGCAATGGCTAGCAGTGTAGTTTACATCTTCAATACTTTCCTTATTTTCAGTAATTAATTTCGATAATTGGAACGGTAATTATCTTCCGTAACGGAGAATAAGAGCGTGCTATGCAATTCTTGGGAGTTCCACGCTAGGCAGACAGATGGCAGCATCATAGCTCATTCGCAAGTTGGTGGACTACACTTTGCTAGCACTAAGATTGAATTCATAATGATTAAAACAAAAACGCCCAATGGCGTTTGAATGGCCGTTTTTGATTTTCGAACGTTCATATTTTCTTACGTTGCTTATGTTGTAACCGACAATAATCATCACTGCACAACAAACATGTTTCAAACTCAGTGTAGCGTGAGTCATTGTTTATCAACTTTTGTATCCGTGTCTAAAATTGAGCTTAGCTTTTCATTTTCATGTAACTTTCATGGACTAATGTCCATCATTCATAGCTGGTGAAGGAACATCTAAGGCCACTAAATGCAAGACATGTCAAATAGATTTATGTAAGAAAAACAAAACCAAATACAGAGTTCCGACTTGTAAAAAAAATTGTACGAGTATGTGGTTCTTGTATAATCAAAAACTCTGTCAGAACAATAAAATCTCTGAGAATGTTTCAATGTAACAACTTTTTGTATTTGTATTTTTAGCCCATATTTGTATAATTTATGTATTTTGTACAAATAATTTGTAACTACATAGCATAGGGCTAACCTAATTCATACAACAAAATATTTATTTTATTTTTTTGAGAAAACGAGTGCTTATAATTGAAATAAAAATAAATAACTTTTTTGTTATAAGGTATTCAGCAATAATAAAAATTATCTATATAAAATAAACAAAAGAACGAACAGAAAATGTGTGAATGAGTCATTGAATTACCAAATCAAATGAATAGGCAAAGGGGCCAGGGCATATAAAGCGCTAAACATATGTGATACATTAACAAAAACCATGAATATAAAAATATCTGATACCAGAAGCTCGATTCAAGTTGGATTCGAAGCTGGTTCGCAGATCAGAAGCCATATTGGTGCCTCTACATCGCTACAGTCATTTGGTAAGTAAGAAATTTCATCGGTCTGAGTCAGAAGAATACTCAAATATATGATACTGAGCATACACCAAGTATATACAAACTCACTCCAGAAGCTAAATGCAAACTGGATTTGAATATGGCTTGCAATTTAGAAGTAAACTCATTTCTTCTGTATAACCATAGCAGGCTAGAAGGCGATAAGCAAAATGTTTGATAGTTATCAGTGAGAAAATGATTAAAAATGCATAAGAAAGTAGTAGCAGTCAATTGACAGCTAACGGGCGTTTTAGTGGGTACTTTAAGTTCTAGTAACAAACAGACTCCAAAAGAAAGTAGCTGCAAATATGATCCCGAAAACGGATACTGAAATAAAAATAAGTTCGTAGAAAATAGTGGTGAAGAAATTGGCTCATGTAAACACGACAATGCATGGCGATGTAAAGCAGTAAAAATAAAAATCTGGGGATGGACACAAGTGCATCTAATACTCGTGTTTGAAATACTGGACTACTATATGGGTCAGTGTATGCGAGCACAACCGCGAAATTCTGCCAGCTGCTCACTGAAACAATTGCTGCTATTAGAAGCAATCCCTTCCACCCCTGCCCCTCCATTCCCGAAATTTAATTCTCCTGAAACGTGACATACAGGCTTTAATATTAAGCTGGTTCTAAGCAATGAATATGCAATCCTCTGATTATGCCACCGTTCTATTTTTGTTTTAATCTAACGATTTGTCTCGTTCGGGGGGGCACTAATAGTGAAAACAAATACCAAAAATCTGCTCTCACAATTTATCTGCATGCAACATGAAACCAAGATTATAATTGATAATAATATCAATATACTATTACATTCTACTAATATGTAAACCGGAGGAAGGCCCGTGGAATAAATTAAAGCATATTCTTCCATGCAAGTAGGTTTCTTTCGTTAATTTTGAAGCCGCAAAATCAAGTTTGACACCAGCAATGTCCCATCAGACAAGGCCTTTAAAAAATGGATACTTTATATTTTTGTTAGTTTACAGTGCGCACATTTGTAAAACTAGACAAGTCATAACGTTACCATTATTAAGTAGTAGTAGTAGTAGTAGTAGTAGTAGTAGTAGTAGTAGTAGTAGTAGTAGTAGTAGTAATAGTAGTGGTAATAGTGGTAGTAGTAGTAATAGTGGTAGAGTAGTATTGGTAATAGTAGTAGTAGTATTGGTAATAGTAGTAGTAGTAGTAGTAGTAGTAGTAGTAGTAGTAGTAGTAGTAGTAGTAGTAGTAGTAATAGTAGTAGTGATAATAGTAGTAGTAGTAATAGTAGTAGTAGTAATAATAGTAGTAGAGTAGTATTGGTAGTAGTAGTAGTAGTAGTAGTAGTAGTAGTAGTAGTAGTAGTAATGGTGGTGGTGGTAGTAGTAGTAGTAGTAGTAGTAGTAGTAGTAGTAGTAGTAGTAGTAGTAGTAGTGATAATAGTAGTAGTAGTAATAGTAGTAGAGCAGTAGTAGTAGTAGTAGTAGTAGTAGTAGTAGTAGTAGTAGTGATAATAGTAGTAGTAGTAATAGTAGTAGAGTAGTAGTAGTAATAGTAGTAGAGTAGTAGTAGTAGTAGTGATAGCACTAGTAGTAGTAGTAGTAGTAGTAGTAGTAGTAGTAGTAGTAGTAGTAGCAGCAGCAGCAGCAGCAGCAGCAGCAGCAGCAGCAGCAGCAGCAGTAGTAGTAGTAGTAGTAGTAGTAGTAGTAGTAGTACCTAATGGAAATTTTATTGCACGTTTCAGAATACATTCAAATAAATACAACTGTCGCATGGGCCTTATGGCCGTACATGCTAATGTCGTCCTTATATACCCAAAAGGGCCACATACATGCATACATATCCATACATACCTACAAATCTACATGCATACGTACAAATACTTCAATACATTTACGCTTTCTATTAATAATTTTATATACAAATACACAAATATGAAAGGACCCTTTCTATTGAGCCACCCTTCCATTTAATTACACCCCTTCTCCAACTCCCCCCTCTTCATTATACCATTAACCTCCTTTGTCGAGTTTTCTCTAGAAATATTCCCAAATTGTGCGAGTATCTCCCATGCACCAACACTTTCAGGCAAATGTTCAAAATACTATTGGAATTCAGAAAATGCGGTGATAGATGTTCATTTCTTAAAATCTCCGTTTCTCTGCATTCCACCAAAAATGCCTCCAGGTATCGCTTTCTCAGCACATGGGCAAATTCTTTCCCGGAGAGCATTAACTGTTTTGCTTCCTTTCCAAACCCCTAATCTGAACCATGCGAGACCACTTCATTCTTCTTTGCCACAGATATCTAAATAATGTTCCCTCTCCCACACAGATGTATTTGATCCTGCGTAATGAAATATTAATTCATTTACTAGTCAACGTTTAAATTTATAACTGCATAAATTCAATTACATAACATTTGTGGAATTTTGTTCACAACAGTAAAAACTCACTGTGCATAATTTATTTTTAACTGAAATTATTTTGCATATGACTTTCTCTATTATGTATTTTGAGTCTTTCGTTTTCTTATGGTACCGCAACAAATTTTTATCTTCCATAAGAATCCTAATTTAAGGATGAAAGCAGATGCCTTCTTTAATTTTAGCTGCACCCATTTCAGGAAATATGCTCTGTTTGTATTGGAATGCATTTTCATGGCAATTCAAACATTTACTGTAGGTAATGAATTATTCATTTAATTTTTATAAGTAGTGGAGGTAAGAATATTTTCTTTGGGTCTACTAGAGGTTCAGGTTTTGCATTTATAGTTCTAGGTTTATAATGATTATGTTTATAATAAACAGCAGTTTTTGCCCCACTAACCCAATGACATATAAAACAACAGAACCTTGAGTTCTTTGGTGGTTTTTGGGTCGTCACACGTGTGCCAGCTGAAAATGATGTAATTCGCATTTTGTAGAAAAGTTTCACGCTCTGATAAAATTCTTCAATATGTGTAGCATGGAAAACGTGTAAATGCCTTTGGAAATTATCTTCGTATATCTTTCATGCTTCTGTTGAATGTCCTAAATAAAAATGTTTCATTACAACATTTTACCATCATCATCTTTTCAGAGAGCTACGTTTTCATTTGATGGAAAGCATTTATAATTATTAGAATGCGATACAGAAAAGTATTAATATAATTTTGGTAGATTTCATTCTTGCAACCGTGAAGCTCGGTAGCTCAGCTTTCTTCTTGAACAAATCTAGATCACCAATATTTTTGTGGAAGGCACATAGTCCGGAATAGTATTGCTGCACTCTTCTGGATTTTCTGATTCCTCGTGTTCAAAATATTCTTTTGATCTCTCAGGAACGAGTAATTCGTCTCCATAGGAACTGGTCTCAGCTGAAAGGATATCTGGGTACATAATAAAATGGTTAGTTTCAAATTTGTGGCCAGAAATAAAAATAACAAGTTGAAAAATGAAGTCTTTGTGTACAAAAACTAGTTAATTCAAGTTCGACATAAAGTCCACATACCCTTGCGAAGTTAAAAGGTAATGTATGACTTTTTAACGTCGCAAGAGTGTAAGAGTTATATCGAACTTGAAATAATTGGTTTTTCATATAAAATCAGCTTCAAGTAATCTCTAGGCTCTCGCCAAACTATTGGAATAGTGAATAGTAATGTTTCCTATTAAATCTAGTTATAAGATCGACTGCACAAGTTAAACAACACCTGTGTGATACCCATGCCGTATCATTGTATCCAACTGGGCAAGCAAAATAAACTTGATAAGGTATCTCATCATTGGAGTCATTGTTTTTGGAAATTTAAGTATAAATTAAGCACTAATATAACAGAACTATGTTCTCTAATGACGCAGCTAAACAATAATTTAACCTTACGCATGTGTTTTCACAGCTGAATCTAAAACAAATTACCAAATCACATCAGATTTTATCTTCCGGAACAATCCTATCAATAAAATGAATCCAGTCTCTTTTTAGAGCTGATGGTAAATCAACATTGCGAAAAACTAAAAACTAAAAAAAAAAAAATCGAATAATTCACACACACGAGAAAGAAAGAAACCTCTAATAACAAGGAGTTCGAGCGAACGGGTACGGAACGAAGGGAGTGTAAAGAATTTACATCCCAGAAACAACACGAAGCAAATTGACACACCGTCTAAGAAGAAGGGCACAGTTTATGTGACAGACCGCATCTGCAAGCTAATTAGACGACACAATACAGAGATCGTTTTCAAACTGAATAAACACATAAGAAACACGTTTGACTTCACTAAAGACCCAAGGAAACCATTTGTCTTAGCCGGTGTCTACAGTATACGTGTTCCTGCGGCTCCGTTTACATTGCACCAGACAGCACAACATTAATACACTTACAGGCTTACAGAACACAAGAAACATTGCTGCCTAGACCAGACAGACAAATCAGCCGTCGCTGAGTATGCCCTCCTACCTGAGGAGGAGCATAAAAGAGTTTCAAGACACTGATGTATTAAATTCATCATCTCATATCATCATCGAGACAATAGAAATTCACCAACATAAAAACAACTTTAATAATAAAGAGGAAACACTTAAATTGCACTCAGCATGGTTTCGGTCCTTATAAAACACCAAGCTAAAGCAACAATGCAGACCAATCAGCAGCCAAAGAAGTCCAGGTTAGATCCAACTCCCTTAACCAAGCGAACCAACCAACCAGAGCTCAGTTCTACAGACACTTCTACCATATTTAAAGCTGTCAATTCAAACAACGAGTCAGTCGCTGCCTCGTCTCCAAGAAAGTTTCCGTAGCAAGTGCGTATTATATTTTCTACTGTGTATTTGTATGTTTTTTTTATTGATTTATTTATGGACGCTCTTTAATAGCTCAGGTCATCAGCGTCCCATTTAACTTAGGACGTGAAACGGCCGACAAATTTAGCTCAGGGGCCTCTATTTCAGGATTGAGGTTCTTTTTCGTGCCGTAAATGTACGACACGGGACCCACAGCTTTACTTCCGTTTTGAAAGAAGCCATACTAAGGATTTTTACGCCTGAAAAAATCCATCGGCCCTAGCCGGGTTCGAACCCGCGATCTTGGGTTTAGGAGGCAAGTATAGTAACCATTACACCACCAGGACCGACTTTTTACGTTGTGGAGTATGCTGAAGGTAAGTTACTTATATGCTAGAACAAAAAATATTTATATATTACTTTTATGTGCAAACAAAACCGCACACTACTGTAGGAGAGAATTTCGTGCTAAATTTTCAGCAAGTGCAATTTTCAGATTGGTTAATAACTTTTGAACCCAAAACGCTTTCATTGACAAGAAGCTTAGACCAAAATAACCTGGTTTTAACGGAGAAGGGGCTGTTGAAATTGACTATTAATTAGAAACTTCTTTTGAAAGTATTTAAAAGTGTTGGGGGTGCGTATAAAGCCATTCAGCTCCACTGCATCTTCATCTACATTAAATTATTGCTGTACTTGAAATAAAATGCGTTTAGTTGCTAAAACAAAATATCCGGGAGGCAGTTTACAATATTCGGGAGGATGAATTAATTATAATTACCGCTAATGAATGACAACAACAAAAATATCAGCCTTGAGTTTCAAGATTTCCCTCTTCAGAGGGCGAAGTAACTTTCCACAAGGAAAATCAAACGAGGACAATGTACATTACGATTTCAAACATCGTTCGCAGCAAATCTCTCTGACTTTTCTGCAGAACATCTTGAAGTTTCATAGAATATTTGAATGTAAGGATGTTATTATAAATGGTGTGTTATTTAGAACTTTCACTTAAGTGCCTACATTAAAGAGCACTGGAACGTCAATTTCTTGGATTTTTTACCAGCATTATCTTCCTAGCCGTTTCATCCAAGAATATTTCCCAATGTCTTCCGTATTTTCTATTTTATTATTGCAAATGTTTATTACATGAGTAATTTCACTCAAGCCCATTGCATGGGAGGTTTTAAAAAAAGATACATTTAAATTCTGATTCGTGACTGAAAAACATGGAAAATGTTTCTTACAGAGTCAGTAAATACTGGCTTTTTCAAGTTTCCTTTTAATTTAAAATTATCTGTTCCAAATCTCAGTGTATTGGGAAATCTTTCATTTTGCACAAAACATATACCTTAAACAAAAATACAACAGCAAAGCTCCTTCCGGAAATTCTCTAATAAGAATCGGTGCTAAACTACAGCCATTTTAATTTTAAAATTAATCTGTAGAATGTATTCAATTTAATTACAAATGATGTACGTGATTATAAAAAAACAGCGTTTCAATATAAACGTAACGAATATGTTTAAAGGTTTGTAACTTCAGAGCCGATGTTCGAAGGCAATTAAATTTAGGTCCTGGTTTGTCCATTCAGTACAGAAGGCAAAATTAATTACGTTGCAAATGGGATGCAGACAGTGTGCTACCAGGGATAAAGCAAAACTAGAGTAAGTCAGCTCCCACAGCATTTCCGTTTCCTTTCCCTTCAATTGGAGAGCATCCAAGCTTCTATCGACGAACACAAACCCAAACGCGGTCACCTGTCTGGAATCGAACCCTGGTCATGTCATGTAAACAGCGGTCCTCAATAAGTCAGGGCGATAAGCGCCGCCCTGATCCGATTGCAAACTGCAGATCTATCTCGTCACGGCCTCCTGTAATGCGTAATGAAGCGCGATGGCTTATCGGACTCTAAATGATGACGCTGACAAAGAGACTTGGATGCGTGTCATCCTACAAGCCAATCGCATCTCACAGCGTACCAGTTCAGCTAGATTATGTCCCATCCCTCAAGAATACAACTTTTCCAATATAGCATTTACATATCCCTTGGGGTTGTTCGTGGTTTTCAATCGTACGGGTTTACATACGCGTTTATCTTCTAGCTTGCAACTGTTTTATCAGTTCCCCTGGCTATGTTTTGCTAGGGTGTATCTCAAATAGTATGTTATGCAAATTATTATTCATATAATGTATGTTCAAACCCAAAATTTAAAAAAAAAATAGCAAAACAGGTGATGTAATTGAAAAATTACATAGCTATAATAAAATATCAGTAAAGCACACTAAACATATAACTATACATAATGTTCTATTTATGTTAATATGAGCATAGTGCTAACTTCTTTAAGCTGCAAAAATATGTTGTTTATAAGCTGTGGTGTTAAATATTAAAGAAAGATATATAATACCTGAATATTATATTCAAGTCATATTCGTCATTAAACTTAACGAAATTAAATGATTGTTCCTTTGTAAAGAAAGATAAATTTACAATATGCAGTATACTTTTTTAAAATTACATGGAATTGAAAAAAGTATTTATGGAAACCATATTTATATTTATTTAATCAATTAATTTTAATATAAAAATTAACCGGAGTCATTACTAACACGAGTTAACTAAATCAGAGGTATAGTTGTATTTATGTATAAATTAATCCTTTACTCATTCTGGCTATATATTACACACTACAGTATACAACTTGAGAATATTGATATACTTGCATATGTGAAATTTTATTATTAAATCCTATTTGAAAATTCAGCTAATCAACTACGGTATTCCTTTCAAGTGTCATAAAGCTCCTTTTGGATAATAATGATTTTAATACGTCAATCAAATGTTATTCGCGTAACACAAACTATCATTCTCACTAGTGGGCATTTCAGAAATTAATTTTGGAATTATTAACAGAATTAATGGAGTTGGTCTTCTTTAGAATATTGTGTATTAGTAGCACCAAGGAATTAATAATGTTAATGGTAAAAGGTTCTCTAAAATGATTTTACAAAATAGAATTACCTTTTAAGTTTTACGGTTTAAAATTTACTTTCACTTTAAATATGACTACCGTTGCTTAATAATGATTAGGAACTGTAAAAATTAAAAAGAGATGGGAACAAAAGGAAATAAATGAAATTATTTTTCGAAAGCAATAAAACTAATATCTATTTATCTTTAATTGCTGAAAGGATTTTAAAGCTATCTTATTCAAATATCTCTAGTATTTTATACTTAAAAAGGGGTACTCGAGTTTTAAACATATTTTTAATTAACTGGACATTTTAATGTTCTTTTATTTTATTTGTACCATTTATAGAATTTCGCAGTTTCATTTTTATTATATTTCACACCATCAGAACTGTAATAGGAGTTTTCAACTGAACTATCTCAAGTTAACAGATGATTGTGTTCTTTAATTTTCTTATTACGTGTAACACTATTTTATACATAAATTGTTATTTATTTTTATATTATAAGTAAGTGCTAAACTTTCAAATATATGGCAAAATATCACGGCAAAAATAATTCGAGGAGTACATTCTTATATTTGTCCTTATTTTCTACTTGAGTACAGCTGAGTTTAATAATTACCAGAATTATTTGTAAGCGAAAACAAACTGTTCGTAGTCTTGTGAATAGATTTAGGGAAACAGGATCTGTTTTCCATAAGAAACGGACAGTGAACTGGCATATGCTTACCGGCGGAAACTTGATAAAATTGGAGAAAGATTACAAGGAAGTACAAAGAATATCTGCGAAGGCTTGCACGGGAAACGTGGGTTTCGCAGCATCACCTAACTTTTCAAAATAAATAAATGGTTTAACTTTTTTAGATAAGGATAGGAATTATTCTATTAGCCCACATTAATATATGTATTTATTTCCATGGACGAAATATGGTTTCATTTAAATGGTCATGTGCAACACAGAACAGCAAGTAGGTACTGGAGTATAATAAATAAATAAATAAAATAATAGCAAATTTTGTACACGAAATTCCATTTTATCACCAAAAAATTGTATAATTTGTATGCTTAAGATAATTATAGAGCCTATATTTTATGAAATGCTGAGAATGCGCAGAGATACAGATATAACATAATCACACCATTCTTCAAAGAGTTACCATCGGGCAATGAATGAAGACGTGCATTTTTCAGCAAGACTAGGCCACAGCGCATACAACTGTTATTTCGTTAGCTTTAATCAGGGAAACTGTTGAAGACAGGGTTATTAGTACGGAATTATGGACAGATCTTACCGTATGCGATTTCTATTATGGGGAGCTTGAAAAAAAGTGTTACGGAATAGCTAGCTCATGTTGGATGAACTGAAAAACCATATGAGAAGAGGAATAGCAGCAATTTCGCAAGAAGAACTAAGATCTTTGAATGCAATCTTCACCAAAAGGTGGGCGAAATATGTGGTGGTATAAGTACATAATTTTCTACATTTTCTGTGAAAAACGAGGTGGTTATTGTAACTGTAATTTGTATGAGAGAGATATGCACTTGAATTGAGAAGTTCTGTATTCCTCCATGCAGCAAACACGGAACCAATATATTGGAAAGCACTGTGCTTATACATACTTAGATAGGTAATGCATTTGGCATTTTCATTGTTTCCCTCCCTCCCACCCACGCACCCACCCTCCCTTTCTTTTCTTTTTTTTCCCTTTATTTTTTATTTTTGTATCGTTTCCTTTCTTTTGAAACATCCTCCAGTCTTTTCGTTTGAATTTTCAAAACGGATTCTAACCCTATTTGATTTATCCAATTGGACATTACAAACTAACAGTACTGATTGCAAGTAGATAAACTTAATGTAGGAATTTGCATAATAGTATAATAGTTGGTGTAAAAAATATTTTTCATTAAAATTTGAAACAGCAAAATGATCTCATATATTTGCAACCACCTCAAGGTCCTGAACCATTTTCAGCAAATACGAGGGTAGGTCCATAAGTTTCCGGACAACCATTTTCTGGGTATGATAAAGATAAAATTATATTTCACTTTTCACAGTAGCTACCCTTTATTACCAATATACTTCTCACATCCTTGAATTAACATTTCAACCCTCCCCCAAAACAGTCAAAAGCCTTGTCTGCAAAATGGGTATATATAGCATACATCACTTCTTCCTCACACTTAAATCTCCTTCCTTGAAAGTCGTTCTTGTGTTTTGAGAAGAGGAAATAGTCACTGGAATCTATATCTGGGCTATAGGGAGGATGGTTGATCTCCTTGAAGCCACATTTCTTCACAGCTTACTGTGCAACAAGAGCTGTGTACACAGGTGTATTGTCGTGAAGAAGGCGCACACCACCACTTAGCTTTCCTTGCCTTTTCTCTTTGATGGAAACATGCAGTCTGTGCAATAGGCCAGCATAGCACTGCCCATTTACTGTGGTGTTCCACTCCTTGAAGTCAATGAAAAGTATTCCTTCACAGTCCCAAAAGATGCGGTGATGATCTTTTTGGTTGACTGAGTGACCTTGGCCTTAGCGGCGGGCTTCACCAGGTTTTCGCCTTTCCATTGATTCTCTTTTGGCAAAGGGATCATATTAGAGGACCATAGTTTCATATCCTGTAACAATGGTTTGCAGAACTTCTCTCTCATTATAGCGGCAAAGCTCCAAAAATGCTTGACAACAGATTACTCGTTGCTGCTTTTGGACTGAGGAAAGAAGCCTAGGCACCCATCTTGCACTAACCTTATTTATGTTGAAATATTCATGAATAATTTGAAAGATTCTTGTTTTAGAAAGGCCCAACCTTAGTGCTATTTCTGTAACTTTGAGCCGCCGGTCTTCCATAACTTCTCCTTGCACAAGAGCGATGTTTTCAGGAGTGAGCACCTCCAAGAGTCGACCTACACGCTCTTCGTCTTCAATGCTTTCTCGACCCATTCGAAAAAGTTTGGCCCATTCTTTTAAGGTAGAATATGAGGGAATGCTTCCCCATATACATCGTCCAATCACTGTTTAATTTCATTTGGAATACGTCCTTCTTTTGGGAAGAACTTAAGCTCGAAATTCCATTTTGAGCATGTCACAATCTTTCACACATAGCCTTCTTCATGAAACTTTATCTGAACCGAACACAGTGGAGCAAAAATTACAGCTGCAATTATTTACTTAACAGATTAGGGTTTTATGAAAGTGATAGTCCTTATCGGTGATACCGAAAACTTATTAACTATATTCTTAGGTGAGTCATGCATTTGACACTTTCATTTTTTCAATTTTTTTGTTTTTTTATTTTATACATCCTGGAGTCTTTTCGTCTATTTCACTTTCTCTCTAGTTCATTTACTTTGCTTGTGTTAAGTCTTTCCAAAGACTTTCACGGTTTTTAAAATACATAAAGAAAGAACACTGAACTTTTAAAACGAATTCTAATACGGTTTGTGTTTGTGATAATTATATGATTTTTTCCCGTTGGACATTACGATACAGTAAGTGTAGATTATAAGAAAATCGGTTTAATGTGGGAATTTGCATAATAGTATAATATTTTCCATTAAAATTTGAAACTGAAAAATGACGACCTCACGGTGCTGGATCAATTCCAGTAAATATGTTTGTTTGCCATGAATGATGGAACGTTTACATTGCCGCCACGCGGAACATTGGTCAGAAGACAGTTTTGTTTAAAACGATAAAAGCGTTTTATTAAGTGTTGTAGGCAATCAACCTTCGCCTAAAAAAAACTTTCCACTTCAGGTGTACAGTGTTCAGTAAATATATTACGTTTGCGGTAGCGTGCCAGATACATCAGGTTTTTCAATCTGCATCCCTTAGAAGTACAATATCGCTCATTAATTACAATTCAGCTGCCAATTTACATCAAATTTGCATTTAAATGCATTCAGATTCATTGTTATACCTATTTACAGAAAATATCATATTATTTTAAATGTAATTCTACACTTTATTGTTTTTATGAAAACGTTATGCTTTTGTTACAGACATTTAAAACGGTGCTGATCCTGTTTGGTGATAATTTGCAATAAATGACTTAAAAAAGTGAAGCGACTGTAGCACCGAAGAAATTTCTCGATTTGCTAAAGAATGTTGACCACTTATTGGGGGAATGCAATATGCTCTTGCTCACCACATTTATACAGACAGCTTCGCAAAACTACAAAAGAGCGAAATGCATTACAATTACCAGTAAAATGAATAGATTTAAAACACCGCAAATATATACAAATGAGAACACAGTCTCAAACGTAAAAAGCAGACGTTTATAGGCTGATCTTAAGAGCATATGGCAGTAAGGAAACTATTTCTAAAACCTATTAACATAAAAGAGACTGTAATGGGCTAAACAACATTACGACTGGATGTACACAAAGTACTGCTGATTTACACAAAGGATTTTTCACAGATGAATTTAAATCAGTGCGCTTTGGTATCAGGAGAAAGTTATATGTCCACAGTCATAAATGGAGAAGGTTTTCCATCAGTTTGTTCTGCTATAAAACATGCTATATGATAGTTTGGTTTTTTTTCGACAGTAAAATTGGATATATTTTTAAAATTGAAGCAAAGGTGGGTCCGAAAGATTATCATAAAAGTGTTTTATTTAACAAGACTATTTTTCATCTTGCAGCAAGAAGATACCTGGATGCTACGTGTTTCTAAATGCTGGAATTCTACAGAATTGATATGGAACGAGATGGGTATATGAATAAATAGTGTTTAACGCCCGTGTTTGCTACAGAGGCACTACAGGCGATGGACACATGCGATGAAGTATTATATTGAGAAAGAATTTATTTTTAAGGAATCGTTACAGGCCTAAGTTTAGGGTACCTCCACGGCATTTGATATTTATGAGGACTGAGGAAAACCTGGAAGAAACCTCAGTCAGGGAGAACGATCCTGGCGGAATTCGAACCCCAGACCTCCCGCTCACAAGTCCGCGCCCTAACGACCTCGGCCACCCGCAGCGGTACGAGATGGGTATAAGAATTCTAGAAGTGCTTTCATTAACTCTGATATATCACCCTGCAAATAAAAGCAGGGTAACTCTAATAACTTCTAAGCCAAATTCCTATAATTTTCTAAGTCATTATAGTCATGTCATGGGTGGATACTTAGATAAAAGGAAATTTAAAGTAATTTCCTTGTGGTAATATTTTTATGCCTAAATCATTCTACTTTAACCAAATAAACATATTTATGTGCTATTTAATTTTTTTATTTGTGTTCCTCTTTGAAGAATCGTAAATGATATGGCATATTGAAATTAAAGAGTGATTCTGATGTATGTATTTTAAATTTTGAAGTGGGTATGCGTGGTTAGTATTGAAGCCTGTATTTGTGCCTTTATATAGCGCATCCAGGGCATATGCCTCTGCACTACTATATATCCACAATGTAGTACAAGGAAGGGTTTTATCACTGGCGTCTCTTAACGACTCCACGGGGCATCATTTGTAACGGTACATGTATAAGGCACGTAGGATCGCTTCCTATCTCTGATTGCTGCTAATGTGCTATAAACCAGAGCCACCTACAAGAAACCATCACTTTGCTTCCTCCTGTTCCAACCAACCACTCCATCTTAACCAGTTCTCCACTCGGATTCACTTGCCTCCTCTGTATCAACTCATTCTGGTAGACCGACATGCAAAGTGGTCACAAGTTGCGTTTCCAATCTACTGTTCCGAAATGAGCTAATCAATATTGCCCTCAGATAAAGCCTATCCCAAGTATTTTACCTCAAACGTCCTTTGACTTCGATAATTTCTAGAAATACTTCTACATACCAATACTTTTCTTTATATTTTTCATACACCTTATCTTATTTTAAGAAAACGTGTTTTAACCACATATCTACAGCTTTTCACACAGGACACATAATTCTGGATATCTAAATTTAAACGCCAAAAGTTCAGGTAAACAAAGTATTTAATGCATATACCTCAAATGTTATTTCAATTTTTTTTCCATCCTTTGTACCACTTAAAATATCATTAATATTAATAAACCTACTGCCACAGAAACGAAGGGTTGGCTTTAAAAATAAATGTAACTAACATATTTTAAAAATAGGCAAATAGAATGAAAAAAGGGGAAAAAAGCTCAGAATGTTTTCAAATTTAAAAGCAGCGTGTACTTACCGCAATAAATTCCAGTAGAATCAGATAAAAGCGCAATTTTTTTTCTCTTGTGAATTGCATCAGATGGCTTGGATATGAATCGTGTTTCATATAGAGAAACTTTGTAAGAAATGTCTTTTGTTGTTAACTTTTAAGCTGTTTACGGTTTCACTAATCAATTTAGAGGTATTAATGATTAAATCACAAATAACAAAATGCAAAGTGAATAATGGAGAGCTATAAGAAACAACCGAAATGAATTTAATTAATAAGATAAACTATTGGATAACGTAACAAACTATTTCCTTTAATCAGATGGTCATAAAAGGTTAACTGTCACACTCAAAATGCGCAATTCTTATATACTTTTCTTGATTGTTTCGTTCCTTTCCTCTCAGTTACCATTATTTCTCCTCTATTAATCCTTCTTTTAGTCCCATTATATCTCCATTCCTTTTTCTTAGATCTTTTCTCGCTATTTCTAATTCTCTGTTTCTCCTAACATTACTTTTGATTTCTTTTCCGCCTCCTTTTCTTTATCCGTAACCACCATTACTCTTTTTCCCTTCCTCTCCACCGTTTGTCGCCAACCACACGCTACCCAGATAGGACGCCCCATTGGTGCATTATGTTACTCCTGCTGAAAGATTTTCTCCCTCATGTACGATTTTCAGCCTGGGGCGGACTTGACACTTGCTCATCTTGCGGGGAGAGAATGTGATATAAAGGTGTCTTCTTTTTTCCCCGCAGTCTTATTTCTGCCTTAGCTTGCTTCTCGCGCGCATTTCGTTCACTCGTTTCTAATATATATAAGTAAGAACGGACTCAAACAAAGCTATGATTGCATCAGTGACTTACAATAAAATGTGAATAAAACAAATCATTTAAAACGTGAGCATTTTCAAGAACTTTTTTAAACTTATAGATGAAACACACCCTTCAAGGACATAATTGTTGTTTCTAACGTTTAATTTTAGAAGGAAAATGTAATGCTTTTAAGAGACCTTCATAAAATGTCAGTTACATTGTTTTTATTGCTTATGACACGACACTGCTCTACTCCTATGTGACTTACAATTCTAAGCAACAGGCTGCAGGTTTGAAGCTCTCATTCATCAGTCATACTATAAATGTAGGAGTTCCAAGCCCTGCGTATGTCATTGCGTTAGCATTCAGCCCTTATGGAGTTCCAGTTTTTAAAGGCGTATTCCATCTTATGTCAGAAAAAGGGATTAATTCAAATGGGGCAAATTACAACTACAAATTTTTTGAATCAAAATCAAGTTGCAAGACGGTTCGGAAATATCTAGACACATTTTAACACATTTAACACATTGCATTGCAAGTAATTTAGATATACTCTCAAAGGAGTTAGTAAAATTTAACAGTTTTATTTCTTATCAATTTCATTCCTCTGAATATGGTTGCTCTACCTATTCTCTGTTATATAGCTTATTCTTCTGTCTGAAAATAAATGCATACATTTCATTGTTATGTTAAATATTGTTAATTTTATAATCAGTCATTTTATAAGCTTCTTTTGTGTAGAGAATAATGCAATTTGAAATTAATTCCGATATTTCTAAACTTATTTAAAGAAGTGTTGATTTAGCTTCAACAACTTAAATACATTTCAACAATGGCGAGAAAAATATTATTAAACAGCTGTAAATCCATGTTTATTGTAAATAAGCTTGCACACAATGACCTTTTTGCGATGTCCAAGGAAATTAGCAGGATAGATATATCACAGCACAAACAAATATCTATTCCGCTAGTTACAGAAAGCAAACAAACAAAAAAGAATATGAAATTATAAAAGTGCCAATATTTTACATATAATTTTAATTTACTAACTTGAAGTAAATATTTGATGAACCTAAATTGTTTCCATATAATGAATAAATAGCTTTACATAGTTTCAGACTCTATTTGTGAGATAATTAAACAACATCGAAAACTGTTTGAAGTATATATACACAATAAGCTACAACAAAAAAGATTGACGAATACATTCAAAGGGAGACTCTAATAACAATCAGGAAAATTGCATTGAATATCTTAAGAAAGAGAATGAGAGGGAGAATGCTAATTCACAATAAAAATATAAATCTATAACGATATGTAGATATCTTCTGCAGTAAGAAAAGTATTGATAAATCGATCCTGGTTAATGGTTACAAAATAGCGTACTCCTATATTACTGTTATGTTTTGTTTAACAGGAAATTATTGAGATATAGCTATAGGATTTATATGAAAGTTAAGGGGACATTTTTAAACTGATGTTTAAAATAAAGCGAGCACTTTTACATTTGCTTGTATATTGCAATATAGTTGCTTGTCACAAAATATTACGGTAAACATTTGTTGCCATGGGGACATGTAGTCTAGGTTGAATATTTTTATTTTATAAACAAGCCACTGTAACCGAATATTCCAGTTATGTGTACAAGCCTGAGATGCAGAAAATTATCTTATACATTTTGTGGTTCATTATCACTATTTCATTATTTTTACATGTTGTAAATGTAAGTAGGGTTGACACATTTCAGCTTAAAAAACTGCGACCTGAAAATGTGTATAGAGCTGTAGCCCTGAATGATGATGGACGCACTGTAAAAAAAAATAATAAAGATAGTAACAATAAAAAGAAATCTAATAAAACAAATATAAATAATCATAACTTAAGCTACATTACAAATGTAAAGCATATGGCTAGAAGCAAGTCCATGATACCATAAAATGGTTTAGAGAGACCCTAGAATATGCCAGAGGACCAGGTTTGGGTGTCGAGAGCTACAAGTCAAAATGAAGACAGGTAGGAGATGGTGTTGATAGTTCTTAGGGAGCGCAACCTGCCATCTATGACTGTAACCCGGCAATTTGTTAACATGCATGGGCGCCTGAATTCGGCCAAAACGTTAGAAGAAGGTTGATATGAAGTATACCTGCAAGTGGTCCCAGTTTGCTCAGAATGCATTAAGTCGAGCGATTGCATTTTGCAAATTATCATCGAGGTTGGAGAAATGAACAATAGAGCTGTGTTCTGTTCACAGACGAGTCCTGGACTCGCCTGATGGACATGAAGTGTTTGGAGAAGGAAGGGAGATTGATTTGCACATTGCTGCATTTCCGTAAAATTATCATTTGGAGGTGGTGGAGAGATGGTTTGAGCAGGACTGTCTATGGATGCTCGCCTGAGTTAATTTTGGCAGAAAATAAAAGTCTAACAGCTGATAGGCACATAAATGAATGTTTGGCTAATCATGTTGTACCATTTGGCCCACTTATAGGCGATAATTTTCTTTTAATACACGACAATGCACGCCGGCATATTCCTCATGTGGTCAGTGATTATCTCCAAGAATTGGGAATCCATGGATTACCATGGCCAACAAAGGTGTCCCGACATGAATCCGCTTGAACACACATGGAATATGCTGGAACGGAGTGTTAAGACAAGACTGCCGCTGCCAGAAACTTTACAGAAGTTGAGGAGAGCACTTCTTGAAGAATGGTAGCACATTCCTCAAGAAGCCATTACCTCATCGACAGCATGCCAAAACGTATGAACACAGTTATTCGAAACAGAGGAGTGACGCCTGTTATTAAAATGTGTTTTTAATGTTTCAACCACAGTTAAAACCAAACTTGTCCTTGGTTCACGTCTTTTGCAAATTTTTTTATCAGAGTTAAGTTTTTGTTCCTATTGTTGTAATTTAAGGTACTTAATAAAACGAAATTTATTTTAAAGTAATTAAGAACAAAATATAAGAATTAAAAACAAAATACAAGCAAATATAAAAGTGTACGGATTTTATTTTGTCCTTGAGTGTATTAGCATGATCTTCCCAAATGCATTTGCAACAGTTCCAGTAGCATAACAACATACCAGTTTGTCACGCTTGACCATTTCAAAAGCTACTTAGCTCCACTTTTGTTTACGGCACTGCACCTTCTGCCATCCCTCAACCAGAAGCCGTTGATGCGGCAACAAACAAGACTTTGCCAAAGATTACATTGACGCTTAGAACTAATCCTGGTCAAGTGGCAATAAAGCCTATATAAGTACCGAACAAAGTTTCACGTTTAAGAGGATAACATGAGCCTCAGATGTTTCTGTTCCACATGGAGAAAAGTCTACAGCTCCTTACATGTAATACGTGGGGTAATGAGTCATTCCAAAAATAAACAGTGTATTGTTCTACTCTACATTCTTGTTGGGGACGATGATCACAGATATTGCATACTTTTGGGGACACTATAAATGTCATTTGAATATAATTATAGAGAACATATTTTCTTAGTATGGTGCATGATGCTTCAAACATAAAAATCCATCTCTGTAATCCGCGTCTCAAGCAATGGACAGAAGGACATGACAAGTATATTCAGGATAATGTACTGAAGGGACTTGCTCTCTTCTTGAGTACTCTGATTGTCCGAAATGTCTGGAAAACACCTTGAACACGGGATATGAGATTATAAGCCTAGTCCTTTAGCAACTGTACACTCAAATACTCCGCTGGGAAGGCTGAACGGATAACTTTGAAACGACCTCGGCTAAGAACAGGAACAAACGCCTTGCGATAGCAGTTGCCAAGAGGAGTCTAATTGCGAGAAAGAGGAAATGGAATATGTAATCTTAAATGGTAACTATGTTTAGACCATCTATAACTAAAATATGCCACGCGTCTCAAAAGTGGTTGGCGTAGGTGCCATACATATCATGCCATGTTTTTTCCTTAATTTATTTGTTACTTTATTTAATGTTATGTTACATAAAACTAGTTTACAGCGTATATATTGCAAATGCTTTTATCAGATTAATTGAATTCGTATATATAATTCTTTTGCTTAATTATATTCATTGCAGTATGTTTTTGAGGACACACTAATTATTTAATCAGTCATTGTTGGTAGTAATTTATTTCTTATATTGAATATAATTTAAAAGATAGGTACATCGATTTTATACTTTAAAGTTCAATTTGTAATTATATCCAATTTTAATAAGCACAGTAAAAACTATTTCGGTTACAAATATTATTATTATTATTATTATTATTATTATTATTATTATTATTATTATTATTATTATTATTATTACCATTATTAATATCCTTATGCTTCTAAATGCCATAATATGATTTCTTAGGATTTCAATTTCCATCATAAAGTTATAAAGATTTTTCAAAAATTTTATTGCGGTCCAAATCCCCATCCCATTATGGACATGGATATATTTCGTTATACCTTCCCAAATTTATTTTGATAAGTATCATTGTCATTGTTAACAGTCCAATGCTTTTAATAATTAAAATGTGTTAATACTTCCCTACTTATTAAAATGTAGCTAATTTGATTCTATTTTCGTAATATATTTTGCCTTTCAAAATTGATAATATATCAATGTGCGATTAGTAGGTGAATATTCCACGTTTCAAAAGATAGAAATGTTTGTACATCTCATGTGATTAGAACTGAATACTATTTGGGTTTTGAGCCCCGTTTGGCAGACAAGACTTCTGCTATTTGATGGGGGGGATGACTGGAATGTTAATTAAAAGATGTGAGAAGTATATTGCAATAAAGGGTAACTATGTTGAAAAGTGAAATAAGAGTTATTTGTCTGTATCATAACTAGAAAATTGTTAGGCCGGAAACTTATGGACCTACCCTCGTATACTCATGCCATGCTCATGCAGTAATCACCTTATACAGCTTTCCACCATTCATACATTTTCTTGCTTTCAAAAATTTCCGCGGTTAAAAATACCAAAACATTGTGCTGTTTTGTTTTGATACTTTCAATTTTTCGTACCACACGACCCGTAACGCCAAGCGTGATTAAAACCATGTTGTTTAGTATACTACCACAATCATGTCTATTTGGTTTTTATATGACTGCCCCTTATATAATCATTGTCATTTTATTGATATACCATTTAATATACACATTTTTGCAAAAGAAAATCTATCTTGATTAGCATACTTGTTGATATGAATTATTTACGGACCTCTTTAACATCTCAGGTCATCAGTGTCCCATTCAATCCAGGGAAGTCGATAATTTTGCTCAGATGCCTCTTCTTTCAGACTTGAGGTTCTTTTTCGTGCTGTAAATCTACGACACAGGGCCCATGGCTTTAATTCCCTTTCGAATGAATCCACTTTAGGATTTTTACGGCCGAAAAAGTCCATGGACCCTGGCCATGCCTGAACCCACAATTTTGAGTTTACAAGACAAGAGGACCAACGCATGTTGCATGCGAATACATATCTTGCATACAGACACAAGCCCAAGAGGTTGATGAATTTGCTCCAATAGAGGCAGCATTAGCTGTTATTTTGTTAACACCTACAATAATTGATTTATAATCAAGTGCGAAATAATTCAGGAAGAAATGATTAGGAATATCAAGTTCCTACTGCCATAACAAGGGACTTTTGTTTTCCACGGACGTTGTGGTAGTAGAAAAAATGCTTATTGAAATACGCTCTTTATTTAAAAATTATTAAATATATGAAGGACGTTGCTTTCTTTGTAGAAAGCCGTGCAGAGAGAGATAATATTTTCTTTTTCATAACAATTTGTACATTATTTATGAAAATGTTAATGAATATTTATTCTAGTACTTGGTTACATATATTCCTATCTATATCGCAGATATAACTTCTCCCTACGACTAGGAACTTGCTGCTGTATAATTGCCCTGCATGTCCTTACGTAATTACGGAGTTTGATAATTATGTGTTACATAATACATAAATACGAAAACTCCAAGTGTATTTACATTTCAAATGTTTACAGTGACTAAAGGGTAGGTCCACGAATTTCCGGCCTCGCCGATAAGGGATATCACCTTCACAAAAGCCTTATCTGGTGTCATGCCTTATCTGTTAAATAAATAATTGCTGCTGTAACTGCCGCTCCGCTACGCTCAATTGTTCCGATATAGTTGCATAAAGAAGGCTATGTGTAGAAGATTGTGACATGTTCAAAATGGAGTTTCGAGCTGTTGTTAAGTTCTTCACGAAAGAAGGGCTTACTCCAAACGAAATTAAACAACGATTGGACTGTGTATATGGGAAAACGTTCCCCTCATATTCTACCGTAAAAGAATGGGCTAAACTTTTTCGAATGGAATCACGAAAGCACTGAAGACGAAGAGTGTGCAGGTCGGCTCCTGAAAATTCGCTCTTGTGGAAGGAGAAATTACGGAAGACCGGCGGCCTAAAGTTACAGAAACAGCAGCAAGGTTGGGCCTTTCTAAAACATCGGTCCGTCGAATTATTCATGAACATTTAATCATGAATAAGGTTAGTGCCTATACTTCTTTCTTCGGTTCAAAAGCAGCAAAGAGTTATCTGTTGTCAGGCATTTTTGGAGCTCTGCCGTGGCAATGAAAGAGAATTTCTGCAAACCATTGTTACAGGAGAAACTATGGTCCTATACTATTATCCCTTGTTCAAAAGAGATTCAATGGAAAGGGCACCACCTCTAAAGGCCAAGATCACTCAGTCAACCAACAAGATCATGGCTACAATCTTTTGGGACTGTGAAGGAATACTCATTGACTTCCCTAGAAAACGTTAGCCTGGAAGCTTGTGGACCTACCCTTGTATTTATTTTAATTGCTTTTAAAGTAATCTTTGGTATATATGAATCTTGCTCCATTTAGAAAAAGGAATTGCATCCCAATCATTAAAATGTGTTTTTCTGAGTACATGGGGAAAAAATTAAATCGAAAAACTTAGAAATCTTCTACTGGACAGCTGAACAAAAAGTTTCTTCTAATACGTATTTTCCTATCAAGTATTGTTTTTCTAGAACACCGCATATTAAATAATCATTTACTTCCTTGACAAAATTTTTACATTAACTTCATTTTACAAATTCAAAAGAGTATGGGAGTGTAAGCTGCAGTTGGCAATCCATATATCATTGCGCATGCGCAGTGGGTAGTTCGCCGGTTGCAGGCCATGCACACATTGAAATGGATACAACCGCTTGCTCATAAAGAACGTTCAAAACATTCCCACGACTCGTTCCCATATTATCTGCAATTGCATGAATGCTAATGAATTTATTTTCCCTATTACAACTGGAAATTTTGTTCAAAGTGTGCCCTCTATCTGTTCAGGTGATATCCTAAATAACCTGGTCTCATGCAAACGTTGATACACAGGGAACGGCGACTCGGGTAGGCATGTTGATAAAAATGCTGTGCTCCTGTAGCCTGCTGCATCGTTAGCACAAAACGTGTTCGTTCATTCCGAAAGCATTGCTCAATGTTAGTAAACAAGTACTAAATTGGGTTAAGACATAACTAATGCGAATTTTGTGCCGTTATTAAATATGAAGATTAAATACTCTATCTAACGATTTGAAAACGCTGATTAGGCATGTGTGGTATGTAGAAAAAATATTATTATTTTAATGTCCCATGTAAATCTCAAAATTTGAGGATTTGATAGTATTCCATCGCATTTTATTTGCTTTATTAGATGAACAGCAAAATTAATTGACCAAAAAGTTAAAGCGTACAAGATAAGCACCAGAACAAAGGTCCTAAACAAATTCAATTTAAATTACTGATAAAATAACTAACAAATGCACTACTTACTACTTGGTTGTTTTTTTTCCACAAACTGTAGCTTACCTGAAAAGAAAAAGAAAACGAATTTAAACGAATAATATATTAACATAACTTAAAACTTGCAAATATGAATACCTGTTCAAAGGTTGCACTAATATTCTTCGGTCTCAGCTATAATTTACTTCGTTGCTAATAACTAGCTCTGCTCTTAATTAGTGTTGTAATAACAATATCCATCGCTTTCTATCACTTTAGTCATTAAAGGAATAGTAGGTGAATGCCGGATTTCAGGAAAAAAACGTTTTCCTAAAAAGCACGAGAATATATTGAGAGAACATGTTTTTACTCTATGAATGCTTTTCAAGGTTTTTTCTTTCATGTTGAAATATTTTCACGTATGAAAATATATTCATAAGGATCACTTGTTTTATGCTTATTAATTATATCCTTCTCTCAGCATATTTTATATTTTTAGAGATAACTTTATGCAAACCTGTAACACTTTGGCATGAGAAGTTAAATATTAAAGAGGAATGCGCATATCATGAAAAGGACGAAAAAGCTGGTCATGGGAGTCTTTAATATAAAAGTGTAGGTATATAAAGACTTTTAACTACAGCTCGCATACCCTCAGTGACGGCAAAGCAAAGAATCAGATCGGTAATGAACCCTGCAAGTTAAACTAATGCGATAAGCCAAGTTCACATTCTGATTGAAACAAACGGAACAAAGTTTGTCGTCATAAGGACAGACAGCGTGCCAGTGGGTTTAGATTAAATACGCTCCGCTTGTGATCATGTCCGACTGCAGTGCTCGTTACGGAGAGATTTCCCTCGTACATAGGACTCTGATCCCGAGATTAGATTCAGGAGACACTATAATCCCACAGGAAAGCCGACAGTATAAAGAATACATAGCTGTATGATCAGAGATCTCTCTTGCATCCCATAAACATTAACTGCGTTCCAGATAAAATTAGTTTCGCCATATTTGTTGCCACACAATTTTCCTGCAAGGTAACAATTTTAACCATTTTCAAAATTAATGACAAAATCAATTTTACTCGTTTGAAATAAACTAAAGTAAACAATGACTGAATTTTTTTTTAATAATTTATTTATGGACGCTCTTTAACAGCTCAGGTCATCAGCGTCCCATTCAACTCAGGGCGTGAGACGGCCGACAAATTTTTCTCAGAGGCCTCTCTTTCAGGCTTGAGGTTCTTTTTCGTGCCGTAAATGTACGATACGGGACCCACGGCTTTACTTCCCTTCCGAAGGAAGCCATACTTAGGATTTTTACGCCCCGAAAAAATCCATCGGTCCTGGCCGGGTTCGAACCCGCGAGCTTGGGCTTAGGAGGCAAGTATGGTAACAACAATGACTGAGACATACGGTGTTTCCTGAATAATGAAAACTCGATTTACGAGAGATGTAATTGGCTCTATAAAGGCCGTTTGTATTAGGTTTTACATATTGATATTGCATTATGAGAGTGTATACTGTCTGAAAATTGGTGGCCATGATAATGACAGAATAATTATTTTTTGCATTGGTACATCTGTCTTAAGCATAAATTAATATATCAAGTGATTGTTTCAAATAGTTTATTACAAAATCAAATCTTTTGAATGTCATATAATCTTTGATCGTTGCAGAGTTGATAAACTGAAGGAATTTTAAATCCGTTTGGGACTTTGACCCCACAGGCGTTATGTTAGTCCTTTAACTATCTAATGCCAACAAAATGCTTTGAATTTTCAAAAATGGCGAATGGCACGTGTGGCAGGTGAATTTGAACCAGCTAATGGTAAATAAATATTTGAGCTTTTAAAGATAGGCAGGAAACTTGCGCGTGTCTTTGTGATCCGCTCTGGCGTGGTTTTTTTTTTTTTTTTTTTTTTTTTTTTTTTTTTTTTTTTTTTTGAGTTGTGTTTAACACACTACTGGCACCACAGGCAATGGATACTGGTGATACACGAGGTGAAATGACAAATTTGGAAAAGAAATTTTTAAGGAAGGAAGCGTTCCAGGCCTAAGTTTAGGGTACCTCCCCGTTTGTCAGTTATGAGAACTGAGGAAAACTTGGAATAAACCCAGTTAGGGAGGTCGATCATGGTGGGATTCGAACCCTAGATCTCCCGCTCACGAGTCCGTGCCTTAACGACCTTGGCACCCGTGGCGGTTTGGCGTCGTTAAACCAACGATTACTTGATTTGAATTTAATATACATAAAGCGTTTGTTTCACTATGGCACTCAGTTTTCATTCTAAGACGAAGTTATAAGACCTACGCGCGGCAAGATACAAACAGTTCGACGTTGCTGAGGCAGGCATTTCACAGAATGAGCCGAGACGCGGATAGCGAGTTCTACTTCGGACACGGGCACGCAGTTCTGATGCATTAGTTAGGCGGTTTTTAAGTAGATACTCAGCTGAGAAGCAGCTGTTTGTTAAGCAATTTTCAGTACCATGCGCGGCGGTGCTATTCTGTCACTGCTACTATTTATACATATAATCCTTGCTCGCTATTCTTTAATTTACTATTTGTTCAATGCTTTCATTGTTTATATAATGTATCTGGTAATTCATTACTATTTATCATTCAACTGACGCACTCGTCAAACACTTGAACACTTTTACTATCCCCTTTTGATTACTGCCATTTCCTTTTTCTTGTACCGCTTATCCGTGGCTCCTTCTTCCGCGTGGGAAGAATGGGAGAGAAGAACATTCATGGAAAGAAAGATTCATCGTAGCATTCGTCTTGGCGAACAAGGAAAACCGTGAAAAACTTCAAGGTCAGGTTGGCCAGCTCCAAGGAATTCGAACTTGAAATCTCTCAAGCTACCCCGGCTTGGTGATCCTTGACTTTAATCATATACCAGACTAAAAATAAAAAGAATTTCAAAATTAACGTTTGTTTTGAGATATGAAGCTTAACATAGACACATGTTTACTTTTGATTATGAGAGTGTTTCAACGATGTATTTTAAATATTAAAAATGCATTATACAACATGAAATGTTCAACAACTTTAAGATTACGTACTCGTTTCTTGAAAGCACAGAATTTTAAATTAGTGAACTTAAGACGAATCCTTTGAAACTCATTTTGGTTCTGTGGGCAATAAATATCAACTGCAACATACTGAGGCACATTCAAACAACTAAAGAACGTCGGTTAAATATCTCATCACTTTATTTTCCTTCACGTCATATAAAAATATCTTCCTGCATATTGGTGCTGCAGACAGTTCGAATTACATCTATTATTTTATATCTTTAATATTAATAATATCCTTTTCTGATAACAACAGTTAACTCAAATAAAATATACTGGAGTTGAACTAAAACAAGTATCATCTCTAGAGAACTTATAATCAGCCGCTGCTTTAAGATATGTGCCAGAATTTGGTGCTGAAGCAATGCCGGATGCCTGAAATCATTCACAACCGTCATGCAAAATGCACCAAAATACTCCATCACCTTCCTGCACAGTTCTCTGCCATTTTCCATCCTTTTTCTATTAAAGGAAACATTACCCTCCTTATTTTCCTTAACGACGCTCATGAAGCATTGTGCATCATCATCGTGGTTCCCCTATCGTGCTTAACATCAGACGTCATTAGACAAAACAGAGGACCAGGAATTTGGAAAACAAACATTGCCCATAAACTTAAAAAAAAGAGGAAAGTAACAATGAATAAAATATTTGATTAGAAAAAAGAAAAAATTATGTAATGAGGAATGCATGTAAGCCAGTGCAAGTAGAAAGAGAGAGAGAAAAAGAAGAATATAGAAAAAAATAAATGGTAATATATCAGCGTAGTAAAATCTAAGAAAAATAAGAAAGTAGTTAACGAAAAAAGCAAATAATAGAAAAGAAAACAGAAGAGTGGAACAAAGTACTAAGCAGATAAACAATAGTAGAAAAGGGACGCGAGGAGAAAAGAAGGAAGAAAAGAAAAATAAAAGGAATGATATGAAAAGAAGGAACATGCAGGAAAGAAATACAAGATGATCGAGAGAGCATGAAAGGAAAAAAGAAAAGTGGCGGAAACAGAGCTGGGGAAACAAGAAAATATAACATAAAAGAAGAGAAATAAACATCTCGGGAGAATGCAAAACGAAACGAAAATATTCGCGAATATATAGGAAGCACGATACCAGCTCTGGCCTTTTAGCGTATAAAAAATATGACAGGAAAACTATAACAACATTCCTTTGTTGGTATCCCTGGAGGGAGTCCGGAACAATGGCAGTAACAAGCTTGCCCTCTGCGCTCCCTTAACAAACGTCCGCCATCGTAAAATTTACTGTTTCAAACTTTATGGTTCTTTTGTTGTTGTAAAACTTTTATAGTGGTAATGGCGGTGTAAGTTTAACCTTCCCATCTGATACTGCGCTAGTTATATTGGTTGCGTTGTCCTCACCTCTCTCAGAAAGTCCACGGTTTGTGCCTCTGGAGAATGCACTTAGTAGAATGTGCTTTGAATTAAACTGTCAGCAAAACATAAAGGCATTATAATGAACGAACAGAACACCCAACTTCAACCATCTTTATCAGAGGAAACATTCATGTGCATTTTGTCTATTAAAATGCTTCATTTAAATAAATTAAAGCTGTTATCTCTCTCTAGCGGAAACTTTAAACTGACAAAACAAAAAAGGAAACAGAGATAAACGAAATAATTCAAGATGAGTAAATATAAATTTTACTTGATACCTATACATATCTAGTTTCGATATTCAATACTCAATATTTTCCATTTTATAAGAAATAAAATATTTTCTAATTTTCTTTCAGAATATTACTATATATCATGTATATGATACATAATATATAACACATCATACATTTACAAGTAATGATAGCGATGTGAGATTTTTTCCTTCTACGAAAATCTCTTTCACAAATGCAACAAATGGCTCGGTTATCATTCCAAATCCAATTTAGAATTGTTCCAAACTTCATTCGAAAGTATACACCCAAACGCATTTTTATCTATCTTATTTAATTTGTTTATTTAGGGGCGCACTTTAACACCTCAGGTCATTAGTGTCTCATTCAATTCTGGAAACGGCCTATAAATTTTGCTCAGAGGTATCTTATTTCAGGGCGTAAATGTAGGACACGGGACCCACGACTTTCACTTCCCTTTCAAAGAAAGCCATACTTAGGATTTTTACGTCCAAAAATGCATCGACCCCAGCTTGGATTGAACCCGCGATCTTATAGCTTAAAGACACTGTCGCCAGAATATCTGCTAACATATAAGAAAGCCAGACCATTTTAATTGTGAGGTCGGCGGTCAGCTTACAAGTGCATCCAATTTCTTGGTACCTGCTATCTCTTATTTGGATTGGATTGTTTAGGACGGAAGAGGTTTCGATATTTCAGCTTTTCTCAACGGCTTGCTACTCCAGTGAGGTCCTCTCCAGGAGGAAGGAATGAGGAGAGGGAAACTTTGGGCAGCCAGGTTCCAAGAACCGTGAGGCACACACAAACAAGGGCGCAAACATGTTTCAAGATAGAACAGTCCCCCTTATGGAGTTCGAGCACCTCAGAAGGGCTGCTTCCGTATCAAACAGCCCGACAGAAAAGCACATTTCATCGCCATACCGCACAGAACCGAAGGAAGGAAATAGGAACGTGGATAATTCGGGGAAAGCCTAAGCTACCAGGGAAACCACTATCAAGCCAAAGGTGAGAGGGATTTGAACATGGAACCTCCCGAATACGAATTCCAAGTGTTATCGCCTGAACTAACTCACCGGGTTACTTGTTATTTACAGTTATTTAACGAGAAATGTGCTTCTCGCAACTTAAAATATTATATTTGGAAAATATAAAAAAGGATGGAAAAGAGGTGTTGTTATTTATTATAAATGAAAAGGATATGTATAAAATATGATTTAAAAATTAGAAAATTTAAAATCTTAACTTAAATAAGTAGATATGAAACTGAAAAAGCACAAACCTGTGTTCCACATTCTCAGTGCATATTTCCAAGTTATACCCTCACGTACTTTCATCGCGTGTCTGCCCTATTGGTTACATGTTGCAGGGGTTTTAAGGATGGACAAAATTAGACTTTATGTACGTTTTTTCCTTTAAATTTTATAATATTTACATTAGCGAATAAGCTACAAAGTCGATGCATAATTATTCTACTTTTTATTTCCTTTTCTGTAACACCTTTTAGCTGTTAGTGACTGTATTTACACAAGTGAAACAAAGAAAACCATTTTCTAAGAAAATATATATACATATAATTTAAATAGCAAGCTCTCAGCAGTTAAGTATTGTTCAAGTAAGCTGCTAGTTTACCCAACCCTTGCGGCGTAATGTGGGTTGCCTATTTCAAATATATATACGCTGCACTGGGACCTTGTATAATAATAATAATAATAATAATAATAATAATAATAATAATAATAATAATAATAATAATATTTATAATAATAATAATACAAAACTGAAAATGAAAAAGAAAGAACAAGGAATTACAATTAAGTCAATAACGAAGCAAACTGTGGCTTATAACTAAAGTAAGAAGTGAAAACGGGAGAACAAAGTTGCAAGTACACGAAAGGAAAATAATGAGATGAAAAAAAAAAGTTCCTGGAGAGAAAGTATTCCATTAACAGTGAAGGAAACTAAAAGGGGGATTAAAGATTAGTAAAGGAAATGGAGAAAGAAGGTAAAAAAGAAATGAATCACAAAACATGAAAAAGTAAAAATATAAAATATAAGCATGAATAATAACTATTTCCATAGTCCTTAGCATTAAGATTATGACCATTCACTTTGTCTTCAAGATAGCAAGAACTTGCAAGTCAAGGCTCTTGTTAAGTGTCAGTATAAAAATAAATAAAATCAAACAAAAATGTGAAAAGAAGTGCAGCAGAAAATAATCCAAGAAGTTTAACCGTGTTTTCTAGCTCTCTCATCTACAAAGATGCTTCTCAAATGTCAGTACCGTTTAAACGACTTGTCATCCTTGGAAAATTTTAAAGTTCAGGACTACACAGATCGACTTCTCTTAGTTTTAGCAAAAGACTAAAGGTTTGTCAGATATCTTGACAATTTCAAACCAAGAAACCCATAGTACATTTCATTCATTTAATAATTTAAAGATTAATCGGGTAAATCAGTATATTGCTGGTTAAAGTTCCTCATATCTGTGTAATGGGTTTATTTTCTTAATTAATTCTTTTTCGATATGATTGAGAATCACTCAAAAATAAATTTCTCCAATGTTTTTTGTTTTAATTTACAAGAAAACTAAGTAAAATTTACATAGAATGTAGCCGCAGACTTTGTGATTAATTTTTTCACTTTTGAATATAAACTCCGTCTTTTACAAAGGTTTTTGCTCACCATTTAATAATGAATTGTATGCTTACGCAGTAAAAAAAAAAACACATAATGCATCAGTCATGACCTTTTGCATATTACGTGGGGTTGCTGCAGTGGCCGGGCAACTGCTCCTCTTTCCACCAGCGAATGCGATATGTCCTTCAGCTTCCTTAATCTTCCTTCAGCTTCCCTAACAATCTTTATTTCACTGTTGTACTTCCATAAACATTCTTCAGCCTTTAATATATTCGAATCGGCGTTTCAATTTCTGCATTTAGGAACTCGATAACAGTAGCTGCCAATGTCAGCCATTTTCTAAAATGATGCTACTACCACCTGTTGAACCGCCACGAGTGGCCGAGGTCGTTAAGGCACGGACTCGTGAGCGGGAGGTCTGCGGTTCGAATCCCGCCAGGACCGTCCTCCCTGACTGGGGTTTTTTCCAGGTTTTCCTCAGTCTTCATAACTGGCAAATGCCGGGGAGGTACCTAAACTTAGGCCTGGAACGCTTCCTTCCTTAAAAAAAAAATATCCTTTCCCAATTTATCATTTCATCTCATGTATCATCAGTGTCCACCGCCTGTGGTGCCTCAGTAGTAAAAACGGGCGTTAAACACTACTCAAAAAAAAAAAAAAACCACCTGTTGACTTAAATAAGGACTGTAGAACAAGGTTTGGAAAATTGCGCTATATTCAAATTTCTCACTTACAGAAAGGTATTACTTTCTGACTCATTCTGGTACAACTATCATTAGTCAACTTTCCTTCATATTCAGGTAACGGGTTAGAAGTGTTTCCTATATAAAGATGTCGTTGATTTGATGTCTATAAGTTTTGTCAGCACACGGCTTTTCTAACATTAAGACTCTCCGATCAAATTTCTCTGATAGTTTTATAGAGAGTTCAACATTATTGATTACTGCGTTTCATATCTGCAGATAATCTACGAAATCAGAACGAAACAATAAAGCCTATATCAGCGAAGATCGCGGGTTCAAACCCGGCCAGGATCGATGGATTTTTTCGGGCGTAAAAATCCTAAGTATGGCTTCCTTCAGTAGGAAAGTAAAGCCGTGGGTCCCGCATGAAAAAGAACCTCAAGCCTGAAAGAAGAGGCCTCTGAGCAAAATTTGCCAGCCGTTTCACGCCATGAATTGAACGGAACGCTCATGATCTGAGACGTTTTATAGAGCGTCCATAAATAAACCAAATAAAAAAAATCACTCTGGCCAGTCCAGTCAAGGTTACACATGTAACTCCCCATTTTCGCTCTATATTGTCACGAACCTTATATAATACCCGCCAATTCTGAAACAAATATCTTCATGACAATTAAAATAAATTCCTCAAAAAACCCATCATCTGTCTAGGTAGCACTATCTTGGCCCTATAGTTCTATATACTATGAAATGTCCACAGGTGCTCGCGGTAACTAAGGACACATTGAAAACGCATATCGGCTAGTAAATCAAATTAACGCATTCTATTACTGTAATTGACTTGCATAAATTTGATGTTACCGATGTTGCGTGCCAGACGAAGCCTCTCTGTATGCCCTCACACTACTGTAACTATTTTCAACTGATTAAAAAATCCAAGATTTTCCATAATTTTCTATAATGCGCGCAAATAGCAGGAGCCAGTCCCGAGCGGCATCTGAGAAAGCCGAAGGTAATGTTATTCCATAGATACAGCTAGGTAAATACGCCTTTCAACACGCCCTGTTAGCTCAGATGGTCAGAACTTTGAACCACAAAGTGAAGGCAGTGCATTCGAGTATTAATGTCCTGAAGTAATTTTTTTCCCTCCTGCCACTGCAGTCAAAGGAGATTTGTCCCTATTACAATTATTTAACCCCTATTTAGTAGCACACAATCTCCATCAATTTATATTTACGAAAAGAAGGCGAGCGTAGGCCGTGAGGCCGTAGCTCGCCGCAGCAAACCACTGGATTCATCAGTTTTTAGGATTTACCCGAGGTTAGCGTTAAGGTTAGGTATGTATGTATATTATATATATAATTAACTTTATTTATATATATATAATTAACCTTATATATATAAATTAATTGCGTGTGAAATTGAAAAGCTCATTTTTATTATAAGAAACAACATATTGCAGCCAGAAAGTTACGGTTTAAAAATCAAATAACCACTTCAAATGACTTGGTTGACCTAACACATACACATTGTGTCGACAATGTTATTCGCTGTAGATGCAAATTATTATAGTAGCCACTATATATAATTTTTTTCTACAGTTCCCCTTCCTTCACTACTTGAGACCACAGCAACACATCTCAGGTTGACATCCGTGAAGCTATAATCAAAGAGATATGTTGTTAAAAATTAATTTTTACTACAATGCAAATGTTTATACTATTTAAGGACTTGTATCAGTGACATATTAATATGTCAATAATGTTAAGGGCCTCCAGAGGTTTCTCAACTTAAAAGGGACCCTAATATAATTTACAGTTTTCTTTGAATTTTGGTTCCTTTGGTTTATTTACAGACGCTCTGTAACATCTCAGGTCATCAGAGTCCCATTCAATTCAGGGCGTGAAACGGCCGACAAATTTTGCTCAGAGGCCTCTTCTTTCAAGCTTGAGGTTCTTTATCGTGCCGTAAATGTACGATACCGGAACCACGGCTTTACTTTCCTTCCGAAGGAAGCCATACATAGGATTTTTACGCCGAAAAAATGCATCGGTCCTGACTGGGATCGAACCCACGATCGTGAGTTTAGGAGACAAGTACACCAGGACCGACTTTGAAGTTTGGTTAAACATACAGACCTATATAGTGTTGGTTAGAAAACGGATGATATATTTCTTGCATTAACAATTGTAACCGCTAGAGAATACGATGACACCAGCAATCCCATGGAAAACGCTATTTGATTTTATTTGTTTTTATTTATGGACGCTCTTTAAAATCTCAGATCATCAGCGTCCCATTCAAATCAGGGCGTGAAACGGCCGACAAATTTTGCTCAGAGGCCTTTTCTTTCAGGCTTGAGGTTCTTTTTTCATTGATCCTGGCCGGGTTTGAATCCGCGATCTTGGGTGTAGAAGGAAAGTATGGTTACCACTACACCACCAAGACCGACACCTATTTGGTGAAGAAGTGGGGGAGCATTGTGCATTTGCAAGAATTGAATCGTTGTCGTCTAATACCTCTCATATTTGAAGCCATTTGCATTACGAAACATATGCTATTCACTTAACAGAAACACAGGTATTGGTAGTTCTATCACTATCACAACAATACTCCCGCTACTACGAGAAGGGAACTGAGTGGAATCCCGAAACAGTTGCAAAGCGGGAAAAATGACCCTGGGTGGACTGCGAAGTAAATGAAACGATTTCAATATTTTAATAGTGTTTAACACCCGTTATAGCTCAGGTAT
Source organism: Metallyticus violacea (assembly GCA_030762175.1). NCBI lineage: Eukaryota > Metazoa > Arthropoda > Insecta > Mantodea > Metallyticidae > Metallyticus > Metallyticus violacea. The sequence continues at coordinate 88,575,965 of CM060845.1, forward strand.
CAGGTGGTGGACACTGATGAGATGAAATGATAAACTGGGGAAGGGTTTTTTTTTAAAGGAAGGAAGCGTTCTAGGCCTAAGTTTAGGATGCCTCCCCGGCACTTGTCATTTATGAAAACTGAGGAAAACCTGAAAAATATCTCAGTCACGAGGACGGTCCTGATTGGAATCGTCCTCCAGACCTCCCGCTCACGAGTCCATGCCTTAACGACCTCAGCCACCAGGGGCGGTATAGTCTAGCACTAAATGCATATACATATAAAGAATATTAATTGAAATTACAAGAAAATAAATTAATTAGGTGCAAAAAGATAAAGAAATAAATGGTGAAATAGAGCCGAGATCAAAAATTTATGTAGTAAGAGAAATGAATTAAAAAAAAAAGACGAAAGAAAAAGCGACCATGATGCAGTTCCATGCAGGAGGTTGTTTGTCGAGCTGAGAGATTGGATTCAAATTAAATTCGAGGTAGAGTACGAAAGGGGATGAGATTGTCACTACAAAAGAAATAGAAGAGAGCTCGAATAGCAGACCCCGAGCATTCACTGGACCAAATTAATTACAGCTCTAACTAAAACGAATAAATTGAACTTATCTCAGCATGAATTGCATGGTCTGATAGTTTTGTCATGCTTCAAGCGTCTACATCAGTAATTTGAAAAGTTCTTTACCCACATATTCCTTAACCGCAAACTATAAGTGGAATAAGTACAGCTAACAGAATACATTACTTTGCAATGATTCGTGCAAAACGAAAACAAATTGATAAATTACGAAACAACATATTTAACCACATTTGTATAATTATTGTGACTTTTCATCGTGGCTACTCACGACTAGATCTCTCCACCTACTGATAGAACTTGTGGCAAGAGCATTTCCTCTGACCACTCACACAGACGTTCCAGAAACGTTTTTATATAGCTCGTACTAAAAGCCGTTTTATAACACAAAAAGATACTCAAACTATAAACGGCTTTGTAGCACTCTGTGGTATAAACTTTGTTAATATTCTAATTTTCCCAACCTTGGTTTAATAGGATGATTAACATATAATAAATTACAAATTTTATAATCTATTATAGATTTTTAAGTTTATATTTCTCATTGCGGATTCGAAATCCGAACATTGTAAAATTTATAATAGTATATAATTATTAATATAAGAGGCATTCATAAAAAATCATAATGGCAACCCTGGAACCATCCCAGGCTAAAATCAATAGCATCCATCTCCATCATTATGCATATTACAGCTCCTCTTTCAACTCTAGAAAGTTATATTTTTAACAGAAATGTACTATACTATATTTAAGAAAATATAATCATTAAAAAGCAAAGGGTTGACTTGAAGTTTTACCTTACCGACATAAGATTAAAAAATACTTGTTGACTCCGCTGCGATATTGGTACATTATCCAAGCTCCCACTAGTGAGAAATACGCGAACTTTGAATAAGGAAAGTTCGTAATGAGTGACCAGTAAATTTACAAATATTAACAGTTGTCTAAAATAGGGTATAATATGTTTGATAGCGATTTTTAATATTTATAGCATAAATTACTTATGTTTAAGCGCAAAAAAGGTTTTTTGTGCTTATCTACAGAAATAATTAAATGTGTATATTTATCATATCTAGAAGCAACGTTTAACGCTTTCAACTCAGTGGATTTGTATTCCACTTTCAAGAAATGTATCTGGAGGTTCCTTTTCCTTTATTTGTTATCTTTTAAAATTGCAAAACATATCAATGCCAAATTTTCACGCGGAAAACTATGATCGCCTTAGATAAAAATATCTGCAAATACTTAAAGGTTGATGGAACATATCTATTTATTTCATTTCCTTTTACTGAGACAGTGAGGAAAAAATACCAACAGCGTAACTGTAATGATGACCAATTTGGTATATTTTGAAATAGGCAAAACATAATGTTACTTAGCATAAATGTCATACATTTCATGAGGAAGTTGTGATCACCTCGGATCAAAAAATTTTTTTTGCAAAATTAAGGGCTGATATAATATTCCCGTCCTTCATTTCTTTATGTTCAATGAGAATAAATACTAACATGTAATTATTCTATAAAATCTTGTGTTTTCGAGAAAATTTTGTCATTTTCGAAATTTATTATTAAGGTAAAAATATATAAACCTTTGTCTAAGTAGCTCTCATAAACCAAACACTGCAAAATGTCTATTAAATAAGGATCTGACGATATTTGGGGAGTGATAAACTGTGTATATTTTTAGTAGTTTTATGTTGCTATGGGCAGTTTTTTGAAAACAGCCATAAATATAAAAGTAACTCGGAATTGCAATAATTAAGCGTAACGGTATTGATTTTCAGATGAAAATTATCAATTTTCATTTCATTTAGGCTTTATTTAATTATAATTTCCCGACGCAGTCGTCACCTAGAGACGAAAGTATTTAAACCTTCAATTGTTGTTTACATGCTACGTAAGAGAAAAACTTTTTTTTTTATTTCAAGCACACGAGCACGAGATTCCTACAAATTTATTTAAGTTTTACACAAACATTTTATTTGAGTACACTTTTTTAGAATACATTTACCTCTAGCTGTTTCAGTGTGCAAACATTTTAATTTTATGTTTTAATTTGAACTACCAAAATAGGACCATGGTGTCGAAAAATTAATATTATAACCTGATCTTGGATCTTCGGCAATCTAAATATCCAATTATTAAAAAATTCAAAATTAACCTCAATATACAATTATTTATTTTAAATTATCTCAAAATTAAATTATGAAAATATTAAAAGTAGATCATTTATCGGCGCCAGCATATCTAAAAATAATAAATGTTCAAGAATAAAAACAGCTGATATAACAGGCGACTAAACATGAATAAAAACATTTTTCCGTATGCAGTGAGCCTATACTTCATCTCAGTAATATCGTTTTCTTTTGGGAATTTCCCAATGAATAATTGCATACGATAAGCCGCGTAACTAAATTGTTGACACTAATCATATCAGCGTAATAAACTTTACAAAAAGCTCGCTGTCAGCAAGGCAAAACATGCGAACGGACAGACGATGTTTAATTATTTCTCTCCATGGAAGCATTCTGTGCTACATTCCCAGCAAAAGGAACTAATTTAAATAATTCCTCTTTTACAGTAGAGGGATACCGAGCCGGTGTAGTTCATTCAATTCCTTTCGCGTCTAATCTGATTGGTTTTTCTACGTCGTTTACCCGCTGGTGACTAGTGGAGGCTTGTCGTTTTTCCCCATTACTCAAAGCCCATGTCTATACATTAATGTAATGGAATCCAAGTGTGTGCGTGTGCGTGTCTGTGTGTTGGTGCGTATCTGTGTGTGTGTATGTATGTGCGCAGAACAAATGCGAACGGTGCTTCTATCTTGTATCCCCACTAGCTCCTCTCTTCCCTTCTCGATGCTCCCCCCTTTTTTTGTGTTGTGGAGTTTATTTGCTTCCGCTATACCTCCCTGTCTTCCGCACCTCGTTTCGAAACAAAGCTATTGGCATCACTGAATACCGCTAGCGTTTGTTTTGGTCGTAATTAATAACGTTGGCAATGACAAAACAAATAGTAAAACATAGATACTGGACGTTCTTGCGCGTTTTAGGCGAGTAGCGCTGTTTTCACACTGAGTATATGTGTATCCACCTCTACGAAGCCTCAGAGGTAGGTAAGCTTACAGCAAACATCACATCGTATATCCAGCCGCAACAAAGAAAAGAAAAATAAATAAATAAAAAGAGGACAAAGAAGAAAAACTTCAGAAAATTCAAATGTAAAAGCAAGTGTATACAGCAAAAACCACATTAATTAATAGAAAATCAAAATCCAAAGAATGACGATGGTAGTGGTAGAGCAGAAGATGCCAGTAGCAGCAGTGGTAGTGGTAATAATAATAATAATAATAATAATAATAATAGTAGTAGTAGTAGTGGGAGTAGCAGAATAGTAATAGTAGTAGTAGTGGTAGTAGTAGTAGTAGTAGTAGTAGTAGTAGTAGTAGTAGTAGTAGTAGTAGTAATAGTAGCAGTATAGTAGTAGTAATAATAGTAGTATAATGGTAGTAATAGCAGTAGTAGTAGTAATAATAGTAGCAGTAGTAGTATTAGTAGTCTTAATATTAGTTGTAGTAGTAGTAGTAGTAATAGTAGTTATAACACTAGTAATAGTAGGTACAAGCAGCAATATTAGGAGTTATATTAGTAGTGGTAATAGTAATATATACTATATCATTCAATTACTAACTGTCCTATATGCTCCTTAATATCATTTTCTAAAACGATGCACGGCTGACACTGTTGACTTAAAGATGTTATTGCCAAGGAATATAGAAGAAGAATCTAAAATCGCGCAAATTTCAAATTAATCACATTACCAATTTTTGAAGGAGAAGATAATAGAAGATATTACTTCTCATTCCATTTATAGCTTGGACAAGATACATTTTGCTTTTATGCTGACAGTGAGCATTCAGCTAAATTAAAAAGTAATTATGTGTTTATTTAATTTTTTTTTTTTTTTAGTTCTTCCGACTTTGACCAAGGAATAGTATTTTAATCGAAGCAGTAGATGAAACCTATGGGAATTCTTAAACTATTTTACCTTCAAGCATATTGGATTCAGTTAGTTTTTTTTTTTTCAAAAGTAGAATTAATTTAACATTTCTACTACTGCATTTCTCCAAAAGTGTATTATACTCTACATTATTCTATTTTTTCAATGGGAAGTGAATTAATAAAAGGTTAATTTTAATTAATTTTAAGTTTTACTTCATATACGGTTCAGTCTGAACCTTGCTTTTCGATACATTTTGCGCATAAAAGTATCGTGCAAGGGTTGAATTATTTGATAACTCAACTCGATTGCAGGATTTTGATTCCAATCTAATGTTTTTTCCTTGTGCTCTTTCGATGGATGTATGAACGACATACCCCTCAGTTACAGCACGTTCTCTATGAGTTCGCAATTGGTATGGTTTAGTAACATTTCAATAAATGCTTATAATAATACGCATACATTGTACGATTATAGATTAGGTTAAGGATACTGTCGTTGATAATACAATGAGTTCGTAACATTTAATTATTTATTTTACTTGGTGGTAACAGCTATATTTAGGAATATACATGGTTATTTGAGTTACATCAAGCTCTATAATGCAGGAAGCAACTTGTAGTTAGCATGAGGATGGCTTTGTCAGCGATTGGTTTTGCGTTTTCATTCTGTGTAAATAGTGTGTTAATTGTTAATAGCATTACATAAATACAGTGTTGAAGAATAGATTTTCATGTTGATACATATTTGCAAACAAATTTCATACAGAGAAGTAGCAAGGCCATTTCGTAAGAAAAGATCCTGGCACTGTTTCCTATGTGGAGAAACAGTAAGCCAATTCTGTTTAATAATTACTAGAGACAGGGTCTCTCAATGACAAGAAACGGAAGAAAAGAAATAAAATACAGGAATTTCCTACGAAGATGCCGGCAATGTGTTGCCACTGAGGGGCACCATTTCCAACATTTCATATAACAAAAAATAATGTTTAGTATTATATTCAGCTTTATACTGTATGTAATGCATAAAATAAATACTAAAATTAAAAATAAAATTTGTTAACTAAACATATTCGCAGTCAATTATGGTTGAACCACTATCCAGTACGATGAATGTCAATCCATTCCTGTAAGTTCCTCTTCGGAAAAATACGAACATAGTTCATTATATCATGCTGCTTCTCTTTATTTCTCTGATGCAATAGTAAATCATTGGTAACTTCATTCATATTCTGCAGTTCAATGCTGCAAAATAAGACAAATGCCATAATTATATTATCAATTTCATTTACTCTTAGGTCGCAATTCCAAATTTAGAAATATATCCACGCAGTTTCTTTTCTCTAAATGTTTTACATTGCAGTTGTTTTTAAGTTAAATTTCAGATATGCAGTATTATCCTTGTGTAAATTTTAGCTCTTAGTGTAAGAGTTGCTAAATACTGAACCCATTAAGGCTATCAACATGCAGCACGAGAAAAAAGGGCATCAAGTTCGATAGAACAAATTCGTAAGAGCTGAGATTATGGATGGTAGCCTAGTAGACCCATACTTCTACCTGGACATCTGTTTCTTAAGAGTTCAACTTCGATAACAAATCCCGCCAAGAGTTTCAGGTAATATCCAAGAAGATAAATAGATCTTCCAGAGGTCCTGTAACATGACAGCACCGGACTTTCCCTCTTTAAATATCTCTCGTGGTGGACCTGAAGAAAAAACAGGACCTAATTGCTCCCCGCACATGTCGTGAAGACCAGGCGCACGGAACTACCCAAGTGTTGTGCCTAGAGATAAGGGTTGCCTTAGACGGATAGAGGAAATTTCGAAAACCTGTTTCTGAATAACGTGCAATAACATTAAAAACCTTTAATCTAGTTTGAGTTTTCGTGATATGCGCCATTTGGCCTGCAGATTCTAGTCAAGATATCTGGCTTAAGATTGACAGTGAAATATTTCTCCCCAAAATCTAATTAATTGGTATTATAAATATAACTCTGTAGTGCTATTACTGGAGAGAATTTTCTATATAGTCACAATAAAGCAATGCATTGCATCATTCTCGCCAGAGGATTGTACCTTTCATCGAATGTGTGATGTGTTAAAATCTTCTATTTAAGATAATCGTGCTTACATTAGTGTCGTTTGTACTATATCTTTGAAACGTTTTACAGCTGTAGGTATTGTACTCAGCAATTAATTAAAAAGATTCACTTGCGTCATGTTTTAACACCCATAGTGCCTGTAACATGGAAAAGGTGGCATGTTTTCTCGAATTTCATCATCATTTCATGACAAGGCTTCCGATATTCTATCTATCTATATATATATATATATATATATATATCTCTAAAACATTTAAGTAGATTAAAATGTTTCGTCGTACACCTCTTTATTCATAAAAACGATGTTAAAATATTTAAATGAAGCAATTCTTCATATAAGTATTACTTCACCTTTAGTTTCTAACTTAAACACTGGTAAATCTTTAACACAAGAAGTGAATGAGAAATTAATATGTAGTTGAATAAGCAAACCGTTTCGTTTGTTAATTAAATAGAATTTTTGTTAACTCAGTTTGAAAAAACAGCCTTAAGTTCTAACAGATGTTGATGAAACCGGACAACATGTACTATCAACAGAATTATAACTTTTGAAACAAAAATTACAAAATAAAGGAAAGCTATCTGCCACGCCTACCATTTGAGGCTAAAAATTCTACCTTTATTTTGAAAAATAAACTGTAACTTGCCACTTTACCCTAAAATAATTATATCTAGTAATGAATGGTAAAGGTTACATCGATGGCTGGAACTCTAAATGATCATCATCGTGATTAATCATAAGGGCACAGTTTCCAATTACACTAATTATTTAACAAACGGTGTAATATTGTAAGGCCTGGAGGAACAGATTTTTAAACTCGGGGGAAATACAATTTATGGAAAATTAATTATATTCCCTGCAACTTCGTTACAATTGATTTTCCAGAAATATTAATGTCTGCTGCGAGGAGAAGGTTTGCAAGTGAAGCTTTGATTTCATTCCCCCCCCCCCCCTCTCTCTCTTTCTGTTGAAGCCATAACCATAGTTTCTACTTTCGTGTACATATCCGTGTAAACAGAGTGTAAAAGGTTTCAACCTATGGGGATGATATAGCAATTTATTTGGCGCGAGAAAATGTTCTGCCACGTTTAATTCCTCCAGTTGTTTACTTTCTCCAAAGCAAATAACTTGTATAAATTAGATATCTGTAACAAAAGCGCTGCACGTGGAAGAATACCATCGAAATTAGAAAATCGATATTAATTAGTGCGCAAAAGTTACCTCTCGTTCTTACAAACATGATCCAAATAAATCGGTTAATACTTCAGTCTGACTTAACAGGGGGGGGAGGGTAGCAATGTTTTTAGAAAAACTTAAAAACAAAAATTAACAAAACTCTTTTGCTTTGGTGCTCAGAACACGCAGGGAAATTTTTGATTCCCACAAACATATTAATAAAACATTTAAGAAGGTTTTAAGTTAATTTTTCCGTCGAAGTGACTCCTAGAAGTGTAATTAATGATGGCGTGCTCTCAGGGATCATGAGGTACATGAAGTTTTATAATTTATTTTCTAATCCATTAAAGTATAGAGTAAGTAATATTTCTAAACATATTGTGCCTGTAACACAGAATCAAAATATAATTCTAATATTTTTAAAATATTTTACAGTGGTTACTAATAAAAAAGAATTATTGATTAATCATTTTATGTAGTTTCTATTCTTTCAAATAAAAATCATCTCTTCACCGACCTCAGACGTAGTTCCCACTGATAAGCTTAGTAAATGCATGCAATGTTCTTTAGTCACAGGTTAAACAAACAGAATTATACCTGAGCCCAGTAAGTATTCAGTTACCCTAAAGCAACTGAAATAATATGTCGGAAGATACGTAGGAGAAACGAAAGATTGCATTTTTGAAAAGGGAACAAAAAATTCGAGAAACATGTTCAGAAACTGGCTTAAGAGGAACATATGGAAAACACTAAACTGTGCAGAAAAAATGTTGAACGTTGTTCAGAATTTTAAGATTCTGCAATAAGCGATTAATTTCAAATAAATTTATATACCTAACATGTTTAAAAACTTTAATCATTGCCCTTAGGAAAAGCCTTCGGTTATTCACTAATATTCTTAGTATTTATCTTAAGAAGTCATAAATGCTGCTTGGCACTTCTGGCTTTATAGATTGTTTTACTGTGGAGTACATATTTCAAAAGGCAAAACACTCAAGAAAATACTTTCTTCGCAACCGTATTTTGAGGCAATATTCAAATTTGCAAGAAAGGATAAAAGGATAAAATCAAGAGCTAACTAGGTTAGTACAATTTAGAAAATGTAAAAATTGGGTATGGGAGAAACATTGAAAGTTAATGAATGAAATGAATCAAAAACTTTTGGAAAGAGATTAAGCTAAGAATCGAAGATATCGAAATGAAAGGAACATTTAAAACTTTATTTGTAAAAATCTTTAAGCTTGTACAGATGCATGAAATGTACACGGAGTAGAAAAAATATGTTTAATTTTATAATAAGAAAGAGAGAGAAGGATTTGTATAGGTCAGGACTGGTGTTGCAAAGTTGAAAGAAATAGATGGAAAGTTCAATATAAGATAGATGCATCCTCCTGTATGGTGAAAGTGATAATATTCTGCATAGTACATTAGAATAAAAAAGAAACTAGGTTATTGAGAGAGAAATGGCTGTTTCATAAATTGAGTAATATTCCAGCTTAAATAATTGGGAATAAGATTATAAATTAAAGCATGGAGAAAAACGTAAAATATAAGACGTGTTTTAGAGAAAGTGAGAAAGATATGGTTGAAACATATTAATAAACGAGCAAAAGAAGTCAATGAACATTAATTTGTTAATGGTGTTAATGAATCCCATATATTAATAACCACAGTGTTGTGTCTTTTGGATCATCAAAAACTAATTTGACAAGAGAATTTTGAAGAAGAGGAGTCCACTTAAACATCTAGGGTCACATTTAGGTGTGCAATGGCCTCCTATGAAGTTGCCTATTACTATGCTATCGATGTGACACTCGTGATATTCCAGCATGCACCATCTAAAAACGGTCATTTTCATAACTGTTTTTGTTTAGGAAATAAATCAGTGACTAATATTTGTGATGCGTTATAATTTTCTCTGTTGATTTACTATATGAAGAATACATTTACGACCAACTTAATTCAGAAATTTATTATATTTTTCCTTGTCGTTTTCTTTGCAATGTTTTCACACTTAAGTTCGGATTAACCATAATTTGGATAACAGAGGTACTTCACAGTGCTATTATTTCCACTATTGTATCTCTTGACCTATAAGATTTAGTTAAATGTAATTATATGATTTTTCAAACCCCCAGAAGTGAATTTGGAGGGGGAAATTCTATTAAATATCAAACGCCATATGAGGGGGTTTGTTAACAGGAGAGTTTTGATTTTAATTGTCAGCTCCTCATTGGGAAACCAAGTTTGAAGGGGTTTATTAACAGATGGGGGAATGGTTGTCTGCCCACGAGGTGCCAAATATGCAGTTGATTGATGAAGGATGGTGATGTTTACTGTTGACATAGTATATCGCCTCCAAGAAAGAAGTCTGCATTGAGCCCTCCTGCTGCCGCGATCGTCTCAAGGATGCACAAATTACTGTAAGACATTTCTGGAATTTTACCAGGGGAGGAAAGGATAGGAAGATCACTGAGCAGACACTGTGAAAGTAGCGGATTAAAGTTTCACCATTGATTAAACTGTTCATACTTCACTATTCAATTTATTGCTCCTTTTCCTTAGACGACACTTTCTTACCATTAGCAAGGGTATAGAGAGTTTTAAATATTTTACTCTTTCCGTACTTACAAATTCTATAGTCATTCGCATCGCATACTCAAGATTACACTATCAATATCTTACAAACAAATAGAGTTTTACCGTTCCATTTCACGAGTTATATTTCTCTTTACCTAAATTGAACATCCCGGCCTCACTTCCCGAAACGAATTGTTTATTCTCATCTCTCGAGTTAACTGCCTACTCTCGTCTCTAGAAGCGAACTACACACTCTCGCCTCTCAAGTCGAACTAACTATCCCGTCTCTGGAAGCAAACGGAACTAAAAAGCCTTCAAAAATGCTTTTACTAGACTTTCTACGCGTCTTCTCCTGGAATTCAAATTTCCAAATTTAGCAGACTCGTCACACCAAATTTCCTTCCTATTGGAGCAATCTCTTGCCGCTGGAAGTTTCTCGAAAAGACATTTTGAAATATGAGAACTCATTGGCTAGTTTTGATTCATTGTATGTTAGCTAGAAACATTTTTGAGGGAGCGAAAATTTCTGTTTTTTTGAGAGACGGTTGCCCAAGGTGGAAGCTATTCACCGCAGTCTTTTTCAAGGACATTTTTACTTTGATGAAAAGAAAGGTCCCCTAGTTATTGAGTATATGACCTTGCTTACGGCACCAGGAAGTCACTTTTGTTACATGAAAGTTTTCATCTTTCCAGCCAATATTTCCGATTCTTGAACAATCTACATCATTTTACATAATTGTATCCCGAAATACTAATCTACGTAAATTAATTAATTAAATAGGATTAAATCTTTATCTTAGTTAATTAATTGTAGAGATCAAATCTGGATGTCCCGTTGTACATATTTAAATTTTTTGAGGAAGTAATAATAATTTCAATTTAAAATAAACAAATTTCCAATAAAAATACAATTTTCTATATTTCTTCAAACATCGTTGTAGAGTTGCATGCGTTTATACGTATTCTCTAAACTTCAATCTTGCAAAAACTCTACACAAATAGAAGCGCCCGCTTAGGACATATTCAAGGTGGTAATTTTAAATGCCTCACCCGGTATACGCTTATGTGCAGTTTTGCAACATAGGTACTACTTTTTTTTTTTTCCTATTTCGTTTCTGGAGTGGATATGTGACGCAGAAAATGAAAGAGGTAGCAGGGCTGTGGCACAGGAGGGCAAGGGTAGGTAAGCGGAAAAGGTAAAAATAGGATACGAAAATTGAAAACAGCGATATGAAAAGCTCTAGAAGCCCAAGAACTGGAAAACAGAGATGGAAGATCGAAACGAAAGAGAAAGTTAATGAAAAGAGAAGGAGAGGGGGTAAAGGTAGGGGGAATTTTGTAGTAAAATGAAAGGAACAAAGCAGCATTTGACCTTTTGGAATATAATATGAACATTTATCTTTAAGAAAGGCGGGAATCAAAGCATCCAGGTCCAGATACAGGGTCATGTACCATCTCCATCCTTTTCCCGTTTGTGCACGGCGCAGGGGAATAGGGAACTATAGTAACGGAAGTCCTCTCTTGCTTGCTTCAATGAGCCAGAATGTTTTTTCAAAAATGCAGAGGGATCATTAAAGAGACCTCTATAGAGACAAGGAGAAGTAAGGGGGTGTAGTTGAGCGGGATACAAAATGAGACGGAATTAACAGATTGAAATGAAATGAACTCCTCTAACACCCTGTGGACACCAAAACTGCAGTGTTATTTGGCGTTAGCTGAAACTTTCAAAAGAAATTAAGAGCTCTCTTTTTTGCCAGCCGTCTTTCGCTTTCCACCTTTAGATGGCAACATTAAATTTCATATTAGAAATAAAAAAGCAGGTTGAGAGAAAGGTCAAAGATTTATCTCATTAGGAAGGGAAATGTAATTACTTGAAATTCAGACTGAATACTAACAGTCTGTGGGATTAGCCAGGCGAAGACTTCCGCAGGAAGCGAACTCACGAGCCTGTTCTTGAATTAATTATTCTTAAGTTCTCTTTCTTTAAATCTTAAGTTCAAAAAATCCGTCTGTAAAACCTATAGTTACTGATAAAAATAGAGTGACCAAGTATTCTACTTGCACCAGTTTTCATTTATGCATTTACCAGAAATAAACTACGTAAATTACCTTGCATAATAATTAAGTTTATTTCGGAACAGATTTGAAGAAAAAACAAGACAAATGTGTCCTATCCTATCTTCTCTCGCTTGTCCGTTCTCTTAGGAATAATGGGTTAAAAAGTCCAATCAAGTTTCGTAAGCATTTCACTTTGTTACATTCATAAAAGGAGAATTCTGAAACATTTAAATAATAAATGTCCCTGATAGCGTATTTTCACGCAATATACTGCTTTCTTAATTATATTTAATTATTTTTTCTATTAAATTATCGTTAATATTTTATAGTTTGTGAGTGTTCTAAAAGTTTTATAATGCACAATTCTCCTCATTGAGCTGAATTTTGATTTTCTTTCTTTGAAATAAGAAATAAAACTCACATAAACCCCGTGATATTTTACAGTTATTTTATTATAATTTGTATCAGGGCAGATAAATAACGAAATTTAATATAGCAATATTATATAACCCAGAGGTAAAAACAAATATTAAATACATATACAGTGCGGTTATTTCAGTTACTAGCCGACAGAGCTCAGCTGCATACTGGTTTAAGCGCTTAGATGGTCCATACGTCAAATAACCTCATTATGTTGTACTCATAATTATGTAAAATATAATGGAACACGTTTTGAAAATGCTAATGTTAATCTCTGAAGGAAGAAGGAACTGCTTAAACCTCTCATTTTTTTCTTCTTCTATAACATTACTGGCTTTCATGACCTCTAGCTAAAAAAGAAAAAAGTACTGGTGATATGTCAATTTTCCGCCACATGTGGGTAGCTAAATTGTTAATTCCAAGCACGCCTCCTGCTTCATGATACATTCAGGTTGGAACTCAGCGTCCTTACCGTCAACAGGCTACACGACGGCCGACACAAATGCACACCCGAAAAAAGGTTTTTTTTTTCTTATGTCTTGCTATTCCAGTTTTATTCCACAGTCTCACCTTTGAATGATGAAATGCCCCATGAATCCTTTTCATGACACTTGCCTAACACTTATGTATAGTGTTGTATGCTACCGCCGAGCTAGACTGGATTTAATAAGAGAATATGAGCATGAATGATGACTTCGCTATGATTTACGTAGTTTTTCCGGACATCCATTCGTCTTACAGATATTATATTGCAAACGACATTCGATCTTAGCTTGTTATCAAAATCGATTCGGGTGGCCGAGGTAATTAAGAAAATACCGGTGAACGGGAGGTGTGCAGTTCGAATATCGCCAGGAACCTCCTTTCTGACTGAGATTTTCTCCAGGTTTTCCTCACTGCTCATTAATATAAAAATTATGCAAAGTATCCTAAACTTATGCTTGAAGCATATAACTCCCAAAATTATTATAACAATTAATACTTTCATCTCGTGCATCATCACTGATACCATAGTACAAAAAGGACGTTAAATAGTATTCACAATTGCCATCAAATCAAAATATTGCTTATAGTTACTAACAGTATGCTAGTAAATTATACTAGAAGTCTAAACGGTTCAACAAAAGAGAGAGTGGGCGAGTGTTAAATTAAATAAATAGTTTTATTTGAAAATAAAATAATTTATATATTATACTCATAAATATGTAAGCATACTTGGAATGTAAAAGGAGAAATATAAAACCCAGGTGGCCATTATCAACTCTTCTTCTTCTTCTAATGTATGAACTATTTCATATTTCTCAGATTTGCGTTTTTACAAAGCAATTAATTTATTTCATAACAACTTTAGTACCATTTTGTTTTGTTGTTAAATATAATTTAAATTTTAAAACTTTTGAACCTCAAAATAATGCATTTTGCATTTCTCTAATTCTCAATGAGGTGACTGCAAGTTTCACATCACTTTAAAAACAAAAGATGGTATATTGTTCGCAATTTCTTACAACACTGTTTTCAGTTATCGCAAATAAATAAAATAAAGCAAAAATACTTATATTATAACCTACTGCATCTATATTCAATATAAGTATATACATTAACCAGCTCATAAACGATTGTAAATAATTGAATGTGGATCTCTTTAAACACTACACAACAAGACGCAACAAAGTTACAATTAATTTGGATGGCTAGAGGACCATGTGCAATAAAATATCTGTAACCAATGTAACCCGATTCCACAATTTTAAATATTTACCACTTAGCGGTAACACTTGGAATTCGTATTATGGAGGCTTCTGGTTCAAATACTGCTGATTAACCTGACTTAAGGTTTGAGTTTTTTCTTAGCCCATTTTAAGAAAGAGCAAATATCCCAGATTTGCTTTCTATTTCGTCTCTCAGCGCTGTCTGCGTCTTTCTAAGCTTATGATGAGTTGGAAGTGACCCTGACATAGGACTGTCAAAATGTACTATAACCTGTGTGTGTCCAAAGTTCATTAGCTCCCCCAACAGACATTGTCCTGTAAATTCTAGGGAGAGGGATGTATAAGTCCTATCGGAGAATGGTAAAACAGTTAAAGAAGAAGACAAAATGAGACATATGTGCCATTTCCAGATGATGAAAGAACTGCTATCAATAACAGAAATAAATTCACATGTTTAATCACTGAGCCTCTAATCAATTCACTGAACAAAATACTACCTAATTTAATTGATAACGATGTCAAACTCATCAAATATGTTATAATCGGCAGAAGGAATACTAAAGAAATAAACAATATATACTTCGAGCTCTTTTGTTTTATATTTTAACGTATTATACAGTTATTTACAGCGATTACATTCGCATAACATATTCAATTTTATGTACCAGGCTAAAACATTCATGCAGTGGATCATCCACAAAATAAAACGAAAAGTCTTATTTTATCATAATTAAAATGCATATAGGCATGATATATATTCACATTTATTTGAGAATACAAGTCTCAATTGTCACAACTAAGAATTTATTGTAGCAGCATAACGTTAGAAGCTACGTCATTTCATTTTGCTCCAGAGATACAGAATAACAACTTCTGTATTCTGGGAATTTGTTCATTTAATGGGTTCTCGATGTTTTTTAGTAGGGGACTTTACTAACAAACATCCAACAATGGTCAACAATGTAATTAATATCAAGGATAAAATGATGCATAATGCAATATTCCAATTGTCAGTTTTTTGTTTTCCCCCAGCCTACTTATTACCCCTTTTCTGATGTCATTCTAGTCTTACTAGATTTATTTTTGGTAAAAGAATATACAGTTTTTGCAATGTCCATCTATAATAGAAAATTCCAATTATCATCATACTGTAACAAAGGCTTTAAATTCAAGTATCAGAAATAACTTTAGTCGTTGAGCTTTAACTAGCCTTTTTATTGTAAACATTACAGCCAAGTTCTTGAAATTAACACTGACTTACAAATTTCACAAAAGAACACCCAGTGACATCGATCTAGCTGTATGAATATTAGCCAGAATTATATACTTCACAACTAATCAAGCAAGTAAATGGCAGCCATCAATAGATACTTAAATCACGACATTTCCACTCCATATTCAATAACTGGACTACTTTTTAATGATCCAGTACAGCGACATGAAGATTCAATTGTGTCATCTAAAGGATAATAGAGGATGATTTATTACATTTATAAAAATTTTCTAGTTGGATTTTAAATTTCAAATAATATATCTCTTAATTTATACTCTGAGCTCTGATTTCAAATGTTATGATTATCAAATTTTAAACTAATGTTTTTACTTTGATTTTCATAGTTCATCAAAAAGCGACTCTAGCTACTTTAATATATTACTTTCACCAACTATGAATCAATGTAAATCACATAAATAAATTTTAAATAAAAAAAAACAATTTTATGATGAACTCGTGCTGCATTTTTGCCAGGTTTGGGCTAAAAGCCTAAATGCCGTACCCCGATGTGCTAAGAATCTGTGCAAATTCCATTTCTCACCAAAAGAAGATGGTCTATGTTCCAATATAACATGGAGGTTTAATATTCCAGAATGCGATGATCCCCGAATTATAAGCAAAGCTTTTCTCCTACCAGCCACACCTGAGGAACTTGGGGAATAATATTCTATAACCCCCTAGTGTGCACTACAAACACTAACATTTAATGCTTCATTAGTTCCAAAGTACCACACTTAAAAAAAGAAGGAAACACCCTCAAACTTTTTAATTAAGCTTCCAAGGGATAAAGTAAAATGGGCTAAGGGCTGGGCTGGTACACTATTGCATCTTTTATCACGACATTTTCTTTCCCTTAAGCTTATACAATTTATTACCAGTAGCTATCCGAAAACTTTATCCATTTTCTTCCCTCTTGGTCGTTCATTACAATGTATATGTGTAGTGAGCCATCTCATTGTTCAAAATTACATAATATGTTTTTTTTAACTACTTAATACATACGCGGTCTCCGAGCTTAAAATCTAAATGTTTTGTTCCGATGAAGTCTTAAAAATAGTTCTGTCAGGGGCCTCATTTGAAGAACAACAGGGGAAGATTGAAATTTAGGAACGCTAAGCCAAGCTCAATTTTTGTGAAATTAATGTTTATAGAAAGAGTGGAGTTTTGCGGCGCATTGTTTCTTATTGGGATAGCTTGAAGAAGTTTTAAGAGATTTGAGCCTCAATATATTGCATAGGAATATATAAAAGAGTACTCAATTTGTCACAGAAAGAATTAATGATAAGGCAGTCCAGCATGAATGTCTATGCTTAAGGTGTTTTTTTTTCCCGCACAAGCGATTTTCCCATTGAAAATGGTTTGCATTATAATGTTGAACATAAAGAATCATACCTATTTGGTGTTTTAATTTGTCAGCCTTTGGACATTCATAAAATTCATAAAACAGTAGTGTAATCACTAACAGTGCATGATGACACATTTTTCGTTAATTTTAATTCTTAAATCAGAAATATGGTGATGTATTTCGTTTACAAGCCGCGATAATCGCTCTTAATAGTAAATACTTGAATTTTTCCAAACGGATTTATAAATTAGTGCAGAGTATAATTTTTACCGTAAGCTGTTCGTTGGCTGTCTTTAATGTACAGTAAATTTTCCTTAGAGCGAGTAAAATCGTTTGTCAGTATATTTTCTTTTCCACTGTGCACCATTCGTCGATATCTCCATGAAAATTGTCTTCCGCTGTTTGGAGCCCTTCTACTTTATGCAAATGAAACCTATGATTCCGTTTTTTTCCTTTAACCAAGTAAAGGAAAATGTTCTCTGAAAGGGTGCTCAAATATTTTAAATGCTGTGCGATAAGACACTTGTTAAACAATTTTCTTTGGTAGCGTCATGAAAATTTGAGAAGCAAGGAAATGTTTTCTCATAATTTCCTTCCGGAACTTTGATACCATGGCTGTTTTATTTATTTATTTTTTTTAATTTCCATTGATTCGAACTTGTCTTCAAATTGAAAAACTGTAACACATTCTCCTTGAAACGTTACGTTCAGCTTACATAAGTGGATAAATATATCTGATTAAATATGCTAATTCATGAAACATCATTAAACTTATCGCGGGAGTAAAATTGCTTATCCAAGAAAAACATTTCCTCTCTCAGTTCCCAAAATCGAGATTAGAATTTACCTCGTGACAGCCAACGAGCTTCACAAAGTTGCGAGTCGGTCCTGGTGGTGTAGTGGTAACCATACTTGCCTTCTAAACCCAAAGCCGCGGGTTCGAATCCGGCCAGGATCGATGGATTTTTTCGGGCGTAAAAATCGTAAGTATGGCTTCCCTCGGAAGGGGAGTAAAGTCGTGGGTCCCGTGTCGTACATTTACGACACGATAAAGAACCTCAAGCCTGATAAAGAGGCCTCTGAGCAAAATTTGTCGGCCGTTTCACCCCCTAAATAGAATGGAACGCTGATGACCTGAGCTGTTAAAGAGCGTCCTTAAACAAACAAATCAAACAGAATTGCGATCGTTGATTATATTTGCTGTTTTTAATAAAATTGACATTATGGCCGTTCAGTTAAAGTCTTATTAGGTACTAAGGTCATTCTTGGCAACTAGAGTAGCAATGCTAACATGTTGCGGATGGAGTGACTTCGTTCAAGCGAGTTGCAAGTTCAATAAGCTCTCCTCATTATTTGTGCTCTATCTGTACCTTATCCTAAAGCCCATTATTATACCAGTATGGACACGCTCCATTTTGGGCCTAACCGTCTCTAACTCCCATAAGACTACGTGTTAAGTTTCTGTCGTTTTACTCAATTGCCATACAGTAATTTCTAAAATATTTGTGTTATACTATTGAATGATACCTTCTGTGTGGGCTCATGTTCTTCCTTTTGCATTAGAAGGCCTAGGTCAGACCGAAAATGCAGACTTTTGAGACTATGCCAGTTATAGTTACGGCACTTTTGCGTAGTACCGCATCCGAACCCAGCGGCCCATGACGGATCATTTGCTGGCAGAGGAAAAGACTCATCGATTAAAATAGGAATCGTAATATTAAACGTAGGCCTTATTAATTACATCCTTTTAACATGTTAAACTTAAAATAAGATTTTCTCATATTATTTTCATATTCACTATTTAAATTATTTGTTGTAATGCATTTATTATATCAGTGTTGACATACACTGTATAAGGCCTATAGTTAAGTTGTCAGTTAAGAATGAATTATAAGAAGTATAGGGCTTAGAGGGCTGCCTACCAAATTCAATGTATAACAAAACTTTATGCTGTAACACTTTTCTGCTCTAAATTAGTTCACTGAGAATGGCAATGTCAATAAGAAACCTATATTTTTAATTGGTGCGTGAAAACAAGAATGAAATAAACTAAATGATATGCCTAAAATTTTAAACTATTCATTATCCATAGATCTGCATTTTCCATTTCCTTTCTTTCAATGATGAACTTGCATATAGTTATCTTACAGTAGTATGTTGCATTTTTAAATTATTTTTTCTGCAATAATGGCATTGCAAATGAAATGTACGACTGTGGCAAACTGTTTTTATGTAATAAAAAAGTCAAAACACCTTCACAAATTACATGCACTCATCCTATTTTTGAAAGCTATGGCAAATGTATTCCAGAATAATTACAGAGTATACTGTAATACATACAGTAATAATATTGTAAGTATAATACACTTAGTAATAGTCACTGCTAAATACAACATAGCCAGGTTGACAAATATTTTATTACATTATATAAGTCATTTTCAATGCAGTTTACATGCCAAATTAAACCTTGAATGCCATATAATGTAACTACTTTCTATCCTTGAGTTGTACAACCAAATACACAACACCTAGGCATAGTAACTAAATTAAAATAAAATTTTAAAAAAGTTCTCCTCATAAGTATATGGCACCACACACTCACATAGCAACTGATGCTGGGGAACCAATTACATAGCTCGGTTGTCGGCAAAATCTGCTATAAAATGTGTCCAAACTTGTATAATACAGGGCTTTATCTTATCCTACGTTTTATGAGCAGTTGCATTTAATGAGATATTACAACCTCTTCTTTACTTGTAATGTGCGCCAAGTAAAAACTTAAAGGTAAATATTCGTGAACACTTTCATTATCTATAAAACACATCAAAGTAGCTTTAGTTGTAACGTGTGTGCTTTCATTCAATAGAGGAGCAACGTAGGAGACAAGCGAACTCTTTGCAATATCCGCTCACTGTTTTCTGCAGTATTTTCGCCTCTTAACTTTGTCATTGGCACATTCCTCACTTATCAATGTAACATGCTATGAAATGAGAAACTTAAAATCATATCTTCACGGCATTTTCATTGTTACACCGTTTCGCATTATTTATTAACCCCAATCTATTGATTTCGTAAAATTCTTGCTCCTGCATCATAAAAAAATGATGTTTATGATATACTTTAGGTTTATTTTCGATATGTTTTCACAAATTTAATGAATTCTTTAAATAGCACAGCGTAACAAATAACTGTGGGAGTTGTCTTCTGGGCTTGAACGCGTGACACCTAGGGACAGATACTCTTTGTTTTAACGGAGAAACTTTTTAAAGAGATTAACAGAAGATTTACTTTACTGCGAACACGATGCTTCCTTACATGCATTTTTTCGTTTAAAATTCAGTTAATCACAGATCAAAAGTAACTGGCACAAAATCCAACGTGATAAAGTCCAAATATCACGTTAGAGACAATATGCAAAGGTCAGAACCAAAAATAACAAAACTACTTTACAAATAGATAAAGAAATTAGTTACAACTTCGCATACGCATCAGATTGGCATGCATGCGAACGCAGTATTCCATTAATACATAGCATTCTTTGAGATCATGCTTCGCAAGTTTGGAACATTTGGAAATAACTCAAGCGCCAGGTATTCCAAGAATGCTGACATGAATTCTATGCCACTGCGCAAGCAGTACTTTCGGTACGTGCTATGTCACATAATGTCACGTTCGGCCAGCCCAAATGGAGCAAGGCCACGCGCTTCGAAATCTGACCCTCGGAGAGAATAGTGAACCCTAGCCTACCATTTCGCTACTGAAAGATGCGCGATGTTACCAAGGAAACTATGACGGTGCATCTGTGTGTTCTCACGTTTTACACTTGAAAGCTCCCTGCCGAACAAAAAATCGCCTCCAATTTGATGCCGATTTACTTTATCTCTATAATTACACTTTGGAAACTTGCATATCGTTCATTCTCTCCTAACTCACTGTTTGCATTAATAGATATAAGAATAATTTCTTTAACCAATACTGTAAAACTTTGTGTACTCCTGGGAAGGCGTCATTTATGCTTTGTATGCCTTGACACGAAATGGCTGTTTAGTGTGATAGAGCCCTAACAGATAAAACTACTTAGATTTCCGGAAAGCGATATCTGCTAATGAATTGCTAATATGAAAACTGAAAGATATAGCGAGTGGCGCAAAAATAACTATTCACTTACTGAATCTCATTTAGCAAAAGATTTCACTTCCTTTTATATTCAAACTGCTTTCCTTCTGCATTAATGCACCGTTGGAGTCTACCCGGAACACTTTCATACACAGGCAAACACAGCTGAGTACAGCCCAGGTTGTGTAAGGCATCCTCAAGATAAACAGTCAATTAGTTCTTCAACAATTTTGGGTTTTCTTCCATACATTGCGTCTTTAATCATACACCAAAGGAAGAAATCCATTTGGGTAAAATCAGGGGATCGTGGTGAGAATTCAATTTCTGCACAATGTCCAAGTACTCTTCTATTAAAAACGTTATCAACGTAAGTCCGAATAACTGTAGCATAATGCGCTGGGGCTTCATCATGCTAAAATTAGAGTTGATCAAAGTTCTCCAAGTGTATGGTGATTCCTGATGTAGCCTCTTGAAGTAGGGCCAAGTACTTGTAAATATCGAGATTTCCGTCAAAGTGCGGCCGATTTATACCTGGTGTCGATATTACACCCCACACATTTACGCCAGGTAGAGCGCTTGCTACAAAATAACATGATGGTTTTCCATGTACCAATAAGTACTGCCATGTCGGTTTACATGTACCGATGTGGCCTCAACCGACCAAAAATGTTTTGAAATGTTTTAAAAGAATTCGAGACATTTTAGAGTGATAATCTGGTAGAACGCGGTTGTTCTCACGGGCCTGTAAGTGCCTGGAAATTACAATCTGTAGAAACGTTAGAGGATCCGCTTACGTCCCTGCATCATCCCTCGGGTTCCTGGCCACTTGGTGTATCTCCATTTTATTTCTTTCTGCCGAAGATACCTCCTTAGTGGCGTAGGTACAAAAGCCAGCGTTAAAATGGCTGAGGTACAGAATGATACCTCTATAGCCCAACTAGTCCTATATCTAACTGCTTATCATCATTCGGTTGGGTGCGGAGAAACTTTCTTTCCGCACTGTATTATTTGTGTTACACATACTAATAATGTGACTCAAAATCGCTTAGGACAAAATTGAAGCACACAGTTAATGGCATCATAAAATTACATCATTATCCACATAAAAATATCTTTTTCTGGTTCCATACTAATAGCTAAAAAATCAGTATGTCTCTTTCGTTTATTTGCGTCGCTTTATTGATCCTGCCTTTCAAAATATACCACTATGCTCAGCTTAGAAGCCCATGTCAGATTGGATCGCTTCAGTTCTGAACTTTGCGAATTTAAGAACGAGGAAAACCAACTTTGTTACTTGCACCTTGCCAAGGCGTTAAGCTTATTAGTAGGAAATCTGAGGAACGACAGAGACCAAGAGAAGGGAAGGTGCAAAAGAGAGTGAAGGGGAAGGGTTCAGCTCTTGCTAACATATAATTTTATTAGTCAAGATGCCGCTACCTAATGTCGTTAACTGGAAGTTTAAAAAATATATAATAAAGTATCTGATGATCTTATTCGATGCAAGCTGCGCGGGCTAACTAACTGAATTCTCCTCAAAGATCCACTTTGATGAATTTATATGTGAAGCTAAAAATATTCCTGACACAACTGAAATACGCAGCGAATTGCCATAATTTTAAATTCCTCATTTCATGCAGGCTCACTGTTTCCTGAAGAACACGCTGCGAGTGGGTAGTAAGCATTTTATTGAGAGATGCGTTACGTAAATTGGGGGTAAGTGACCACCCGTTTATGTGGAAAGATGCCAGAACAGCTCAAAATAGTTGCTAATTGCTATTCGAACTAATAACATTTTTTATCTTATTGTTTTGCCATAAAAGAATTAAATATGTACTAATTTAAGATTTTTAAAATTAGTCCACTGTTTTGTGTGTTTTTTTAATCCCAGATAAAAGCATTTCAGTAAGGAAGAAAGGGTAAGTGTAACACACACCTATTATTTATTTATAGCCATAAACTGTATCCTTTATCTGTTGTGCAGGATGGCGGATGATGGACGTTGTTCAGTCAAATGACCAATGGATTTTGTGAACTAAATTTCCAAGCATTCACTTTGTGAATCAGGGAAATATCCTTTAAAAAATTGCACATCGTCTATTATAGCGCGAAAGCTATCCCATACTATACCAGTACCATTATGGGAATGTGTGCACTCTATTCTTCTTCTCATTTGGCCCAACAGCTCGATGAACCTTGGCCTGCGGCGGTAAACTCTGCTTACTATCTTTACTTAAAGACTTAAAAGAATCTGTTGTGTCTTTGTCCCACGAAAATCTTTCACGACCGATATTCTGTTTACTTTCTACATGTCTTGTCTTGAACGCTTGAGTGGGAGAGTACATTTTTTCTGAGCCATCGCAGTGATAGGACATAGATAAGCGGTTCCCAAGGGAATGGGGCTGTTTTTGGTTTTCTATTATAAAGTTAAGCTGACCTTCTTGCCCAATATAGTCACCCAAGTTTCCTGTAATGCTTTAAATAGATTATATTTATTTATAATGTAAATTTTGCATAGGTTTCCAGATATTATATCATGTTACCTCGGTAGTTACTGGGCTTTAATGTGACCAAGAGTTTGTACTACTATGCAAGTGTTATTGGACTTGAATGTTATTTGTTTAATTGCATTACGTAGTATTTCCTGTAAAAGGGGAATGTATAGTTTGCATGTAATTTTCTTTGTCTCTCATTTTGTAGCCCTGTGTAGAGATAAATTCTAATATATTTAAAGGGTTTAAATTTTCAATTGCAAATAGTTTTTATGCTTTGTTTAATGTTTTGATTTCATTATGTAAATTTTAAATTGATTTATGCTCACACGCACTTTAATGTAAGTCAATGTAAGTGTGATATTTAAATTAAAGTTTTTATTGTTGTTTAATAAACTTGTCAAAATCGCTATATCCTAATTTTCTATTAGTCAAACATTCAAAAACACAGATTCTCTAGGATTTAAAGAAGGTGTACCACAATTTTCGTAACTAAAGCGTAGTAATAAAGTAGGTGTTCAATAATGTCAATATTACTTTTCCCGTAATCAATTATTCAATAATTATTAATGATGCGACACTTTTGATGTTCCATCGTTGTCATCAAAAGTAAAAGGTGAAAAGTCCTGCCACCCACCTTAAAATACACGAATAAAGCTACAGAAGAAATTAAAAGAGAAAAATTACTTCTTTTTTGCATTTGGTATTAAGAACCAGTTAATACGAAAAAACGAAATTTGGTTCAGCCAGCCAAGATTACCCACATTCCACATTAGGTTCAGGTGTAAAATGTGTGCATTTTTGATCATATTTTCCTATTAACTGATAATTGATATATATATATATATATATATATATATATATATGAAAAAAATATAATGAGAAGAAAAGATAAGTAAATTAAAAAGAATCCGAAAATGCAGAACATCAAATTATTTCTTCTTTCCAAAAAAGATGTGCTATTAGAATATATCCTCAAAATAAAACATATATTTTTGAAATTCGCGCACAGAATTTTAACACTTGTATAAAATGTTATACTTAGGAATATCTATTCTATTCAGACTGTGCGATTGAAATAGACAAAAGTCGACTATTACAATTGCTACCGTTCGACTTTCTAATACCATATTGAGATAATAATAATAATAATAATAATAATAATAATAATAATAATAATAATAATAATAATAATAAAGGATAATATACAATATCTATTTTTCTTTGTATTCTGTACTTCGGAATTCCTAATCATAAGATCGATTTGTACATTTGACGCATCACCAAAACGCTTTGAAGAACCCTCCATTTTCCGTTATGATTGTCGATTGTACATACTTTTGTTGCTATCAATAGCTCCCCAGCGTCTCTAGCAATAGTAATCAGTATTGCGTGTTCAGGAATTAATAGAGGTATAGAGTTGGCTACACTGACCACAAGACAAATGCACGTCGCGTGATAAAACGGATTTGATAATTTTTTTTCGATAACTTCCTCCGTAATCGGGCTGTGATTGGTCAAAATTCAAAATTTTGTTTCTTTCATTGTTCGATTTTAAAATGACGTCACATGAATAGTCACTGTTATTTTTGGAATATCGATCAAGTTTGCTGCCTCTTTTGATACCCGCTAGGTATACGATGAGTGCGTCAGTAATAGATTAATGATTCACATTGTTTCATAAACATAATGCTTTTGTCAAAAATGAAGCTTCTGCCTCCATATAAATTATGATTTAATTTGTCCTTTTTAAAAAAACAATTAAGAGAAATTGAAAAGTTCCGTTTTCAGATATACCTTTACTTCTAATGACCCGATTTTCCTAATTTTCAGAAACTATATTTATAATTTAATTTCAATGGTATACAAAGAGCATTGTTGTGAAAAAATTTGGTTTCAAGTAAATCCCCACTCATAATAATTCGATTTCGATTATTGTCATAAACTATTTTCATTATTTAATTTAATGGCATATGCCGAGTTTTTTGAGAAAAAATAAAATTTGCGGCCATAAGATTGTTTTAAATTTTGAGCTTCAGATAAATTCCGCCCTCTAATTCTCTGTTTTAATTGATTTTTAGAAATTATTTTTCTTATTTCGCTTCAATGGCATATACCGATTTTTGTTGAGATAAAACGGAAATTGCGGCCGCTAGAAACGATTTTCGAATTTCGCTTTAGGTTAACCACCACTGTTTCAATTTCGGTTTTTAGCTATACCCCTACTCCTAATGGTCCGATTCCCCTGATGTGAGAAATTATGTTTCTCATTTTATTTAAATCGTATATATGGAATTTCGTTTGAAAAAAAAAGGGGGGGGGGCTTCTAGAGAGATTTTTAAATTTTGATTTAAGGTAAACCCACCTTCATAATAATTTGATTTCTTTAATTTTCAGCAAATATTTTTCATGTTTTATTGTAATGGCGTATTCCGAGTAAAAATATATATACGCATACATATTTTCAACCTCCTAATTTTTGTTGCCTAGATGGATATTTGGGTAAATTTTTTTTAAAAAAATATTTTCTTAGATAGAATCGTATAATTACATTTCTTCGGAAACCGCTAAAAATACAAATAATTGATTTTAAACAACTACAATCTATGGGAGAAAACTGTAATAAACACAGAAATAACCAAAATGTTCAGTGAAATGAAATATCTGTGGCATCATTTCAGTTACAAAAGTCAACTCATGTTGAAATAAATCCGAAAATATATAGATACGACACATTTTTTAAGAATTCATGCTGTTGACTAATTAACTATTGATGTTAGTAATATAATGTACAATAAATTGGGCTATTTTTTTTGGAAAAATAGAATGAACTGGAATGGTCATGTCCAATAATCAAGACTGACTTTTAATATTCTAGTAGACCTAAAGGAAGGAGAGAAGATGACACGAAGAACACTGGAAGCTGTAATCCGAACCACCGTTTAAGATTATGAAAAAACAAGAGCAATGCATATGCATACAGAATCAGCAGTAATAGCTTCTAGGAAACAATTTTGAATCGTAGAGCCAGGTGGAAATGACAATATCCAGGATGGAATTAAAAGATAAGGTAAAGTTGTTTAAAAACGTGTTTTACATTATTAAGGGCAAAGAAGTACAGGATGTCCCAAGATGAAATGGAGTGAGACATAAAATGGTATTCAAATGTAATTACCTAACTTTTGATGGCGAAACTGGCTACATGCATTAATTCTTAACTGTACTGCTAATGTGATATGAACGACACTTAATAACATAACGGTAGTTCTCTACCGTTAATATAGTTAAATATTAAGTATACCTATTTATTATTTTTAAAATATTGTTTCAATATATTTTTCGCTATTATTTTGGTATTATTCTTATCGCGTTATTTGTAGATTGTGAATTTGCATACTGTGGTGTATGTATAGATCTGTAGTCTGTAGGGGTCGAAAGAAATGTGTTTATAAACGCAAATGAGTTCTGAGTCCTTAGTGCCTTAAAACTATTTGGCATTCATCTTCTCGTTATCAGAGTAAGGAAAGTAATCAACTGAGTCCATTGTTCGCGCAGCTGCACGTACCAGCCAGTTAGTAGGAAGAAAGATTTGCACGAAAAACCAGTTATTAACCTAACTTAGTGCATTGCCTTTTAACGGCGTAACAGTTTGTGAGCGCTATGTCAGAATTCAAATAACTGGCTTAAAGTCTTCAGATATCAGCATATCCAGAAGGTGGTACAGTTGGCTTGCTTCTTTTGGTTGTATGCAAATAAGGCAGCGATTCCGAAACCTAAAAAATGAGGTGACATGATTCTGACAGCGGAGGGCTGCCAAAAGTATGATAAATGTGGTGATAAATGTGTATCGAAGACAATAATTAAGCCTTTTTGGACAGGACATTAGTCCTGTGAACATGAAAGTGTTGTATCAAAAAGACTTGCCCATGCACGGAGGCTCAACCTCGGGTGCAATGAACGACTCCTTTCACGAGCGGCAGCGGAGAAAACCGAACGAACTCCTCTTAAAACGAAAGTTTGCCTCCTTAGTGCTAGTTTGGAGCTGGAATGTTATCGTATCCTTGGTGTTAAGGAAGGAAACATCTCAGGCCTTAGTTAGATATGCCAATTTTGAAGACACACAGGCTTGCAAATATGTTAAACAGCACTGAGTATTTTAAAAAAGAACATATTTAAGTAACACGTATTTATGAAATATTATTTTTGTACATTAAAATGTATACAATGAGGTGAGAATAGGAATATAGGAGATAGCGATTTTAATTATTTCATAAAACTGGTAAATATTACAAATTAAGGTATGGCGCTTCTTCTATTTTTCGTCTATTGCAAATTGAAATTAATTTGCACTAACACACTAACCTTAAAGCTAATCTCGGTAAATCCTAGAAACCGGTGGACCCAGTGGTTTATTGCGGCTCGCTACAGCCTGACGGCCTACGCTGGCCTTCTATTCGTAAGCATAAATTGATGGCGGATTGTGTAGTATTATGTTAGTGGGTAAGTAAGTCACTGTAATGATGGCAATCTCCTTTAATCCCAGCAGGAAACAAATCGTTCCCTATATGAAAAATAGCTCTTTACAAAAACTGATCCTACCGACTGATTTTTTTTCAGTTAACAGAAAAACAGGGCTAATTGTTTTTTGATCCCTTTTGGCCATTACAGGACTTTTTGCAACAAAACACATCTTTGAGAATAGGTGTGTGTGTGTGTGTGTGTGTGTGTGTGTGAGAGAGAGAGAGAAGAGACTAAGAATAGGTTGTGGAACTGCGGAGTTCACTTCAGTTAAATATTTTATAAAAGAGGACAATTATTAAATACTTAATATTTGGTCACTGATACTTGCCGAAAGAGGCCGATTTTGATTTGGTAGAAGGAACGATCAGGAAGAAATTGAACATTTTATCACCAATTGACTTTGTGTCTCTCATGAAAGAATCTGAGGAAAAAAATATCCATTTGCGGTTGTTGAAGTGAAACATAAAGTATTTTTGTGTATAATGTAATGGGAAAAAAAAATATTGCAAACTAAGAAATCCGCTGATGGGCATAATGTCATCTGCTTACAATGCAGTACCAAAAGAAGAACTTTGCTTTTTCAGCCTAAAACTTGATGAAGATTTCTTTGAGATAAATTTAGCAGATACTTAAAAAAAGGAAGATCTGCACTCTCGCTAGTAGATCAAGAACTCTTTACCATCAGCTACTCCAGTTTCGGACACCAAGGATAGGACATAATAGTTTTACTAGCATTCATTCCTCCAGATTCCCACCTACAAGAATCTTTCACTGGAGAAAAATGCTTGTTAGTCACAGATTGCTCGTAAGGGGGATGAAAAGGAAACCTTTGACGATTAACTTTGTATTTATTTCAAAATATTATTGTCATTGTTTATAATTGTTAATGACAGAAAATTGTTAAAATCGTGTAGCGATCAAATGAAACAAGTTTATATTTTATTTTTCAATATTTAATCTCAACCATTACTTTTAATTTAGGTATTTACATTCCTATGACATAGGTAAAAGGATATATAGTGTTTGTAAAAAAAGGTTTATTGGATAAAATTGACACGTTTCATTTTTATATTTCATATCTATAAAACAATGAATATATCAATCATTTTTATGAGTGATCGCTTGTGTTCTGAGTGCCTGAAAATGTTGTTTATGTTTATCCTGAATTTATAATTCAATGTATTGGCCCGGACTCTTTTGCAAAATAATCCACACTTTGAAATAGCAATACAACCAAATCTTTGAAAGTCACAGTTTCTGTAGCACACGGTACGTTCGAGCCACGAGTGAGCTATTCAGGTAACTAACGTTCGTAGCACTGCGGTGCTGATTTCCCTAGCAACGCCATAAATTACTTGAGCGGAGAAAGTTCTTTGTGCATTGTTGGCAGTATCGTAGCAGGGGAGTACCAGTCGCTCTACACGCAATCTCTTACTTCCATTCTCTTCCAAATTAATACGCATGTCTTAATGGAACTCTTTTAAGTTTTGGATTAGTGATAGTTAGGGTGAGCGTGAACTTTTCAGTAATGTGATTTTTCTGTTCTTCCTTGAACTCTATGAAATGCACTAAACTATAAAACTGGTGTATATTTATGTACTTCTGGTGTATATTTATATACTTCTTTCCATTCAGAGAACATTTTACTTTTAATTTTGTTACTAATTCAATCTTTCTAGCATATTCAGAAAGAGACAGCACAAGAGCGGTCCCTTTAATCAATGATTCGAACCACTATAGGAAAAAATCTTGGTCCATTTTAAATTCAGTTGCACTTTTATCTTCTTTTACTCTTTCCTTTGTCTTTCAAAAACAGTACTACTTTTTGCTATTTGAAAAACCGCTTTGCTCTGCAAGGGAAAGCTGCGTCTCTGTACCGGAAGTCAGGGAAAATGCAGTTGTGAAAATTAAAATGACCATAAATTCTATGTGGGCAAGGAAAGAAAAAAAAAAACAATTGCCGATAAACACATCTATTCATTTTTATAAAAGTGTTAAAAATGTTGTTTTGTACTATTTGCTATCCATTTGTTTGGGTAGTGCTTTCCGAAGAAGGGTGACCGGCAATTGACAGAAGAGCTCACGCTAAATCGGTTCGCTTAAAGGCGGTAAGTCATGGTCAATCTTTTAAAGACTAAAGGGTAAAATATTATGTTTGCTTTCATGTATGGTTTTCGCATCTAAACATATTCCCAATCACATGTTACAACTCTGATTTCGAAATATTTGCTATTCTTATCCACTTAATTCTAGCCAAACTGAATGGATTTGCAACTTTGGTCAAAGATGCTCGTAAATGTTCTTGGTATCCATGTATGTGTATCGGTAAATTTCTTTTTCTTCTTGTATAATGGCAGAAAATTTCATTTTGTTCGAACCTTGGTCTCTTCTGAGACTATATTATATCTAGGGGAATTTAGTTGCTTTTAATTTTCTACAGACGGCAGAGTGAGAAATGGTAAGGGCATCGCTTCCATCACCATCTAGCAGGAAATAAACGTATTAACTGAACGTGAAAGGGCCGACAACTTTGTCCAGAACTTCTGAAGATTTTTAATAAGTTTATTTTATTTCATATCCCATTTAGTTTTAACTTCCTGAAAGCTTCTTATTTTAGAGAGGTACCTGCTTTACTTACAGGAAAGACAGACCTTTGCATCGCTTAATACGACAAATGTGGGATTTTAAACTATAGATTTCTTCAAAATTTCTTAATGACACCACCCAGATATGTTAAATTAAATTATTTTTAATATTAGTATGTCCAATTCTTAAGAATGAAAATACAGGAAAGGTACTTTTTGTTTAAATAATTAATGACTAACTATAATGTATTTCTCCATATTAATAATGCATAATTATTGATTAAACATTTGTCTTCAGGCATATTTTACCTCTAATAGGAAATTAGTGTTCTTAATTTAGATTATGTGAAGGATACCTAGTTACGATGATTTTTAATTATTTGAATAGTGTTTAACATCAAATGAAATGGTAAAATTGAAAAGAATTGTTTTTTAAAGGAAGGAACGTTCCGGGCTTAGCTTTAGGGGACCTCGCCTAAAGGTGTTTGCCATGTAAGAGGACTGAGGAAAACCTAGAGAAAAAAAACTCAGTCAGGGAGGACAGTCCTGGTGGGAATCGAACCCTAAACATCCGTTTAAGATTCTACACCTTACCACCTCGGTCACTCGTCGCGGTGTCTGAAAATATAATTGTTGTATTTTAGCTATCCTGTTGTTATAACTAAAAGAGTTAGTTATAATTATTGTCTTGGAACCTTTTTTGTGAGCTACTCGAAGTGTCAAGTGCATCGTTTAGAGCACAACAGGCCATTTATTTTTATTTGGTTTATTTACGGACGCTCTTTAACAGCTCAGGTCATCAGCGTCCCATTCAATTCAGGGCGTGAAACGGCCGACAAATTTTGCTCAGAGGTCTCTTCTTTCAAACTTGAGGTACTTTATCGTGCCATAAATGTACGACACGGAACCACTGCTTTAATTTCCTTTCGAAGGAAGCCATACTTACGATTTTTACGCCCGAAAAAATCCATCGGTCCTAGTCGGGATCGAGCATGTATGGTAACCACTTTACCACCAGGACTGACGCAACAGGCGATGAAGTCAATGAATATTCTTTGTATGAAAAGTGAAACATATATTTAAAAAACCACAGCAAACTACCATTCTTAGCCATGGACATTTTGTCTTCGTATAGAGGAATTTTGACGTCAATTTTAAATATTTATGATTTCAAGAAATATTCTGCTTCCCTTGTATTAGCTGTCTTTAGTATGGTATAAAGTTTTTCCTCCCGCAGTTGTTCATATGCACAAGTCCATATGAATGAACTTATATTTCGTCCATTATTCATATTTTCATACTGAAACCACTAGGTTTATTGACAGTAGCTGCATTCTATGAAGGTATTTAGAATGAGGTTTAAATGTTAATGACGCGGAGAGATCAGATAGCCCTTGTAATCACAGGTTAACTGAAACAAATGCTTGACCACATCATTCAAGAGATTCGGTGGTTTAGGATTAGCAGGTGCACACGTATCCAAAAATGCCGCGAAATTTTACCGAATATTTGTAATTAATTTAAAGTTTGTGAAAAGATTATAGATGGGCACCAAGCTGAGAGAATAGATTCTGCATTGCCTAACTTGCAGGATTGGCATCATTATGGCGATGAATTGATCTACCAAGGTTTTACAGCGGTTCAAATGTAAGTTTCACGTAAAATCCCTAAAAGTATATTACAATCAATAGAGAGGTATCATTTTCATTTGCCAATAAAGCCACGAAATATCAAACAAATTATATCATCACATTAATTAATTACGGCGTTTGTTTTCTAGGGCCGTAAAGGAGTCATATTCATTCGGTTTCTCCCACAAGAGCTGATCTCTATTCGTAGGCCTATTCAGTCAGATACGCTGCAGAGGCACGTTCTTAAGTGACAATGTTCTTCTTCATGAAAACGCTCTCTCGCATACGGCCACAAGACAAAGAGCGCTACATGATGAATTTCGTTGAGGAAACTATGAGCAACCATTCTACATACTAGACATTGTATTGTAGGATTTTCATGTGTTTCCAAAAAGGAGCTGAAAAAGATTTTAAAAAGATGAGGACTAATGGGGTGCAGTAGTGGACTAGTGGACTGCTTGGGTCAACTGGTTTCAAAGTACGTGCCAAAAACGTCTAAGCCTATTATATGCAGAAGTGTTAGTGTATAATGTAATACTTTAAATTAAATTTTGTTATGATTGTTATAATAAACATCAGTTTGTTAACATGTTGGAAGCTCTAATCACTCATGTTAAAATTTTCATAAAAATATATATTCCTGAAACTGTAGGGTTATAAATATGTATTTGTCGTTCAATTAAACGAAGACAATAATGGAAAAGGGATGAAATGGAAGAGTGCTGATATTCTCCAAATACCCATATTTGATTATACCTTCCATCAAATAAACTCCATTTCGTATGAAAGTCAAAAAATTAAGACGTAATATTTCATTTTAATAAAGAACTTTCAACACATTTATCTCAACTTTCTTTTTTCCTTGCTAAATAGACAGCTTGGACGTTAATTTACTGTGTATAAGCTCAAGCTGGAATTTAAAATGAGCAACTTGTTCAGCATGGCTACCTGGTTTGAAACAAGGCAACCGAAAATTAGTTCATGTCTCCCTCGTACAACGTTAATGAAAACAATGTTTTTGTCCTGTGGTAACAAACCAAACGCTTGACATAACGGGAATTTTTACAAGCTTGCAGCGCGAAACACCGTGAATAAAATAATGTGCAGAAAAGTCTTGCTCGTCACTTTTTTTAAACAAATATGACAGTAACTCAACCACCGGTTCCTCGACAGCAAACACGTGTCGAGTTATAAATGAGGAACAGGGTAGATGTACATTTGGTATACGCTTTTATTGCATGTAACTTTAACTCTATGGAAATTGACAGAACTTACCGTGCAGGCATTTCTTGGGTCAATCTTTATTTTATTCAGTTATTGGCCGAGACTGAAATTAAAATGGAGAATCCATCTGGCCCTCGAGCACATTCTGAACAAATATAATGTTAATGACCAGTAAACTGTCTTTCTGAATTTTAAGTTCATAGTTGGACAAGTATTTGTTTTTTAATGTATTCCATCCAGGATTTCGTTTTGTTTGAAAAGGATATTTGAAAATAAAAGCCGTTTTACGCGTATTTAATGTGCACGATATTTGTAGTTATGTTTTTTATCCTTACCTCTTTCTATTCTTGAGCTATTAGATAGCCGTAGCCTAATTTTAAATTTGGTTAAGACACAGCAAAGGAGGTCAGGGAGGTGAGGCACCTTTCGCATATTATTACTAGAAATTTTGTTGGAAGCCTCTTCACTGTGTACCCAGTGATCCAGGTACTTTGGATGAGCAATGTTTTTGAATTGTAAAGTTTTTTTATTATAAAACAGTTTAAGTATTGCATAACATGAATTGCTATAATATACTGTTAAGAAATGTGCAGTATTAGGGTAATTGTAAAGATATGAACATTTGACCAGGAATGAAAAAGTTATTTGGAAAAAAAAAAATTTTCAATTCTCAGTGTTTGTAATTTCTTTGCCCAAGAGTTGATGCCCTTTCTGGTTATCTGGGATAAGTTTTATAGTATTTATTTATAAGCCTTTGTCTTTCAAGACTTGCGTTTGAAAATCTTAAATATATTGTAAATGTTCTATGCATTATTACTGCTGCAGTCTTCTTTCAGTGCATGCTAAAACGAATATATTGGTTTTTATATTTTATTATTTTCAATTTAAAATATTTTCACGTACTACTTACATGATTAGGATATTTTAGAAAATAGCATTTAAATAGTTAGTGCTGAAATTTTTTGTTACCTCTCTTCTCACAAATAGTGTAATCGTCTTTTAATGGTCATATATTGGGATTTTTTTTCGACACCTTCCAAAAATGAAAACTTACGGACAACCAGGCCGTCATTCTTAAATGTTTGATACAAGGCTCAGCATGTAATATGTGTATCACATTTCGTGAACTCGTTCGTTTTTGGTTTAACGAGTTCTATTACTGTAAATTATTTTCTATTATGATAAAAACAATCTGATACCCAGTTCTTAGCAGAGCTAAAATTATATTACTTTAGTAGAGGAAAAGGAACGAAAAAATACGACCTGTTTTAACCCCAGGACTACAATTATTGGTACTGTTTAATTAAATTTTCGAAAGAGCCTGCAGAGTTCTATCAATTTATATTACAATTGCTATGATTGTAAAATAACATCAAATGCTGCAAAGTGGGCTTCTGGATACATAATCTCTAAAAATCAAATGCAAATAAAAATGTGTATTCCCATTAGTACCATTATTTGGGAGAGAGTATAGAAAAATATTAGTTACAATGATTGGTTATTTTCCTTGCAGAAAACAAAAGTGTAGCTAAAATGATGTTCTAACAGCACTTCATAATTACAAGAATTCTACAATAGAGCCTGCAATTATATTTTTTTCCAATGACAGATGACTTTCGTAAAAGTTGGTTCCTATTATATGTATATATGTATATATATATATATATATATATATATATATATATATATATTCTTCCCTCTTATTTTAAGCATTAGAATTTACAACACTTCTTACTCAAGTGTTAATTAGAAGGTCTTTTCCTGTAGTCGTTTTTGAAGTTTTTAAAATTTGTTTAATGCTGATAAACTATTAGATTTTTCTACAAAATTTATATAGTTATCCCCCAACATTTATTAATAATCACCAGCAACTCAATTTCAGCTGCGTCTGTTTTTCCGTTGCATTTCTTACTGTCCATAGGTACATATTTTACTATAATTTATTTGGGCGCTGAGTGACGTTTAAAGCAAAGCAATATATATGTATAAAACTTCGTCAAATTATACACTTTAAGAGAATAAATATTTATTAAATTGTACATTTACCTCACTATATTATTTAAACAGCAAAAATTTAATAGAAATATGTCTGAATATAAAACGTTTGTAGTTTTTTGTAATGTACAATATGTTCAAAGACATCGTTCCCTTATGCCGTAACCTAAATAAACATTATCTTGCCGTTTACTAATACACACAAGAATAAGAAAAGCTACACCCAGGACGGATCCGTTTCATTTCGACTATTTTCGGCTCTATTCGTATTTGATCGGGATCACACCCTCCCACTCCTGTCGATGCAGAGTTTAGTGGCCCCCGCTACAGGGAGAACCACGCCCAGTTCTACATCTCGCACGACGTCGCCCTCCACAATACGACGGCAGGTCTAAAAAGCGTTTGTGTATGTACCGTGTGCAATACATATTGCTGTGATGTTGTACACCAGTGGACCGGGGGCTCGGCGCCCCCTCCTCTCTAGGCCTGGACCACTGCATCATCAACATCATCACTCCCTCCCGGACCCGGTGCCTGTACTGCCCCAGATCTGGAGCAGCGCCTCTATTGATCCCCGTGCAGGCACGCCGTACTGACCCAGCCACCAGAGGTAGGAAATGAAGCTGGCTGCCTTACCGACCGAACCCCACCTACCTCAAGACTATAGCTGCCAATAAATGGGGAAACTTTCACCTGTGCAGCACATTAAACAAATAAGCAACGGATTTCGACTATTTCAATGAGAAATTTAAAAGCCTCTCTGGTCTAAGTATTTAACTCTAATCTATTTTTTTTTTTTTTTTTTTTTTTTTTTTTTTTTTTTTTTTCCCCCAGTTTCATGACTTTCTTCTGAATTGATGATGTAAAATACGTGTTGCAGTGTGTGCATCTACAGCAGTTAATATTAGG
Source organism: Metallyticus violacea (assembly GCA_030762175.1). NCBI lineage: Eukaryota > Metazoa > Arthropoda > Insecta > Mantodea > Metallyticidae > Metallyticus > Metallyticus violacea. The sequence goes on from CM060845.1 coordinate 88,612,661, forward strand.
ATAGCTTGGCCTTGAATTAAATTAAACGTAATAACTAAAATAAATTAATAATATATTGATGCCCGAAATTAGCTCTACTATAGGTGTGAAAGGTCAGAAAAGGCGTCGATCGAGCCCTATATACCAATAATATCACTGTTGGTGAAACTCATACCGAAGTTTAATGAAAAAGATGATGGTAAAAAGGCCAATTCAAAGTAGTGTTGAAGTTTCATGGGTCGGCGCCTGATTTAATTTTCTTAGGATTCCTTTACTAGATGATAAGGGAGCTGTTTCGTATACCCTTCATATGATTCATCGTTGGTTCTTAAGATCGAACAAGCTACCAAAGTACACTTTCAACATTAAAAGTTCCTATTTTGTGGTAATTTAATATATTTCGCTACCTAACATTTGTTATAAAGATATTTTATCGAAATAAGGCAGCTCTTTCATATATGAATTATTTGACTTTTTAAGCAACATCAAATAAACATCAAATAAAAAAAAATTATCTGAAATGTCATTAATGTAGAAATGTTTTATTTTTAAGTCATATAAAATTTAATCAGAAAATGTCATATATTTCATAGTTTCACATAACTTATACAATTTTGAGAGTGACAATGTAAGTTCCTTTAACATTTTATAATAATACCAAGGTTGATAGGTAGACTCATGTCGTCTATGTTATTGATACTTTTACCACTAGTCATTTCCTTTTCCGTGTGACATAATCATTGGTAGTAAACAGAAAGAAGGAAATATATGAGGGAATCAGTTTTTAAAAAATGCGTTTTAAGCCGCGACATGGTATGATTTACAGAATAACGCAGATCTATATGGTACATATAAAAATATGTTATATTATTCAACAGAGTATACAGCTTTACAGCTTTAAACACATTTTTAAAACATTCAAATGTTATTAAGTTCTTTTTTTATTCAACTATTAATTCCCGCATCGTGCTTTAAGTATTCTGCAACCTATATAATATAGTCCTTTCGAATGTAACGTTTAGGATAGATGGCAAATGTCACTCGCCATTTGTAACAAGCTGTGCTATGTCTACAAACATCTAACCAAGAGAAAACTTGATAAGAGGTTCCTCCGCTAGATCGTTTAACAGTGTGAAGTTGTGCTCCAAGAAGTAGTTCAACTTTAAAATTTAAGAGGTCAATCCAATGACCTCTTTTCTTCAGTCTTTCTCAGACCAAAATGTAGGTATACTCCAGTGAATAAAATGCACATCGTAGCTTTGTTCTAGGAAAAGTAATAATTGATTTTAACTGCTAATAGTTGCGGAATCAAATCTAAGTACGTTCTACAATTATGAATCATCGTAAGCGTTTATTTAAAAGTATTATACGGTAAAATGAAGCACAGTAGTACACAATTTGAATTTTTATGTGGATATAGTACAGTAGATGAAAAAATTAAATATTTATTTATTCGTGAAGTGCCCTTAACTGGGTGTTTCTGGATGATGGTAACTCGGTGCATTCTCGAGGAAGCATGTTCTATTTTTCTCACATAATATCAACTTTCCACCTTGCATTTATCAACAGAAATGTTTAAGAAAAATATAAGCTAGCAGTGGTAGGTTCTTGTGTTAGACGTAAGATTGGGAACATTTTTCAGGTAACAATATATACATTGTTTTAAACCCAAAAATGTTTATTTACACATTTAGGAAGCAAATTTACATACTCGTATATAATCATATTAATAACCCAATGCTAATAATATTAGATGCTTATAAAACCAATAATTAAACGTCTATAGATAACAGGAGAGAACAAAACATTTCTTTTTTCATTAAATAATCATAGATTTAAAACTAATACTAAGTGCCTGATCAACTATCGAAATAATAATAATAATAATAATAATAATAATAATAATAATAGAAGGGCGATAGGTGTCTGACAATAGAAAGATTATAGATTTCTTTCATTACTTAGAACATTCGTGTTCTGAACCATCAATGTGTTTAATCTTATCAACAGACCATTACTTCCAGACGACAAATTTTTATGTAGTTTCTGCTGCTCTACTTGCGTTGCTCGAGGACGTTGCAAGTATTATTAGAGGTCCCATGTGATATCAGCACAGTGGTGCATCTCCTATCTCCTCGATTGCAGTTTGACAGCATTTGCACCGCGCATTCGGTAAGTAATGGATTGATTGCAGTGGATCTTGGCTGGCCGCTCATTCACTCGATTTCAACCCACTTTTATTTTGTGTACTGGCACTTGATGATCCTTAAACTAAAGAAGCTGATCGTTCAGAAGCATGGAATTGCGAACTCTCTACATATAATTCCTAGAGTCTTTGGGAACATGTGAGAGAGATATTGAAGCAAGAGGCTGCAGCTTTTATCATCTTTTGAAAAGGATTCAAATTAAAAGTTGAAATGTAATCGTTTTATTGTTAATTAACGTCTAACACTATTCCATATTATCTTTCACGAGTTATCTATTCATTGAATAATGCTCATAGATCCAAGGCTATTTAGGAGGGGAAAAACTTGTTTTGCTTTCTTTTACCATATCTAGAAATTTGAGTGTTGATATTAGGAACACCCGGTATTTATACAAACATTTATATGCCTTTATAAAACTAAAATATTTCCTAATTAAATACATGGCTTTTTAATGTTACAGCAATCCAAAGTTGAAGCAAAATTTTTATTTTGTTTTATGTGTATTGAGATTGGAATTTTAATTCTACTTTCCTCTCAAAAATACATCGATTGAATTAATGAAACTACATCCGAACATACATACAACGAACTAATATTAAATTTTAATTATCTTGTTCTAGCGCAGTAAGATGGTATGCTTTTTTAAAAAAAAAATGATACATTCTTGCATCGTAGGCGGACGAGAGCTCCATGGAATGGAAAAAAGGCCAATGTATTTATTTTTACCCATATGTACCTATTACTGCGACAGTTAGGTTTTTGCAGGATAATAATAGTGACATCGGAACCCTAGTTCTGGTGGTTTAGAGGTAGCCATGCTTGCCTCGCAAACCTAAGGTTGTGGATTCAAACCGGGTCAGGAGTCGATTAAGTTTTTAGGTAGTAAAAAAAAGCATGGCTGCCTTAGGAAAGGAAGTAAAGCCATGTTGGGAAGTTGGACCCGTGTCGTAGATTTATGTCACGTATAAGATCTCCATTCTGAAAAAGGAGGTCTCTGAGCAAAGTTTATCGACCGTTTCACGCCCTGGATTGAATAACGCTAATGAGACCAGAGATGTTAAAGAGTGTTTTTTATATAAACCAAATGCACAAATAAATGAAGCAGTAGGTAGAATATTTGACCTGGTGGTATTTTGTCCTGTACTCCCACCACCCCCCGCAACATAATAGTAATCTGTTGGTAAATAATTAATCAATATTATACATGTATTTCAAAGGACTGTAGCTAATGCTATAATATCCTGAAGAAATATTTTTAAAAAACAGTTAATATTAAATTACTGTTCTCCAGCTATGAACACTTCCTTGCTGGGTAATGTTTATTATGCAGGATAGATTAAGTCGCAGGAGACGCTATGCTTCCTATTGTCTGAGATGATGCTATGAATATATGTAATAGCAAGGTTAGTGATAATAAATTAACCACAACACCAGTAATGAGCTAGCTTTAGTCTGGAACGGTCTATTACAGTACATTTTACTGTCAATGTCTAGCACTAAAAAAAGGAAGAACATTTCGTAGTGAAGTTCGGAAGGTAATAGCAAATGGTACTAAATATTTAGGAGATTAATTTAATTTTCACTCTATTAAAACGACGAATTTTGCCTATTAATTACAGCTTCCTTGTTAAAATTTACGCGGATAAAATCATAAAATATTCCATAATATTCAGTACCTAAATCCAATAAATTGAATCTTAAGCTTGGCAAAGCGATTTAACAAGCATGTCAATTTTAAGCATTAGAAGAATATTATTCTTGCTCTTCTTGGCAAGTTATTCGATTCTTTCCCCCAGTAAAAAAGTTTTATTCTTCATAAGTTTTGTTCTCAGCTTCATTCTGAAATATACGCTGTGATGATATGAGCTACAGCTTTAAGTGCCTCCTACTAGAGTACGGTTGAGTTAAGTTCTCTGTTATAGATAGCTAGGCCATACGACAACAGTTAGCTAGCCAATTTATGTGCCCTACAATATTATACATACCATGCTATGCTGTTCTATATTATATTATGACCTCTGCAGAACTTGAGCACTCTGGTACTTCTGATGTTACTAGAATTGTATCGGGCTGGAAACCTGGGGAGTTGTCCGAATGGGTTGCGGGAAATGCTGAGGCGTGGTGTTGCTCCTATGTCTTGGAAGGATAGTGAGCTGCCTATTAACCTACAAAGTAAGGAGGCTGTGCTAGATTAGGCCGCCTGACCAGTGGTGCATAGCGTTATACTAGTAGCCTAAGCATAGGGCAAAGTGGTAAGTAAGCAGCGTATCTGCTTCCAGCTCTTAACGGGTGGGAGAGCTTAGAATTAAAAAGTACCGTCCTAATGAAAAACCTAAATAAAGGACTGCCTCTGGTTGTACCTTGCTGCTAGGGGAAGGACCCCGTAGAAAACTACACTACGCTTTTGCATTTGCAGTTAACCAGGAAGTGATTGCTATGTGAGCATTATAAAACCTAAAAACTTTTAGATTGCTATTATGAATATTTCTTTCATCGCGGTAAGAACTGCGTATTTCTGCAGATACCAGAAGATTACGGTACTTTTCAATTTAATGTTTCCTTCAAAGCCTTCCTTTATCCTCAAAGTTCTATTTCATATTGAATAGTCCAAGATTATGTTAGCCAAAATTTCTACCTACATCCTGTCGAGAATTTCATTCAGTGAATAGACATCAGTGATTTCACTTTTGTGCTGTTTTCCCTCGATGTTGAAAAATTAAAACAATTATCACGTTACTTTCTTGTGTGAAAGCGAGAAAAGTAGAGATGTAACCAAAACCAAATAAACTCTACAATTTCCCACTTTTTCATATACTTTTAGTGTTATAGCATGCTCATAGAACGGATAAAAATCTTATAGGTAACGTCTATTATAAATGTAACCATTTTATTTTCTGAAAATTAACACAACATGCAGAAAAATAAACAAAAACGTAAAGAACCTTTTTGTCCACTAGCCACTGGCATGGCAATTGACGTGGATGTTTTTCACTAGCAACACTGTCTTTCGTTGAAAAAATGCAGAAATATTATTTCTAGTTTTTTTCATTTTTTTTCTGTCACTTGCTACTCTTGTCCATGTATTTACGCTCTCACACTTAAAAATATCGAATCCTTATACCTCAGGCGCATTTTGTTTGTATGCTCTAATAAGTCTAGCCACATAACCTCCTCCGTCGGTCCTGGTGGTGTAGTGGTTACCATATTTGCATCCTACACCCAAGATCGCGGGTTCGAACCCGGCCAGGACCGAGGGATTTTTTCGGGCGTAAAAATCCTAAGTATGGCTTCCTTCGGAAGGGAAGTAAAGTCTATCTGTGTGAGGTAACGTGTTTGGGCTTCATACAGCAATACGACACCTTCCTAAGAGTTAGAATTCCAAATATAATGGCTCCAGAATTTTCCCCAAGCCGCCCCGTGCGCTCTTCGTAATTATTTTCTCCTTTTATCAACCAGTCTCACTATTGAAACAAATAGGAATATTTGCTTACGTAGTTCGTGTTTACATTTTCTATCATTAATGAACGCTCTTCAGCATTTGTCCCCTATTTTTCCAATTTATTGTTAGATCCACTTCTTTATTTCTTTAATTTAAAACAACAAGCACTTGTTCAAGATCGGTAACAGACTAGTCGCGTCCATTTATATTTATACCATATCTCTGTTTTGAGTAATTAATATTTTAAGGAAGATTACAACATAGATAATATAAACAAATCAGATGAGATCGGGTCACTCTTTTTTTTTCCGTTTTCCAGTTTAAAAGTCAAGTCTTCCCTCTTTATTCTTATTTTGCATGTATTTCTTTGTATGCTTAATCTAAAAGTGTAATATATTTTCTTTCAACACCTTCTCTTATTAAAACCTTCATGATGCGCACATATTCTACGAATCGAAACGGTTTTAGTACGAGGGTAGGTCCATAAATTTCCAGCCTAACAATTTTCTAGGTATGATAAAGTAAAAAACTATGTTTCACTTTTCAATATAGTTACCCTTTATTGCAATACACTTCGTCCATCTATCTTTCAATTAACATTTCAACCCCCCCCCACAAAATAGTCAGAAGTCTTTGTCTAGAAAATGGGCATACACAGCATCCATCACTTCTTCATCACACTTAAATTTCCTTCCTCGAAGGTCTTGCTTGAGTTTTCAGAAGAGGAAATAGTCACTGGGAGCTAGATCTGGGCTGTAGGATGGATGATCGATTTCCTTGAAGCCACATTCCTTCACAGCTTCCTTTGCAACCAGAACTGTGTGCACAGGCGCATTGTTGTGAAGAAGGCGCACACACCACTCTTTGACGGAAGCACGTAGTATGTGCAGTAGGCTAGCATAGTACTCCCCATTTAATGTGGTGTTCCTCTCCTTGAATTCAATGAAGATTATTCCTTCACAGTTCTAAATATTGTGGCCATGATTTTCTTGGTTATCTGAGTGACCTTGGCCTTTAGAGGCCAGGTTTATGCCACTCCTTTGATTATCTTTGGGACAAGGGGTCATAGTAGAGGACCATAATTTCATCTCCTGTAACAGTGGTTTGCAGTACTTCTCCCTCGTTGCCACGACAGAGCTCCAAAAATGCCTGACAACAGATGACTCGTTGCTGCTTTTGGATTGGAGTCTAGGCACCCATCTTGTTTAAATGTTCATGAATCATTCGAAGGACTGTTGTTTCAGAAAGGCCCAACCTTGCTGCTATTTCTGTAACTCTGAGCCGCCGGTCTTCCATAATTTCTTCTTTCACAATATCGAGTGATGTTTCCAGGAGTGAGCACCTCCAAGGACCGACCTGCATGCTCCTCGTCTTCAATGTTTTCTCGACCCATTCGACAAAGTTTGGCCCATTCTTTCAGATAGAATATGAAGTGCATGCTTCCTCGCGTATATAGTCCAATCCCTGTATAATTTCATTTGGAGTAAATCCTTTTGTGAAACTTAATAACAGCTCGATACTCCATTTGGAACGTGTCAAATCTTCTACACATAGTCCTCTCTTTGCAACTATATCTGTACCACTGAATACAGCGGAGCTGAAGTTACAGTTGCAATTATTTACTTAACAGATAAGGTATGACAGCAGGCGATAATCCTTATCGGCGAGACCGAAAATTTAAGGACTTACTCTCATATACTGTTAGGTTGAATTCTTCCGTCATTTCCAGAAACTGATTGATTTAAGTTAGTCATATTTGTATTAAGAATTATTATTTTTAAACAAAATATACTGTACGGAATAAACAAAATTTTAACACAGGGACAATAAAATATAAAATAATACACTTTAACACGTTGTTAAGGAATATTAAAGATTAACGTGGGTGCAAATTGTAATTCAAAACAAATAAAATAAAATTTATCTTCTATATCCTAAATCTTCGAAACAGGCTAAGTATATCTCCCTGGTCGAAGTTTATAAATACCAGAAGTTTCCCCACTCATCCTCCTTTGTCGGTGGAACACTCCTGAGGAAAGTATACACTTTCAGTAAATCAGCTGATTTAAAAGTGCGAGATTCCCCTTTGGCTGATTTTTATCGTCGCCGATGAGCTATGCATATTTCCCCATGACGTGCTGGAGTTCACGCTAGAGTAAGGACATCGCGTAACTTTCTACTAGTCTTTTTAATAATTATGAGCTTTATTGGCCAAATAATTGATTATTAGAACGTAAAATGTTCAGGTACACCACATTTCCGCAGAGATGCCTTTACTATGCGATGCTTTGAATATATTAAACATGCTTGTTTTATTCTAGCCTGATATGGTTTTATATTTGTCAAATAAATCATAGAAATTAATTTAACGTTACTATGCAGTATCACTAAATGCAATATGACTTATTTTCTAAACGTTAGAATGCAAACATTAAAAATATGCAATAACATTATAAGATATATATATATATATATATATATATATATTATGTTCAATCGAATAAGTTAATTATTTTCATGTTGCTTTTTAATCCAAATATAAAAATTTACTGGAATATATTAACAAAAAAAATGTTCAATTTCCTTCATGAGTCTCATCTCATGTGCAGATTAAACATAAAATATAATCTAAATATGAATATGTCACAATATAATCTAAAGTAATGTTTAAAAAAATTGTGTTAAATATTTCTTGTAACACAAGACACTCAAACCAGAAACTGCATTCGGTAGTAAACATATTTTATAACACTTCATTGTTACCAACTTTGGATTAAAAAGCCTTATGATGATAATTAACTTATTCCATCGGACATAAAACATATGTTGTAATGTTATTACATAATTTTTATATTCCTCAAACAGTTTCAAAAATAAGCCACAATGCAATTAGTAATACTGCATAGCAACGTTAAATTAATTCCTAAGATTTATTTCACACCTAGAATAAAATCAGTGACATATGATCCCAAGATGGCTCATGTCTAAGGGATTATTTAATGCGAAAAAAATTTAAATTTTAAACAGCGATATTTAAATAATATATAAACATTTTAATTTGTAATGTTACCCCACCAAAATATGTTCAAAAGCACCAATTACCACGATTGCGATATTAGTAACACTATCTAGACATTTAGTTAACCCTTCTTCCATGCTGAAATACGTGGACTGTTTCTTTTAAACAAAGAACGTTTTCGGGATTAGTAGAATTTATAATTATTAACTTATTTAATAGTAATGACTGTGTAAAGTGTAAAGTACAAAGTACAAAGTACAAGTACAAAGTACAAGTGGGTACAAATCTCTTATGTTTCAAACTGTATTAAAGTTATTAAATAGGAAAATACTGTTTGCAATAATAAAACACATAATTTAATTCCTTGAACAATTGTGAAAGTTAGTACATTAATATGAATAAAATCTCATTAAAAGAAAGCCCAGGGCTTCCAGAAATTAAAAAAGCGATATGTTCCAAACTCATATTTCCTTGAATCTTGTATTTTGAGACAAAAAAGTCATATTTTAGATGTTCTTAGCCAGGAAATAAACTTTGAATGATGCCTTATTTTTGTCTACTATCAATTTTGTCTACATCATTTTTATAAAATGTATTTTTATAACATTTAAGTATCATGTTAGGTAATATATAAATAAGAAAAAAGTTCTAATTCTTATTGAGGATGTTAACTGGACGTTCTGGTTACTGCACTGCAAACAAATTCAAATTTGAAAGAAAACACACAAGTTGGATATAAAATGGTTAACATTTTGTGCATATGAGCTTGACTAACTTATTTTAACACATTATTTTTTTCTGTACTCCTCTTAAACAAGATTCATTTGCCCCAATATAGGGTGTTCGGAAAGTCATTGTGAGCTTAAGACTATAGAAGTAGATTACGTTGGAAGTTCGAAACAAGTTTACGTTTTCTACATGGAATCTTAACACAAGTTGGCATAATTGATTTTTCATAGATGTGTGATTGTTTTTAACTCCTTCCATTGTTGCATAACATTTAATAGTTTAGTTCAATTATTTGTCGATAAACACTATTTGAAAGCGAAATGCGTAGCGTTTAGATATTCAATTTACTTTTAAATAATGGTGTTTTCAATTAAGGAACACATTTTTCTTGTGAACACGTCTATCGACAAAGCGATAAACTCACAGATTTAGTGCAAGGAGGCATTTGCTGAAAAAATCCCTGAAATAGCTGTACCATATCGTAATACAGTTCGTCGACTTATTGAAAATTTTCGAGAGACAGGTTCGGTGCTAAATGCCGAACGAACCCACCTAAACTAAGCGAAGAGAAGTTATTGGACATTTTTGACCCTATGCGGTGGAGCCCATAAAAACGTTGCGCAAGTTGGCACAAGAAAAAGATGTTTGGTTTGCAACCGTGCATAAAGCGGTTAGGAAAATTTTGAAATAGTTCCGGTATAAAGTGACAGCAGTGCAAGAATTGAAAGAGGCGGATAGTTAAAAGCGAATCCGTTACTGAGAATTGTTTTTTTTTTGAAATGAATACCTCTGATATTCTTGATGTCACCTTCTATACAGACGAGCCCTGCTTCCACCTCTCTGGTTATGTCAACCTATACGTAGAAATTAAGCGGGTTCGGGCTTATACTAGCCCCAGTGACATTTCGAACACCTTAAATTAGATTAAGTAGACATTATCTTAGATAGGAATTTATTCAATACTTTATAATAGCTTTTTTCTGCCTGATCTTTAATTAATAAGTTACGTTTTAGGAAATACTGCCATGATTATTACAGTTCGTATCACTTCCTTAATATACGAACCGCAAAAAACTTTCTTTGAGAGTTCTGAATTCACAGATGTATGTATCTGTCTTCACACCCTCGCGACTCTCCCAAGGGTCTGTCAGTAACCGATATCATCAAGATAATGAACTGTAATTAACATAATCAATAGGTGACCCACAACAGTGGACAATAGTTGCTAAATGTGCATTGTGTACGCATTAACAGTCCTCCTTTTGTTCCTCGTAAACAGGGGTATTCTCCGATAAACTGTCGGAGCTCTGCAGAGGAAGATGGCATGTCCAGCAGAATGGTGACACAAACCTTGTTAGCGAAGGCTGCTCCCTAAATTGTAAACGCTGTAGACGCAGTCCCCGCTAACTGTCCCCTTTTGAGAAAACGGCCGTTAAAGTTAAATATAAATTAAATATTTAGAAATAGTATAACAAATTCCGGTCCGTTTTAGGTGATATTGTAGATAAAGTTTGCATACGAATAAAAGCAAATGTTTAATTTCATTACAGATGTAATGAACAATGTGATTCAATTTATTTGCATATATGGGACTAACAGAATTTAAATTTTATTTTATATGGGTTTTAAGGGATCGTTGTCTTTAACTACAGATTGGTATTTTACACACTTTTCTAAAATATAAAAATAATTAAACAATTTCTTTTCCTATTGCCAAAAATCTTACAAAAACTAGGGTAAAATGATCCCTAAACGTCCGTCAATATACTGCGTTTTTTTCGAGATAAATTAAATTGCTAATATTTATTCCTTTTTTGCATATAATTTTAAAATTTTTGACATTCTCGTACTACACAATATGTGGTTCTTTTCCCATCAAAATGTAATGGTTTATTTTTGTAGATGAATAAACATTTTTGAACGTAAGTAAAAGTGCGCGTATTAAATTTTATTTGCGGAAATAAATAAAATTACCTCTTTAAACTCGAATAGGTCTTATATAAGGTTATTACGCAGTCGACTGAGTTTTTCATTAAGCTTTAGGTTAGGTCATATCGAAAATGATTTAATAGCTTCCCAAACAATTGAGTTCTTTCCAATCTTGCATCAAATTAGTATCAAGCTGGATCTGTCATAGATGCAAAGATCGATAGTGTAAAAAGACATAGTAATGCTGAAATTATGCTAGAAACTTAATGGAATATTGCTGATAAGAACCAGTGTGGAATTTGCAGTGTTGGGGTTCTAAGATACCTGAAATATTGTTGATGAAAACCAGTGCGGAGTATGCCGTGCTGGGATTCTGCCAGAAACTTTGGATATTGCTCATGAGAACTAGTATGGAGTATGCCGTGCTGGGATTCTGCCAGAAACTTTGGATATTGCTCATGAGAACTAGTATGGAGTATACAGTGCTGAGATTCTGCCAGAAACTTTGGATATTGCTCATGAGAACTAGTATGGAGTATGCAGTGCTGAGGTTCTGCAAGAAACTTGGAACATTGCTTATGAGAATCAGTGTGCAGTATGCAGTTGCTGAATTTCTAAGAAACTTGGAATATTGCCAATGAAAGCCGGTGTGGATAAAATCGCAAGGCATCTGGAGGTGAGAAGAACAACCGTTTGTCTCAGAGTTTGGTGGTGTAAAAATCCCACATGTTGTGTAATAATCCAGTGCTACAAGGTTGAATACTGTGAAAATATGAGATTAAGATTACATGTTACTTTTCTAAAACCCTGTGTAATGCCACGTCGCATATGTCTTTTCAAGAATGAATAATGTTACGGAAATATCACATCTCTGCCTTCAGAACCAAATGGCACGAATTTTCTCTTTCTACATTGTCACGTATCCTAATTAATAAAAATTGGGAAAAACGAGAAGGTGGTGAGATACAGGTTGTAGTGACAGTTATCTTTCTGCACAATCTTCATTCCATTCCGTACATTTTTACTCCGAACTTTTAAGTTCCCCATTCAGTTCATTTACGAAACCATACCTGGTCGCTTGAGCTTCATTGATGAACTGCCGCAGTGAAGACATTCATGAAGGTTTTTAAATGAATGGGAGATACTTAATCTTCTCATCTCTAAGCTGCCGTTTCTTAGCGGCACACTTTCGTAAAGGAACAAAAGATACTAATTTAATACGTTTGGCTTAACTTTTAGACAATATATCCCTTGTAAAACAGAAAAGAAATTGTTTCAATGAAAGCGTCACAAGCAAACGAAATGATGCAAGTGACACCATCACGACACCTCTTCGCTGGAAGGCTAATATGAGTTCTCCTTCAAGGTATTCTTCAAATTCAGGATGTTTATAATGTCAACATGGCAGCAATACCAGTTCAACCGGAATTGAATATCGTCCTGTCTTTTAAAAATGCACAAGGTTTACCTTCTGGCTACATCTCTCTGTTTGGTTCAATTATTTAGAGTGAACTTTTGTTCTGGATGAATTCTCTCTCTCGATACGAGCCTTAGATAAGTTTCCACCCTTAATTAAATTCTTAGCCCATTACCATTCTCACAAATGCTGAAAGCTAAATAAAGCAAAGGAAAAGCGATGCACGCCAATTGTAACGCTTCATCCCCCCTCCTGTATCTCCCGACAGGTGAGTAATTGGTTGCTCAATTAATTTCCTAGCAGTGGCCTGGTAAAGCAAGGAGAGATTCGTTAAATGAATTGGTCTCCTAGATCCAAGTCCGAGATCTAAATAGGGAACAGAAAAGTTCTTTGAAGTGTGGCCTATTTCCTTGAAGGCAGCTACAGAAATTTATTGTATACATTGTTGACAAATGACCATCATGTTTGTGCTTGCCCTGATTTTATGCACAATTCTTTGAGTAAAATTCAATTCCTTTATCCAAATTATTCAGTACAGGCACTTTATTTAACTTTAAAATACAACATATATATAAGCGAGGTATGCTTTAAAAGTTTCAATTGTTATTTTTTTCACAATAAAAGTGCAGTAAATTTAGTTCTTTTACATTCTCCAATAATGTCGATGTAAAAGGTGGAAGTAGATAGTATGAAATGCATCATATCATCTGTCAATTTGACTATTATATTAGTCTCTATATTAGTTTTATATATTCTAATGAATTACTTTGAGATCTACAGATGCGTTCTACGAATGTTTGAATTTGATCCATTTAGTTTAGATCAATATCCGAGTTTAGATTCAAGTGCTATAGGATTTTATTTATAGTAAGAAATATCGTCAAAGGCCGGCTCTATATTTTCTTGTTCGTGAGATGTGTATAACGACAAATGTGAATATACAAGCCCAGGCCTTATCCAGATGTAATAAGTTGCTTGCCTTATTCGAAGTTTTTTGAGGCCAAATAAATGTTAGCCCAACGCGTGCATTTATAATAAACGAATCGATTTCCTTAAAGACTTAAATATATGGCATTCATTTGGAAATATACAAAATTCAACATTCTTGTCAACGTCATCTTTCCATTAAATTTAACGACAATTTATTGATGCAGACAACGCGATTCAGGATTCATGTTAGGAAAATGTCAAGTATTTTGCCCCTTCTTTGAAAAATAAAACATGTAACGCTGTGTAAATTTTAACAATAGAGCAAAAAAAAGTATGCCAAGCCCCATATACACAGCGTTCTTTAAGTTATAACATTAATATTATAATCAAAAGCCATATAACTGAAATAATATAAACACATCAGCTATATATTCTAGAATCATGAACATAAGTAATTAAAAGAGCATCATTAACACTGGAATCGAAAAACATGCTCAGAAAAATATCAGTGTAGGCTTCCAATATCCCGTGCTAACCAAAATTACTTTCTTGTATTACTTGGTTGGATTCTTCCCTATCCTAGGCCCGTGTATAAGCAGTTAAAACTAATAAAAACTAGATAAAACTTTGAAATTATAACATTAGTATAAATTATTTAGAATTATGAAGTCAAAATGAAACATGGCAAAATCAGAAATATGCACCTACTACAATGCTTTCTATAACGTTTGAAAGCCTAGGTTTTATAATGTATTGAGTTCAATATGCTTTCCTCCATTTAAAAATCGGTAGTTTACTGTTTCTGATAAAACTATTAGGACAGTTTTAAGAATCATCCCTTAAACACTGGTTTACTAAGCAACAACAACAACAACAACAACAACAACAATAATAATAATAATAATAATAATAATAATGTTTACTAGCAAATTCAAACAGAAAGTTAAAAAGTACTTAAGCTACTTGTATCTTAAAATAGATTAAATTCATAATAATAGTAAGTAATCAGGCTTTACATTTCAGGAATATTAATTCAGTATGTGACAAACAGGGTCAGTGAAGTCCATCTGCGTGATGAGTTATATTCCTGAAAACATTCAACGGTTACAATGATATTAGTGGGAGTCACCTATTATTAGGCTGGTTTTAGAGCAAAGATGGAGAAAATATATCACAGAAATAGTGCTACATGTTCATTTTATAACAGTATTGTGCTTTCTACGGTTTCAAATGAAGTTTCAAACGAAGTTTCAGAAAAAGTTGTTCTAATGTTCATTTCAGTTCTGAAGTAAAGCAACCCTTTACAAAATGCTTCTTGGAGAAGAGCTGGTAAATATTAAACAAATTTGAAGCAGCGCACGATTAGGGATTAGGGCTTTCTTAAAAGTCGCTGGCTTCTCCGGTAGAATCCTTAAAAACAAAAGTAAAATTTATTTATTATACTGTAAATGTCAATGTTCACCTCTCTAAGATTCCTTCTTGAAAGTCCAGCTATGAGCTACCAATCGGAACTTCATAAATAATCGCTTGATAAGTGCAAATTATAGTTTAACGTCCCCCTACAACTGCCAAGATAGTCCAGGTGATAAATGGTTGAATCAATGCATTAAATGAATGGTAATGTAAAAGGGTCTATTGGCACTTGAAGTTACTTTGGTGTTGACTCTTATTAAGAGTAGAATCCAAATGAATGTTCCGGTTTTTTAGCTGTTAATGAATCAGTATTTATAAAACCTTTATATATGTGTGATATTCCTCTTTAGTGCAAAAATTTACATAGTGAAGGTGTTATTGGTGGGAATATGCGGGGGGGGGGGTAATTTTGATATTTGCCCCGCGTTGGAGAGGTTCGAGGTTTGAAGGAGTTATAGGTGGCGGGGAGAATGGTGATAGGAGTTTGATTGTTTATGATCCAGCTCAGCACCCAATAACTCTTCTCGTCGATCTTAGGGATGTAGTGGTTTTCGGGACGTGGTAGTGCCGGGTTGAGTGAAGGGAATTAAAGGTATTATATCGTCCAGAGAAACACATTATCTGCAGGTTGACGTCGTTTATTTAACAAAGAGTGCATCCCATGGCGTTTCTGTTCGTACCGCAGTAATACGTCAGGCAGACACGTGGAGCTGTAATGTTTGACTAGCAATGTGATTGCTGACCGTTAGGAAGACTTGTCGAGCTGAAGTGACGCTCGAACATTGGCATTCCTATGACATCTAAACGCTGAATACTTGTAGGACCATGATGACGAGAACGGACCAGAGTTCCCAGAGTAACGGAGTAGACGAACCAAAAGGACCTCGAAAGGACGATTTCACGTCCTTAAATAACCAATATAGCACGCTTTACCACGTGATGCATGGACGCTCTATTTTCCCGCCACTGTGAACTTAGACATCCTCATAGGTTGGCTGTGACTTCATGCCACTCTCATATTATTGGCCCGTTTGATTATTTGAGCTTAACCACTCGGTGATTCGTCCAGCGTCTAATCTCAGGTTTTACTGAACGTTACAGATCAACGGCCTTAGCGGCATTATAGCGTGGTTCTTTCCCAGCATACCTGGCCGAGGCGAACACCCGTCCTCCTAATGAACAAAAGTCCCATTGTCTGCCAAAACGGTCTCTCTGCTGTCCGAGCAAAATTCCTGCGTTTCTTGACATTCTTACAAACAGAACCCTTCACTTAAATCTAGCTGAAATAAAAGATATATTTTAATCATTTTTCGGTATTGATGGGGTACCAAATACTGTATCAATAGTTTTATTCATATAAGCATTTTACTATTAATTATATTAGTTTATTACTTTTAGGCATGAAAATTTTTATATTGAATGGTGTTTAACGCCCGTTTTTACTACTGAGGCACCACAGGCGGTGGACACCGATGATACATGAGATGAAATGATAAATTTGGAAAAGATTTTTTTTTATTTTAGGAAGGAAACATTCCAGGCCTAGGTTTAGGGTACTTCCCCGGCATTTGTCATTTACGAGGACTGAGGAAAACCTGCAAAAAAACCTAAGTCAGGGAGGACGGTCTTGAAGAGATTCCAACTCCAGACCTCCTGCTAACGAGTCCGCGCCCAAACGACCTCGGCCACCCATGGCGGTGCAATGGAAGTGATCATCATAATAATGGACTTTCATTCAAAACATGCACGACAGAGAAATGAACACTTATTATGTCAAGCTAATGATCAAAAGTTCTAACCGATATATTCACAAAAAATGGTCACAGGTAATAAGGTTGCACAAAAATTCATATAGAGGAAATTTAGTTAACTTTGAATTCAATGGCGGTATTCGTTTTTTTATAAAATGCCGCAGTTGACCAGCGTGATTTATAAAGACAAGACACAGCGTGCTCACAACAGCACAGTATGTCTTTATGTTACAATTCATGTGTGTTAACTCAGTTAGTTAGTGAAGTTCGAAGACTGTTTCAAGAAAGATTCCTGGATATAAATGCTCCAGATCGCAGAAACGAAAAAAGCAGCGCAAGGTTCTCACCGAAAGAAGATTACATTACATTGGCAATCGTTTGCAAAATTCCCCTATAATATCTCTTCTTTGTCTTACACAAAAGTTCAAAAGGATATTAAATTTATAAGTTTTCTAATATTAAATCAGGTATAGATGATAAAATGTCATATACAAAACGAACCAGCTCACCATAAAAGAACTCAAAGATAATATTCGTCGGGAAATTGTATGAATTTCTCAAAATGAGCTCAGGCGACGAAGAATTTTCTAATCAGATGCCAAAAATGTGTGGAGAATGAAAGCGGACAGTTTCAATGCCTCATTTGATAATTAATGGGCCTCTTAAACAGGTCTTTGTATTGTAGTATGGTTCGTTTGTTTATTGCCTTACCCTCCCACTAATCACCGAGACCCGGCTAATCGGCTAACGAGAGTGGAAAACAAAACTGATCATACGATAGTAATATAATACTAGTTCATCAAATATTTATTTAAACGTTCTTTATGTATTCTAAAAAGTATGGATTACATATCTTAGCTTACTATGGTTTATATTCCATGTTTGTATATTTGATTTAATGAAAGTGGGGGTGATTTCGATGAAAGTATAAAGCAATTAGTTTGTAAGGTATATTGTTCATTTGGTTTATTTACGGACGTTCTTTAATATCTCAAGTCATCAGCGTCCCATTTTGTTCAGGGCGTGAAACGGCCGACAAAGTTTGTTCATGGCCTCTTCTTTCAGGCTTGAGGTTCTTTTTCATGCCGTAAACGTACGACACGGGACCCACGGCTTTACTTCCCTTCCGAAGGAAAAATACTTAGGATTTTTACGCCCGAAAAAAATCCATCGACCCTGGCCGGGATTGAAACCGCGATCTAGGTTTTAGAAGGAAAGTATGGTTACCACTACACCATCAGAACCGACCCTCATAAAGTATAGCGTAAATTGCAGAGATATTAC
The DNA here is from genome assembly GCA_030762175.1 of Metallyticus violacea. Lineage (NCBI taxonomy): Eukaryota > Metazoa > Arthropoda > Insecta > Mantodea > Metallyticidae > Metallyticus > Metallyticus violacea. Next base: position 88,630,758 of record CM060845.1, read on the forward strand.
AATGCTATTTTATGCAGTATTAACAATTTGTATATAAATAGAAGGAATGAAAAGTATGACAAATTCAGCCATTTCACTTAAATAGTAATTTCATAACTCAAATATTAATTTTACTATTTAATATACAAGTAATTTTTTCGTCCCTAACATTAAAACTTTAACGTATGAATTTTTAATTAATTTAAAGTTTATCTTTGCTCTAAATGAAAGGTTCAACCATATTTACAAACCTTTTTGTTGCGATTTACAATAGTCAGTGAGGGGGGGAAAGGAAAATTATAGTACACTGCAAATATTTTATGTATCGCTTTGTTAAATTCTGGAAAAATCAAGTTTATTGCTCTATCTTATTTAATTAATAAAGTCCCGAAAAAATTTACTCTTAGTGTCAAGATTTTTGAACTACTAATCAAAGGCCCAGTCTCCTTTAATTTTTGATGGCCAACACATGCCCCACTCTTCCCTTATTTGCTTCCAAGAAGTGCTTGGTCCTCTCTTATTTTTGTTAACCAATATTTAATTGTACTTATATTTACATATGCGTAATGCAGGAATGTTAGTCCAAAACCCCAAAGAGAAATTGTTGCGTAATATTAGCTGTTATATATGCACCAGCTTTCTAATGCAGCAAAAACGGATGCAGAGTGTAATAATTCAACAGACTTCTTTGCTGTAGTTTACAAAAACAAGATTTGTTTATGTGAGGGCTTACCAACGTTACAAGAGAAGTATGCAATTATTTTACAAATTATAATCACTTTCCCTCAAGAAAACTAAAATAAATCAGGGCCAAAGATTTAACAAGATCTGCATTTGCTAAAATAAAACGGATAATGTTTAGCTTTTGTTATAGAGTGTAGCTACCATGAAAACAGTTACGCATCAAGGACTTGAAGTAATTGTGGAGTGTCATTAGTGGCTCTCGTACCACACTTGCAAAAGCGGCGCATTAGGTAACGGTGCTGTAAAGGTAATTCCTGACGCATATCAGTCTTTTCTCGGACGGACGTTACCATGGATACCTGCTGGGACGTTAACAGAAGGGTTGGGAGTGACGAACGCTATCAGTAGAAAAGAACAGGAAGACGAAGCAGGAGGATTTAAAGGAAAAAAGAGGGAGAAGAATGAAGATCTCGAAAGTTGGTTTAAGGATTTTCTTCAGTGTAACATGTCAATCAATGCCTTAGGGTAGGTAGCTAGTTCTTTTTCTGCTTTTCGCAGTTTATCTCTGAGGAGATGCTTGGAGCAAAGAATTCTCGTTTTCTCTAGATGTTCATAGGCTTCCTGCTTTATTCTGAAAGATTATAAACACCACGAAGGCAAGATTACCTTGGCTGTGTCGTTAATCCTTCACAAATATCTAAAAAAAATACTGCGTCACTTTTGAAAGGGCAGTAAATTCTTTTTCCCTAATCTGAAATCTTTACGTAATCAAATAGAAATGCATTTAAAGAAAAATTAAAATGTTATGTGCAATAAACTGCTAAAGAAAATATATTATCACATAACGTTTCGGACAGAAGAGTCACTAAATGCCTAATGTTTGTGATGGCGCAACATATGTACTTCAGAAAAAGACAAAATGAATAACTAAGAAGTTACAGTTCTTGCAATGGTCCCAGAACGTAAAATTAGTTTATATATCGTTATTCATTAAATTAAGGCGTTTGATACTATCTCATAGTAGATCCCTTGACAAACTTACAATATATAGTTGTGAAAAAGAAGATAATTTAATATACAGTCATGTATGAGGTTTCTAAAAGTGTTTGTTTGGCAATATTGCATCTTATTTTTTTCCCCCTTCAATCATAGGGTCGCTCAGGTGCCAAATCTTGGTCCAATTCTGTTTATTATTTACAACGACTTACTTTACAACGTTTGTGATTCCACAACTAAAAGTTGTCCATTTGTTGATGTTTTTAACATATAATTTACCTCTAAATGTTTTCTGGAAATGACCTCAATTACTTTAAATGATTTATTAATCTGCTCTATATAAACTGACCAAATTCAAGACTTAATATCCCATGTATATTAATAATACAACTCATGCAAAGGTTAATTCCATAAAATATATTGGGATGCGCGTTATTTAGATGTCCTGAAAGTTTTTTTTTTTTTTTTTAATAGTTGCATAGTCCCTTATAATTATTATGGGATCATATTTTGGGGCTGTACTGCAGAGGAAATCTGTTAAAGGCTTACATGTGCTTTCTTTCCCTGCAGCTATTGGAGGACACGTTTTGTTGAGTTAGACATTATTACTCTACTTGATATGTTATAGTATTTAAAACCATTTGGAAGGCAAACATTTTATCTTTAATACAATTTTCCAAAAAAAAAAAAAAAAAAACGAACAACAATATATTTTTAACTATTCTGAAATATGTGATATAATTTTTATTGCGATATATGATCTACAACTAGTTTTTATTAATATCTGAGCATACATCTCCATACATAAAAACACCTGATTTTTTACACCATCCATTTAGCTTTACAACCAATTGAGATAAAAGTTCTGGTTTTCACTACTCCCCAGAGGAAGATTTTGTTTTGGCATCAACAATCTACACGTGTACTGACTATGGTGCAGGTGTGAACCAGTTTCCACGTTGGAGCTACGGCAGAGTCTTTAAAATTCTTTTTCTTTGGTCACATTTTTCCTAAAAATACATTTTCCTACATGTATGGACATTTATTTAAAGAAAGAATGACCCCATTCTTGGATGGCAAAATATGAATAGATCTACTTCGTTCCAAGACACAGGGGAGTGTGTTTAAAGAAGACAATACATCCTACAGCAAGCCTACAGGTAGATTGCAGCTGTGGCTCAGTGACTTAAGTTTAGGGTACATTCCCGGCATTTGCCAATAATGAGGACTGAGGAAAACCCCAGTCAGGGAGGACGGTCCTGGCGGGATTCGAACCCCAAACCTCCCGCTCACGAATCCGCACCTTAATGACCTCGGCCACCCATGGCGGTGAGTGATTTAATGACTAAATGAAAAGTGATGATGGAAACTACGCAAGTTCGAGTCTTGCATCTTCTTTTTACACCTGAACCTCATATTTTCTTATTAATTTTCCCATTCTCTTTGTTTTTATAAATATAATTTGTTCAAAATTTAACATAAAGCTTCCTTTTAAAATAAATTAGATATAAATCATTGCCATTTTTTCTTTCAATGTTAATATTCCTCCACTGATTAAGAAAGAAAACGTATGTGATTTTTCATTTCATTGAAATAAATAAATATGCATGTAATTCTATATAATAAACTTATTCGATATACCTATACTACTTTCTAATACAGTATCTAAACGATGAGAATGCTAGATTTGGTTCAGTATTATGAATGCTGGAATATTTCTTTTAATTGAAATATGGCTGCCTTGGTGGTCAGGCGTACCGCTTCACTGCATTAAATCTTAAGAGTCATGCGGGGTTTTCGCCATGTGAGGCTATTCGTAGTTATGGCATATCAGAACGTACTGGAAATCGATGGGTTAAGCAATACACAGAAGACCGAAGGTAGAAATACGACATAGAACAGGTCGTAAAATACTTTTTACTTGAGGGAATGATGAAGTCTTCAGGCAGAGGTAGAAAGAAAATCCTTTTCATCTGCTGCCCAATTGAAAGCGGTTTGTCACTTGCTCGGTTCTTTACAGACCGTAAGGAATCGCTGTAGAGAGTTTGGTTTTGGAAACTACTTAGCTGCGCGTAAGGAGATCCTCTATGATGAAAGTCTGGCATATCCCGTCGACGTAGAAACATGACTGCGGACACAGTTGTAATGTCGTCATTGTCATGTAATGAGCCAATGGGCGTGTACCGACCACCTGGTCACTGGTCCCATGCTAGGGCCGGATTCGTTCGAAGGTCCTGGTCACCTTGAATGAATATATAGCAGGCTAAGTGTTTCACTTAGTGACTATTTGGAATTCATTTTAGTCCCATCTGCCAGAGAAAGATATCCCAATGGAGCAATCCTGTTCCCGCAGGATAACCATCGCATATTTCAGCGTTGGTTTGATAGGAAGAAGATATCTCACTGATAACTTACCCTCCCAAGTCACCTGATCAGTACCTTATGAGAAGTTTGGGTAGAAATAAAGGATACTTTTCGAAATTTCAGTCCCCCATTTTCCAGGATATGTCGACCTACGGCACAGGGTTGAGGGCGCTGGAATTTCCTCGCAGAAGGGCCAAATTATTTTCGCCGATTGGTAGACTCCATGCCGAGAAGAATAAACAAGCTTTCTGAGCATGAAGAATATTTTACGCCCGTTTTTACTACTGAGGCACCACAGGCGGTGAACACTGATAATACATGGAATGAAATGATATATTGGGAAAGGGTTTTTTTTTAAAAGGAAGGAAACGTTCCCGGCCTAAGTTAAGGCACCTCCCCGGCATTTGCCATGAGGACTGAGGTAAGCCTGGAAAAAACCTCAGTCAGGGAGGACGGTCTTAGTGGGATTCAAATTTCAGACCTCCCGCCTTAGAGACCTCGGCCACCCCTGGCGGTATGAACGATATTGGACTTTTATTTCAATTTTCAAGGGAGACCGAACTGTGTCTAAAATGTAAACATTTAATTTTTAAGGCCAAAGCGAACTTAAGGCAGCAATATACATTTTAAAGCAACAAGCAAACAACAAATAAAAATGTCTCATATTTGAAATTAGAACTTACGTTATCTCATCATAGTTAGCGTCTAGCAAGTAATGTATTTAACTGCTTGGACGCTTTGAGGCTGGAACATCAAATCAGTTCTTTTTTATGCGCTTTCACATTAGAAAACACTTGCTGACTGTTTGTGTTCTGTTTGATCAATGCAAATCCAATACTTCTTTACATTTCTGATTTTAATACGGTTATGTTATGTTACGGTTATGTTCGCAAGCACAAAGTGATACCTGTTTCTGACAAGTGATCATTCATTATTTAAGTAAGTGTATATTTTGAGGAAAAAAACTACTGCATCAATTGCCTTGAAAATTTAGGTGGTGCTTGTAGACATAGCAATAAAGCTACTGAAAAACATCATTACCTAGTTAAAATAAATTCACAATCTAGAAATTGTTCATACCGTCCTTGGTACCCCCTCAATTGTGAGGAATTAATTAGAATATATGTAACACAATATTTCAACTAGCTGTAAGTGAAGGGTTCTGTGTGTAAAAATGTCAAGAAAAGAAGAAATTCTTGCTCGGACAGCAGAGGGACCGTTTTTGGCAGTCAATAGTAACGTACGGCAGAAGTTGAAATTGAACACTGGACGAATTGCCAAGTTGTATCATTCGGATAATCTGACAAGCCAATAATATGAGAGTCGTATGAAGTCACCGATAGCCTATAAGGATGTCTAAATCCATAGTGGCAGGAAAATAGAGCATCCCTATATCACGTGGTCAAGCGAGCCATATTGAGTACTTAAGGAAGTCAAATCGCCCTTTTTTGGTCTTTCTGGGATTTTCAAGATTAGAGTATTCAGCATTCAGAAGTCAGAGAACGCACTGGAACATCAATGTTCGAGCTTCACTTCTGCTAGGTGCTTCTTCTCAGCAGTCAAAAAACATACTGCTAGTCAAGCATTATAGCTCCGCGTGTCTGCCAAACGTGTCATTACTGCGGTCCGAAGAGAAATACCCTGGTATGCATTTTTTCTTGAATAAACGACGTCAACTGGTAGAAACTAGGTGTTCTTTCTCGTCAACCCATCGCCTGTAATTCCCCTCATTCAACCCTGACTATAGGGTCCCCAAAACCAGCAACATCCTGTAGATTCACAAGAAGAGTTATTGAGTGGTGAGCTGTGTCTGCATATAATCATACTTCCATCACCATTCCTCCGGCCACCCATAACTCCTTCATTGTGGAACTGTTAAAATGTTTTTCACACAAAATAAGTTTCAAATTAACAATAACTCTTGTTTTAATGCATAAATTCTATTAATTTTCGCTTCAAAATATAGATAAATAAAGTGTGATAAAACTGATCCGTCTCAATATAGTGATTCAAATGTTACGTCACAATAATAACTTTAACTTGGATAATTAAACATTGGACTATTAGGGATTTCCAACTCCCCTTATATATATTTTATATATAAATATACATATATATAATTATCATATGTATGATTAACAAGGTGTGTTCACATAATTAATTACACAAGAAATAGGAACAACTTAATGCTTATTTTGACACAATCATAGTAAAATCTTTGTTATATTTCCATTAAATTTTTCAATCCTTTTTCCAAACGTGTAAATCAGTTACATTTTAATAGTTTCACCTCAGAATTAAGCAGTTACTTACATTAGTGTACATTAATCGTACACATACTATTAAATGAATATTTAAAAACAAATTTAACTCAAGACGTCGTTATTATTAATATAATATGTATTTATTTATATTGTTAACATTTCCTTCTATATTTGATTTCTAAATAATGTAAATGTAAGTTAAAAGGATTTATAAAGCTTGTAATGCACTAGATATTTTCAAGTGTTTCTGCAATAAATCGTTCCATCCATTCATCCATATCCATCAATTCCTAATAGAAGTACTTTGTTCGAGGACTTCTCCTATTTTTCGTATATTTTAATGTTTGTTTCTACATTGAAAATTTTGATTCCCTAATCGTAATAACTTAAGTGGAGTGTGCTGAAGTACACTTTAACTATTATATATTTGGTACCTGATCCGAAAAGTACAAATATTATCTAAGAAAGATATGCTGGTCTTCTATTTAAAATAAATTCCGTCACCAAAAATGCTATAATATATTCGTGATATTCGGGCTCTGACATTCTCTTTATCAGAATAACAGCAGGTACTGTGCAAGGGTTTTTCTTTATTTCAAGCCAATATCCTTTGAGACAGGCACAACAAAATGCATGCTCACGGAAGACACGGAGAACAAGGTTAAAGCAGCAGAAACGGGTTTAATAACATAATAATAACAAACGGAGATATCAGATAAAATATTATCTTGCACATAATGCGCAGATACTGTTTTTGCAGCTTAAAGTATTTGTGACCAAACCTTTCGGTTCCTTAACAAAAGAATGGTACTTTCGGCAATTACATTTTAAAGCGTGCTTAGGAAAGCAAGCAGACATCGGGTCACGAATTCAAGCAACAATTCTCGGAGTGAATGAGACCTTGCACATACTAACACATAAAGCCTACCACAAGATCTTGTAGTAATAATAACGGTGAAAAAAAAACAAAAACAATGAGAGAGGCTGCTGTTTTCACTTTAACAGAAGAGAACATTTTGCTGCACTACTTGCGCGTTTCAGTGCATTAGTAGAAGACGACGCAAGTATTTTAATTTTTCTTTCATCATAATGTAATTAATTTGTCATGGAATTGAGAATAATATGTGTCCAAAAGTTGTCAACATTACAACATTAATCCATGTTTGAAACAATTTAAAGCTATTACAGTAAATTTTAAAACAAAAAATATAATATCCAGATCCGCGCATACAGTCTACTTACAAATTTAAGTTTCTTAACATAGCAACTTGATCTGCTAACAATTTCTTATTGTTTCTCCGGATAAAAGTGAAATTAAAAACTGAAGGGAAATACTCCTGTCTTAGTTGATTCCCTTCTATCTGACATCGCAAAACAAAAAACGGTTTTGATCTGTTAATGCTCCAGTTAGGCATGTGGTGAACGTAAAGGCGCAGCACTCCGACTAATTATACTGCCTCTTTCTTTATCGCCTACTCATCTGCAATATGCGGTCATTAATGTATGAGTGTAGTTCCGTAGTAGAGAGCACGTGCTATCACTTACGTCACTTTTAGCATCATCAAATACTAAATTAAAACACATTTTGAGTATAGTTAAACATAAACCTTCAGTAAGACCCAAAGATAAAAGTGATGCGAGTACCCAAAAAGTGTGAGAAAAAAAAAAAAAGAAAGTAAAAATGTATTTAAAATTCTTCCATTATTCTGATACTCCGAAGCATAGTCTTATTAATGATGATGTCTATAAACCTATTGTGAAAAGTGAGCCCAAAATTCTTCTGATTGTCCACCAGATCAAGACACGCTTGAGGATCGCTGTAACTTGAAAACTGAGTTAAAACTTGGGTTAAAAACATATATTCATACAACTAAATATGTGGCGTGGCCAATCCTCAGAGCTTAAGGACTCATTTTCACTAGGGAAGGAAGTCACTGTTGTCCAGTTTTAATGATATAACAATGTTATCGATCACGTGTTCCACAATGCCTCCATTCCCTTAGTTTTCAGCTTCGCATATCCTGCAGACTCAAATACATCCGATGTGGGGGAAGGGGAATTATTTAGATATCTGTGTTAGAGAAGAAAGAAGTGGTTTCGCATTGTTCAGATTAGGAGCTTGGAAAGGAAACCAAACAGTTAATGCTTTCGGAGAAAGAATTTGCCCATTGTGCGGAGAAAGCGATCATTTTTTGGCAGAATGCAGGGAAACAGAGATTGGAAAATATGAGCATTTATCACCGCCAATAGAAGTTTGAACATTACCGGGAAGTGTTGGTGCATGCGAGATACTCTCGCAATTTGGGAATATTTCTAGACAAGACTCGACAAAGAAGGTTCATGGACATAATGAAAAGAAGGAAGTTGGAGAGGAGGTGTGACTAAATGGAAAGGGGCTCAAGAGTAATGGTTCCAGCTTTGTTTATGTCTTTGAATATAAAAATATTAACAGAAAACTTAAATATATCCAAGTATTTGTATATTTGTATGTATATAGATGTGTATGTATATATGTATGGATGTGCGTATATGTATGTATGAGTATGGTTCTTTTGATAGCTATAAGAATGATATTAGTATGTACTGCCGTAAGGCCCAAGCGACAGTTGTATCCTAAAATGTACGATAAAACGTCTACCACCTCCACCACTACTACCGTCTACCACTAACTGCACCACCACCACCGCTATAACTACTAATACTAACTACTACTACTTACTACTACTACTACTAACCTACTAACTACTACTACTACTACTACTACTACTACTACTACTACTACTACTACTACTACTACTACTACTACTACTACTACTACTATAACTACCACTACTAATACTATTACTACGACTAATGCTGCTGCTGCTACTACTACTACTACCACCACCACCAATACTACTACTACTACTACTACTACTACTACTATTACTACTACTACTAGTACAACTGCTGCTACTACTACTACTACTACTACTACTATTACTACTACTACTACTACTACTACTACTACTATTTTTGCCAGACCCTTTATAGGAAACAATTTATCAAAGGTAAAAACATGATCGATTTTAGATTCTAATGTTTTCAGACTGTATCTATAACATTATTTCCACCACTGATACTCAGTTCTTTTAAAGAATGAAAGTGTTTAACGCCCGTTTTTGCTACAAAGATACCACAGGCGATGGACACTGATGATACATGAGATGAAATGATATATGGGGAAAGGATTTATTTTTAAGGAAGGAATTGTTCCAGGCCTAAGTTTAGGGTACCTCCCCGGCATTTGCCATTTATGAGGACTGAGGAAAACCTGGAAAAAAAACCTCAGTCAGGGAGGACGGTCCTGGCGGGATTCGAACTCAAACCTCCCGCTCACGAGTCCGTGCCTTAACGAATTCGGCCACCCGTGGCGGTTAGTTCTTTTACCTCCTTGCAGATCGTGTTTAATGTGGTTTCAGCAGTCCCAGAAAATAACAGTACTGGTTTGCCCTACATGAAGTTTCATTAAATATTTAATGCTAATTCCTCCAGTTCAATAACCTGAGCTCCCAAACCACAGAACGAATCACTTTTCTCTTCTTAAGCTTCAGTATCCAATCCTGGTAACTACACAACAGCTTGTATTTTCATCGTGCAGTTGCGCAATGCCTTCTGCAAAGTCTGCAGTAAAGTGACAGTCATAACCTAGCTTACCTCATCCCAAAGAGACCACGAACTGATGAACAAAAAATACATTAACAAGTAGTTTTCTCCTTTTAATGAAGGTATATATAATATGAATGAAAATTAATATATGTTGCTCAAACGCACAAATAGCTAAAGTAGGCCAAAACTCATTGGAAGGTAGCAATGCCAGAAGAAAGAAAGCATAATTACATACACCGATAAATAATTGGGAAGAGAGGGTGAGATATGTTGATAGTATGTTAATTCTTATCAGTGGTTTGGATGTCGTGGAGATTATCAGGTGGGCTCGTACTTGAGCTATGAAACGAGTTTTCTTAAGACAATGACAACTGAAAGAAAAGTGCCTCTTTGTGGCTCAACGACCATGTCTTGAAGTATTTACCTGGTACTGATATTGCTTCATAGTCCCGGATATGACACTTGGTAACAAATACAGAATATCTTGAATAGAGTAGCACTCGCCACATAGCACTGTGATTCTCAAAATGTTCATTGCATTACCATGCGCTCTCAGTTAGTACTATAGAAACGACAACTGCAAGTATGTAATGCACCGTGTTTGATTAGATATTTCCAAGTGATAGATTGGTATGCCTTTACTTAATGCTTGCCTCGTAACAAATTCATATTAAAACTGTTAGTCATATTTAAACAACAGGATGTCTCTGTAAAAGAAAGAGTCCCGGACGACCACGTGTGTCAGATGAGAATATGTACAGACAGTCAAAACAATTTTCACGCGCAGTCCCAAAAAATCTGAGGTGCGGGTGACTCGAAGACTAGCAATTTCAACAATGGCAGTGTGGAAGGTGTTACGAAAACATCTCCAACAGAGACCATATCGTCTGCAATTGCTAAAGGTCTCTGCATAAAGGCAATTTTTCCCCATCGTGATCCGGATGCCATGGTTTTTCTCCGTTAGTCTCCGAGGACCCCAGATCTGATCCTCCTGTGAATTTTTCTTGTGGGGGTATATAAAGATGGTGTATGCGTGCCACCGCTACCTACAGACCTACCCGAGTTGAGACGGAGAATTATAGCAGCAGTTGGATCAGTTACACCCGACATGTTAACATCAGTGTGGCAAGACATGACCTATCGGCTGGATGTATGCCGTGTCACAAATGAATTCCATATTGTATACTTGTAATTTGTGTTATGGTAACTGCCACCGTTTTTTCTTCAAGTTATGATTCAAAATTACATTTTATATCACATAGAAAAAATACAAGTTTAAAACTGCTATAATCATTTATGTACACCCTGTATTATTACCCCGCTGCTATAGGTCTGAAGTACCAATTGGTGTGTAGAGTTGATCAACCGTTATGTCATTGCATACTTCCAAAGGGGGCAAAATGTAGGTTTCCAAATGATTGGTGTATCTGTAAAAAGTTAATAGGAATGTCTGGACTGTAGTTAACGTTATGACAGCATACAAAATAGATGGAAAAATTTCTGTTAAGCGTAATAGTGGAAGAAAGATGCACTGAAGGGATAGGGACACAAGATAATTAAAGAGAGCTGTTGCCTCTCAAGAAGACTATCCCCTCTAAAGTGACTGCTGAGCTAATATTCGTAGTATGATCTAAAACATGCCCACAGAACTGCATAAGCAAAATATTCATGGTAGGACTGTTACTTCCAAATCTGTGGTAACGCAAGAGAATGCAAAAAGGAACTTTAGTGCAAAACTCTGTACTATCAACCAATGGAAACGTGTAACGTCGTTTATATATTTCCCACCGCTGGACTTGTGCAAGAACACCGACATATAATCCAGATTGCTTTCTTACAAGAAGAAGCATGATGGAGCTGCTTTCTTGGTTTGCGTGGTCATATCATGGTGTTCAGTGGGTCCTATTGCCACACTGAAAGGAAATATAACAAGTAAATTCTAGGGAAACCATTTGAATTCACCATGTTTATGTCATGGCGCAGGCTTTGTTCCCAGTAAGGGATGCCATAGTTCAAGATGATAATGTCCCTATTCATACAGCTGGCATTGTCCAAGATTGATTTGAGGAACATGAGGACGAAATTACACGCCTTCCCTCGCCTGCACAATTGCCTGATTTGAATATTATCGAGTCATTGTGGCCTATATTGGAAAATTAAGTAAGGGCTCCTTAGTTTTCTGCAGCTAAACTCAAGGAATATGAACAGTTTTATTTGTGTCCGGGTGTTCATATGATAAATATTTCCTTGTTAGAATATAGATTCCAGACTATATAGTCGATTTAAACACAGTTAATTCTCAGTGTGCAGTTTTGCATTCTTCTCTGTTACCCTTGTAACCAATATGCTCTCTCATTCCTTTCCATGCCCTCTTGTCCACGCTGGGTTAATGCTTCTTGGTTGGCACACGCGAGGTACTTTCTAGAACCTATATAGCGTCAATGCTTCTAGCTTGGGCCATTTTCCTCCTGTTCTTTGCTCGCAAAGGGTACCGATTTCATCGGGGTTAGATATGTTTGGCTGATTGTTCTAAATTTTTAGGACCCTGTTCTTTCCGTTAGTCTAGCTCAGGACCGAGGTTATGTTTTCAATAGTATTGTAAGATGTTATAATTTCAGATACTTGATCAATTTTGTTGTATTTTCCATTGTTTTGTACATATTTTTGCATTTCTTGTTTTAGCAGGTTACCACTGATGTTCTTTTGAAAATATTTTAAAAATAAAATAGAAAGGGCTTCACTAGTACATAAATTGTTGTTTTGAACATTTTAAAGCCAATATTTGAAAAATTAAATTTTGTTGTTGAGTACAAGGTGTGTGAGGTATAAAAATTGAACTATTTACACATGAGCTGACCTTACTTATAGTACAATAAATCATAATATAATAACTCTCTTCTCCCGTAATTGGAAAATGCCTTTCCCGGCCATATCCTGTTTTTTTTTTTTTTTTTCCCCATATAGTTCATTTTCTAACTTATGTCCAGGCTTCAACCGGGGGTTAGGGGAAGGAGGGGGTACTGAATATTACAAAGAACTTAAAAACAAGTAGCCATAAACACTTTATAGTAATAATTTCTCTCTGCGCTAATATGTAAGAGGTTAATAGGGCAACCCAGAAACACTTTGGAAACAATTGATCTATTACAGTAATGAGTCACATGCACTAATCACATTCTTCATCTAAAGATTTAAACTATTTTACTGGTAATTAATATATTGTAGCATCCTAAAGATTTTAGTGGTATTTTCAAACATATCTTCTGCCTTCAATGATTCTTGATAACACACCGAATATTATCATGTTTTTTTTTTATTCTAATTTATTTTCAAGCGGTAAAATCAGCCTTGTATTTTCGGACAAAGCTCTAAATTTTGAACTCTCTGTTGTTTGTATACTCTTGATATCCCTCTAAACTAGTGATTTTATGTTTGCTAACACATTTGTGAGTATTGAAGTACCAGATCACTTGAAGGAATAAGTATGTTTCTATTTAAAACTTAAAATAGTACATAAAACTATTAGAAAGGTTTCGTAGTTTCATTAAATGAATATATTATCTAATCGCTATCTTCTAACCAATGCATAGATCTCTCAGAAATACTAATCTCCAATTAAAGAAACATACAGAAATAATAGATATTACTTTTCAGTCAACTAACTGTAGACTTTATAATATGCTAACGGCAGTTTTGGAATTACATTTGAAATCGTCTTTTTTTTTTTTTTCAATCTATCTGATTACATTTTTCCTTAATACAAATAATTTAAAATTTACTCTTGGTAGTGTACGTTTACAGAAAAAAAAACATATGTAATAAAAAACCATCCTGATGGATTACCTAAATGGAAAGTTAGTAATTTAAAAAAGCAATTAAAAAGTAACTATCATATGCATTAACTCCTAAAACTCGTATAATGCATGACGTTATTACTTTACACGATTTTGGTATAAACCGATAAAAAATGCCGTAGGGATTGATTCGTCGGGGAAAGAAAACATTTGAATGTCGTGGTTCAACTGTATACAATTGAACAGAATGGCTATAGGAGCTATGAAAACAGTACAAAGAGAGCGTGAAGATCCGACTAGATATTTTCTACCTGGGCGAGGTCCAGATCTCAGTTCGGTTCGACTGGATCGTTATGCAAGCGCACACACACACACACACCTGTAACCGATAACGTGCGATGAATAGCTGAGCAGGGGGAAAATTATCAGTCTCTCGCTTTCGTTCTTTTAAACACGGTAGTTGGCCTGTCAGCACGTATATTGGTTCGCACCTCGAACAAATCAATCAGACAGTCAATAAAGCTTCACAGTTCTGCTTTCGAAATCCGCTTTTATATGATCTATCAAACCAAACACCAAAAGGTAGAGGGAGCTGTACATTATCTGAAAAATAAAAAGTAAATGGAAAGTACGTGACAGTGGCCATGATGGCTGACCTGTGAATAGTGGTTAAAGAATGTTACGTGCATTCAGAGTGTCAAAGATTATTTTAATTGTTAATCTTTCTATTTCGTGATATTTAACAAACAAACAAAAATTTCATAGCAAGCTTTAAAATGAGTATTAGGTATATTTTCCAAAATTCTTCTTAAATTTACTTTCAAACAAGTTATAAAAAATAAGGAATTTAAATTGACTCAATCGTTGTGTTAATCCCCAATTAGAATTATGTGCAGAAACAAATTACAAGGACGTTAGAAATATTTCTAAAAAAATACTGTAAAAAGACTATTTTCAATGTCGTTGCAAAAGGAATGCTATTTAGGTACTAAATTGTAGTTTCATATAAAAATATGTTTAATGTATCCCTCTGAACTATAACCCAGTAAAAATAATTGTCACGTTTAAAATGGCTTTAAAACTTTAACTAAACTAAATTAAGCTATTGATCTTTTGTGAATTATTTATTGTGAAAAAAGGGGAAAGGGAATTCATCCACAGTTATAACATGCTTATAACAATTTACTTCCTGTATATAAATTATTACGTTACAATTTATGATGCATTTTCTTTTGTATCTATTTGACATTTCCTTATATTTCCATAGTAAATTGAATTCTTTGTCGAAGAGTATCCTTTTTAAAGCAGAAGTTAAGTTAAATGATATTTTCCCTGGAAATAAGATTATAGTTTAATGTGATACACTTGAGGAATGCGATGAGGAAGCAGGTTAACTCATATGTTTGACAATTACCATCGTGATAGTGTGCTACTGTTTAGACGAAAGTCGGCTAACTTAAAGATTATCATAGCTGATAATTAATACATTCTGAAAATATATTTCTCACAATAGTTCTGGGTATGAGAAGTAAAAATAAACTTTTCGAATTTGCTTCAGTATATAGTCTTACTTTCGGTTCGATTTATTCCATTGCATTAGAGTGCCTTTCAATAAAGCGAAATGATAACAAAGAATTTGCTTTGAAACTAACTAAAGTACATATGGATGTAAATATGTCGCAATTGTAAAGTGCAAGAAACTCAATCAGTTTCTAAATAAAAAAGAACCAGAATTTGTGTTTTTGCTTTATAGTGTGTTATTTTATCTTCCTTGAAAAAAAGTATTTGTCCTCTTTTTTGTATTGCTTTCTTCCTGCTTTATCTTCCTTTAAAAATTGTGTTTTGGCTTTATTGTGCTTTATTTAAGTTTATTTTTTAACGTTCCAGTTCTTTGTATTTACACATACATACATACATACATACATACGTACGTACATACATACGTACATACATACGTACATACATACATACATAAGATACCATGTCGTCATTCTAATACGCATTTGGAGTCTGTCTACATTAGTAGAAATCGGTGAATCTTCGGATTGAGTTTACTCAATTGTATTTATCACGCCAACTATTGCAATTGCATTTCTGTAGAAAGAGCCCGATAAGACGTTGTACTGTGCATTTTCGTACTGAGAAGCATGGTGAGAATGAGATACAAAAATTATTAATTTAATGATTGGAAATTTATATTAAATTTCTAGAAGTATCTCCATCGGGGAATGTAATTTTCATATTGATAAAAAAATTCGAACTTATGCTTTTCCTTTGAGAATAAGCGGAGAAGCTGAGTTTTAAAAATGCAGACGCTTGATGAAATTCGTTATTTATTACAAACTTATCCTTGAAAGCTTTTAATGCGAATGTTCCAAGCCACAAGCCTTGTGTCGTAATGCCTGCAATTCATAAAACGGGCTTGAACATCCTCCTCAATGCCCAGATCTAGCGCTCAATGACTACAGACTATTATCAAAATTAAAAGCAAACCTTCAAGGGAGAAACTTTAAAACTGATTATGAAATCATATTGAATGTAAATGTGCTAACAGATGGTTTGCAGAGGTTGGACAAACCTGGCAGGAAGCTGAAGATTATTGGAGCATTCCTTCACGGAGATTCAGATAAACTTGAACTTTACCAGGGGTGGAGCATGGCAAAACCCTCGTAATGTTCACGAGGGTAAGTAGATGCCAACGTCATTTTTTTTCTCGGAAAGTTATATAAATAATTCACAAAAGATCCAATATTGGAACGACAAGACTGCAGTCTCATTCATTTAAAGGATGTTATCAATAGCAAAAGAACAACTAATTCATTTCACTTTTTCGAAAATTATATCGATAGCTTTAAAATAATCCATTCACTTACCCACTTAACTTTTACAGAGCCTACTGAGGCATTTCCAATAAGATTCAAATATTGGAATGGCATATACATCTCATTTTGTTGAATTGGTTTATTTAAGGACGCTCTTTAACATCTCAGGTCATCAGTGGCCGATTCAATTCCGGGCGTGAAACGGCCGACAAATTTTGCTCAGCGGCCTCTTCTTTTAAGCTTGAGGTTCTTTTACTTGCCGTAATTCCGTACTTGCCGGGTTCCACGGCTTTACTTCCCTTCCGAAGGAAGCCATACTTAGGATTTTTACACCCGAAAAAAAAAGTCATCGATCCTGACCGGGATCGAACCCGCAAATGCACCTCCTGTTTTTTTGCAGTAATCCAAGAAATATTACCAAAATTAATTAGTAATAAAGCGTATAGAGTCGCTGATTAAATCGCTGTAATTCCTACCTTTGGTAAACTTTAAAATAAGCGTTACATAATACTTGAAGAATTAAAAGTGAACAAAGTAGCTCCATTTGTCAAAGAGCGCTGCACAAGCAACATGCAATTTTTAGCAGTGTCAGATTGAAAAGTAGAAAAGAAAAAAAAATACGCTTGTCTTTCTTTAAAATGTAACCTGAGTGATCAAAACAGCATGGAGTATAGAGTGGCCATACGTTACTCTTTAAATTGCAGTATGAAACCAAAACGCAACTTGTAACACAGAAACTGCAAATGAAATTTAAATGAGCTTTGTCTTTTTCGTGAAAGGGACCTAAATTTTCTCCTAAGTACTTTAATGAGCAACAGTTAAATAAATATAATAATTTAAAAAATCGCGATTGTAATTAAATACAGGAACTGCTGTGGTAACGCTAGTACCGATTAGCCAGCCCTGTTTAACACTTTGCTGTTTAATATTCTATTGCACGTTACACTGATGAAAAACTACTTCCCTACATAGTTAACAAGTCTCCGGTACAATTTTCGAATCGTAGCACGAGTTTCCTCTACCCTTCTTTATACAATAGTTTCCTGCTGCCAAAATCACATCGTAACGAACGTGTGGAGTCCGTTGTTACTTCCAAATGGTTTCCCACCAAGATAACCTCTGAATCTCAGGAGCATTTGGAAATCTGATGGTGTCAAATCAGATGAATAAAAAAGGCAGGGAGTTGCTTCATCTCTTTGCTGTTTCTGTGCATCAAACAACAACATGGTACCCAAAGTGCACACACTTTTTGAGACCCAAATGCTCAAAAGCAATTTTCCGAGAGACCCATTTACTTCGATATTGAGGGCTGTAAACGTTCAAGAAAATCATCGTGTGTGATGCGACGATCCCGAGTGATCAATTGTGCAACAGTTTCAACAATTGTGTCTGTCCGCTTAGTTTTCTTTTCCTTTTCTAAACATTTTCATTCAACCGTTTACCACTGGGAAGGTCATACGTTGACCGCGTACCTTTAGTCATCTGTTAACAGGCGATTCTATTGCTGTTTGGTTTTCCGCTGAGAGAAATCGAATAACGAACAGCATTTCATAGTCCTACATGGTTGCCGAGGTGCAACTGAAGCTAGACGCGCTTTTGACCATCATGCGTATGTCCCCCCCCCCCCCGCTTGTGTCTTCTTCATGGTAATACGAGGCATTATACCGTCCTATCTATCGTCTTCTTTGTCTGGAAAACAAGTGACGCTTCCTCGTCCTTGTTACTCGCCTGACCTCTTACTGTTTTTTCATTCCCTCCTTTAAAACTGGCAGCGAAAAGAAGATATTTCGGTGATATGGGCGACTTGTAATATGCTTTATTAATACAACTAAACTGAAAAGGCACTCCACAGCTTTATCACTCTCGCTAGAGTAGCTGCATTAATACTTAAGTAGAACATTCCAAAGTATTAGCATAATAAGATTCAATCATGCTTGTTATAAACGAACTAAAACCAACACTATACATTTTGAAGCGAAGAGTGTGTATATAGTTGGGAGTGTGCTAGAAAAACAGCAATGATAAAATTCAAACGCAAAGCCTGATTTTGGATCTGGTTTATTTCGATCTTAACTACGAAAGCTCAAATGTGGATAATGAATTGAAATGTTAGATACTATATTCCTTGAAGAGTTCACAAATTTGGGATTTGATAACTTAGAGACTATCAGTGGTAAAATGACTATAATGTGAGGGTGGTTCATAAGTTTCAGGTCTAACCATTTTGTAGGTATGATAAAGACAGAAACTATATTTCACTTTTCAACAGTCAGAAGTTTTGTCTGCAAAATGGGCTTAAACAGCATTCATAACTTCTTGATCACACTTAAATTACCTTCCTGCAAGTCCCTTCTTGAGTTTAGAGAAGAGGAAATAGTCACTGGGAGCTAGATCTGGGCTGTAAGGGGGATGGTTGATCTCCTTGAAGACACATTTCTTCACAGTTTCCTTTGCAACAGGAACTGTGTGCACAGGCGCGTTGTCGTGAAGAAGGCGCACACCACCTCTCAGCTTTCCTCGTCTTTTCTCTTTGATGGAAGCACCTAGTCTGTGCAGTAGGCTAGTATAGTACTCTCCATTTACTGTGGTGTTCCTCTCCTTGAAGTCAATGAAGAGTATCTTCACAGTCCCAAAAGATCTTGGTTGACTGAGTAACCTTGGCCTTTAGAGGCGGTGCTTCACCAGGTTTACGCCACTCCATTGTTTCTCTTTAGTACAAGGGATCAGAGTAGAAGACCATAGTTTCATCTTCTTTAACAATGGGTTGCACAACTTCCCGTTGCCACGGCGGAGCTCCAAAAATGCCGACAACAGATGCCTCGTTGCTGCTTTTGGACTGAGGAAAGTAGTCTAGGCACCCATCTTGCACTAACCTTATTCATGTTTACTTGTTCATGAATAATTTGAAGAACTATTGTTTTAGAAAGGCCCAACCTTGCTGCTATTTCTGTAACTTTGAGTCGCCGATGTTCCATAATTTCTCCTTCCACAAGAGCGATGTTTTCAGCAGTAAGAACCTCCAAGGGTCGATTTGCACGCTCTTCGTCTTCAATGCTTTCTCGACTTATTCCAAAAAGCTTGGCCCATTATTTTACGGTAGAATATGAGAGGGATGCTTCCCCATGTTCAATCGCTGTGTAATTTCATTTGGAGTAAATCCTTCTTTTGTGAAGAACTTAATAACAGCTCGAAATTCCTTATTGAACATGTCATAATCATCTACACATAGCCTTCTTTATGCAACTATATCTGTACAACTGAACACAGCAGAGCGGAGGTTACAATTGTTTACTTAACAGATAAGGTATGACATCAGATAAGGATTTTGTAAAGGCAATAATCCTTATCGGCGAGGCCGGAAACTTATGGACCTACCCTCGTAATATACAATATATTGCTTTGAGTATTCATTAACATATATTGTTGGGGAGAAATTCGTTGGTTATTTTGAAATAACGGTTAGCAGCATCAGAGAGAGATGCTCACACTTTATACAGAGAGACTTTAACTGTATTTTGATTGGTGATTGATAGTATCCGTTCTTAGGAAAAGCGTGGAGACCGTTAGAAAAAAAATATTAATTGAGAGCAGCAATCAAACATGACGAGAGTGAGTCAGGGAGCCATATTCTTCTCGCCCGTCGAAGCCAGCTGCATAAATGTGTAAATTGCTTCTAAGTAGCTTATGATAAATTAAAATACATTCATAATGTGACTTGGTGAATACAAGAGTTTTGGTTCCTCCCTTAATCTCATATCTCTTAGAGAGTGGCTAATGTTCTGTTTTCGTGAAACTACCCAAGGCTACGTTCTTAAGACGTCTGAGAATATTATAAGACAGGAGTTAGGTTTGTGATAATAAAGCTATTTGTTGAAAATGGTAATTATCTTCTGTAAAGTAAACATATTTTTATGCAGGAACTGAACTAATACCTTGCTTTAAATTATTAATACATTTTATATTCTGCTAACATAAGCTGATTTAAAAACAAAATCTGCGAAACATACATAATTTGAATTCACACACACATAAATTTCCGTATAGATTAATGCTAAAACATGAGTAAAATTTGTAAAAGTTGCAGGGCAATGGGTGCTAATAAGCCTTTAAGTTATTAAGCAATGTTTGCTTGAAATAAACAAGGTCTTTTGTAAAATATACAGCTTAAAACAGTTTTAAAATTCACAATAAATGGACCATTATCAAGACAAATGTGTGACATATACATAAATAGTGCACGGCACATTCTCCCCTATTTTAGCTACCATTTGGCTCAATATCTAAGTTAACCATATTCTGGAAGCCCTTCAGCATGTTAGACATACTTAAACAGAGTACTTTATCCTAAGTATGGCTTCCTTCCGAAGAGAAGTAAAATCCTTGTACCTGAAAGAAGAGGCCTCTCAGCAAAATTTATCGGTCGTTTCACATCTTGAATTGCATGCAACATTAATGACTAAAAAGTTTAAAAGCGTCCTTTAATGAATCCAATAATAATAATAATAATAATAATAATAATAATAATAATAATAATAATAATAATAATAATAATAATAATAATACCACCACCATATATATTGAAAGAAATATAGCCACCTCATATATACCACCAATTTATTTGTTTCGCCATTTCAAAATTTCGTTTATATACTTGTAAGTAAAGACAATACAATCTCTTTCTAATGGTGCATCTGAACTTTTGGCGATAATGAAGTCAGAACCAGGGAATCCAATTTCTCGGAGCTGCGCATTCTCAGTAATACTGTCATTGTATGCTGGATAAACACCGGCAGATCAAAGAAAGACTCAAAATAACACTGATAAACTGCAACTGTATATAAGCTGATATTAGACATCGTTCCATGTACAGTTTGTCAAATGTTAAACTGCAGAATTCTATTAATTGAAGCTAAAATGAGAGACAGAGTTTATCGCCAGACAAGTAAACAATTGATAACACTCAAAGGCTCTTCGCTTGTTAACAATGAAATATTTGGGACTATACTTCACACATTTCTTAACGCGCACACGTATAATGAAGACAGTCTCTCGCGCTAATGAAAATATAACGGAAGAAGAAATGTGTATTTTAGTAGAAGCCTTGACTGAGCAGCAGTGCGCGCTGGTATCGGTTATACCTATCGTTGTGTTGGGTGTTATGAAGTGTAAATGCATAAAAAATTAAGTAAAACAGATATTTAAATTAGGCAATTTCCAGAAAAGATTGAATTACTAAAAACATATCCCCATGTCGTTGAACAAAACAAAGACATAACTCGCTGGTAAACATGACATGTTGCAGAGTGAAAGTATGACATACACCAACATTTAAATGAATTGTTTTCCTGACAGTGCTAATTATCTACTACATTCAAGTTCCTGTTGTCAAGAGGGGTCAGCTAATTAATAGCATGTGTAAATGTGAGAAAACCACAAGTTCATATTACTTGTTTCTTTAAACTGAAAGTATTTTGATGTTCCTAAAACCTGGTCATAAAGGAGATCGACCTGTCCAGATACAAAGAAAGGGAGAAGAAAATAAGACATACATTTTATTGATTAATGAATGCTTTTCGTTGAAAAAACAGGACAGATAATTCCTTTTGTTAACTTTTGAAAGACGCCACACTCTATAATGGTTGTAAAGTGCAAACAATAAAAAATATTGACTCATTACCGAGATACAACCACATAAAATGATTGCTGCATATTAGCAGCTTTTAAAGATTATTTAGAGATGAATTGAACAAAACATAAATTCTGTATGACGTTTTGGATGTGGGTAATAAATCTAACCTATCGACTTACGTCCATCACATTGATGGCAACGCATTGCTTTTTGAAGTTAGATAATATTAGTTCAGAAAAGGTAGTTTGAGCACTTTTTCAGTTTGTAGATAAATATATAAGCAATTACGGGTTGTCAAAGAAAATCATTGGTCAAAGTTATAATGGTGTCCCTGCTATGTCAGGTGGTGTTGAAGGGCTCAAGGCGATAGTTAAAGAAAAAGTGCTCAGAAGCTTTGTATGTTCATTATTGCAGCCATGCTTTGAAATTACTTCTCTAGTATTCTGTAAACAACATAAGAAAATAAACTTCTTTAGCAAGAATTAAGTTTCCTACAAGTTCCCTAATTGTATGAACAAAAAATTACCGAGAATGGCTCTATAATGTTAAATAGTTCCTCATATCATCATCTTCACAAACAGAGACCTCAGCATATTTATATTAATTATTTATTCGTAAACATGTTTTCTTTCGTAAAAAGTTCGCTGTATTTTCTATTTTTTTAACACAGATAATTATTCTTACCATGTCCGCAACAATAATATTGATAGGATGTTCATTCTCAAGGTTGAAGAAAATCTCAACCTATTAAGATCTGCCCAGGAACAAGACTTAATGTACTAGCCATGATGTAAATACAGAAGCTGTTACAAACTCACACTTAACATCCAAAATGTAAGCACACTCTGTCAGTTACAGAGATGATTTGCTCACAAATCAAAAGAATAGATTTCAGGTAAGAGGATTTTCCTATAATGTGATGTAGGTCCATATTTAATGTAGTAATTAATTTTAAAATCGGTTTAGCTCTTTCCAAATAATGTAAATTTGTGTCAATACTACATACATTAATGTGCATTATGAATCGTAAGAATAAAATAATTAAATATATAAATAAATACCAACTAAATGTATTAAATATTACTGTAGATAGCTCTTGAATAGACAGAGAGAGAAAAAATGATTTTTAAATATAATGTAAGGAAACGACTACAATCATCCTACATCATTGGTACAATGTAATACCATACTTGTATAAAATCAGAGAGGTTCATACACTGCATACTTTAGCAGCTAAAGATACACAAAACCTACGAAAAGAATTTTCTAGAATATTCTAGTAAAAACATCCAAACTTTCCATAATATTTTATCACAAGTTATACCAAATTTCACAAATAAAATAAAAAGTTAAATATAAGTCCCGTAAACTTAACTTACAATATTGTAATAATTGTACATTTGTATTATGAATACTTAACCTTTTCGAGCCATCTAGCAATAGACGAATGTCTCTTGGCAGTAATTCCTATAGAGAAGAGCCAAATAGGGCTTTGGGACTATTTCAACAGTATAAGAATAAAATTAAATATACGTATTTGAAATTCGCCTACCTACTTATTCAGAAATCGTGAGAAAGTCGACATTACAGTCTCTAGCGTTAGATTTACTAATACCAACTAAGAAAAACATAACAGAGAAAACATTTTCCCATTTTGAACAGTGTGTTTATCACGATTTATGATGGCTCAGACATATATTGTTACATAATTTATCAAATAATTTTAGACTGTTTGACCGAATAGCTTGAGGGAATACACATTAAGTTAATAAAATTACTGAAAACGCTGAAAAGTGGTCAGCAGTGATGCGTGTTCAGGAATTTTATAGTGGATTTGGCTACACTGACCACATGACAAATGCATGTCGATATTCGACTGTGATTGGTCAAAATTCAAAATTTTGTTTCGTTTCGTTTGTCCATTTTAAGATGAAGTCACATAAGTGAAATAGCCATGGTAGCACCCACATATACCAATTTAATTTTTTAAAAATATCTGCAAACACCACTTTTAAAAGATATAAAGGTTCAGTCAAACCAATATATAGCCAATACACGTAGAAGTTGACAATGCATAATGTTAGCCCATGTAAATGATTTGGAAAAAGTGAGAGGAGGGGGTGTACTCTATATTGCAGAAGTTACATATTATAGGTTTGTCTTCCGTTTCAGTTGTACGCATATAATGTTCACAACAGATTTTACGGAAATTACACAATGCACACTTGAGCTGATTAGAAGTGCAAATCAGCGTGACAAGATGAAGGTAGAAGCAAGTAGTGCCAATGTTAGAATAATTAAATAAAATAAGAAAACAATACAAAATCTTAAGAAACAGGCTTTCGTATTTCAATTATAATAAATAAAACCTGTAAAGTTAATTTAAATTTCTGTTGGACTTACAAAAAATAAAAAATACGAACATTACAGTGAAATTTCGATAGCAAAATGCATGATTATTTACAGTAGTTAACTTAACAGTATTTTATTTAACTCGTTTTTCCAAACAAACGAAGCATTAACTAATTTGGAAATACGCCTATTAAATTATGTGTGTGTGTGTGTGTGTGTGGAGGGGAGGGGGGTTAAGGATATGTGTATCTCTGTCAGTTTAGCAGAATAAAACTAATTTTCTTGATTTTCTTTTAATTTCTTTCGCATTTTAAATAACTTTGGTATCCTTTTACAGTTTAATAAAATGAAAATTCGTTTTTTATGCCTATTAAACTTGGAATATTTCAAACTCCTGAGTCTGTTTTTAAGTTTTCCTATTCCTCTTGTCTTTAAGAACCCTTAAATCATATATTAACAATAAACCGGAATATACATAGTCGGTCAGAAAGTAATGCCTCCTAATTTTTCTCTTGAAACATGTCGGTAATGTGAGAAATAAAAATGTTGTGTGACTAACCAAACCTTCTTCTTGGGAATTATAGCTTGTTAGGTGGCATCCCTGCACTACTTTAGAAAACGGCTGACATTTAAGAAAATTCATATAAGACAGACGCGTGATAGAATTCCTGAATACATACGCCAATTTGCATTCAGTTAGTTGTTGTAAACAACAGCGAGCAGCGAGGCCAGTACTGTACCTGCAATATGTACCAAGTGAAACTGGTTCCTACTGCAATAGTATTTTGTGTTAATGCACTTTACATACGAGAGTATTTTACTGAGAAGATTAAATCACTTTCAGCTTCACCACATAGAAGAGAGAACTGGAAAATTAGCGTTTGGAGAATTTAAACTCTGCCCTATGCTTGGACTTCAGGCATCATCTAAATTATTAATAAAATGTATATCTGCATACTCGGATTCCATGTATTTATCTATGTCATCAGATTTTAAAGCAAAAGTTATTGCACAGTATGCATTTTGAAACTTTTTCTCTACCTCAGAAGCAAAAATTGTGATTTTTTATTAATTGAAGTGCCATGAATATGAAACTATATTCTCATTTTCTGTGTGATGTCAGGTTTTCATTTAAGTTCATAATTTTATTTGATATGTTATTATTTAAATATTAAATATTATATTATTATATTCACTTAATTAAAGTTTCTTGATTTCGATTATTTATTCAGATTGTTCGCATTAGGTTTTTTTTTTAATATGAACATAAACTGTCAAAAGTTAAATGAAAAATTTAGGAAAGTGAAACGAAGTTTATTGCTAAAAAGGGGTATATAGGTACATTTACATAAATATTATGGCGATAATAAATTATATTGCATTTTAAAATTAATTCTTACACCTTAATTGATTACTTATGTAGATTCAGATGTCCCACATCCTATTTGTCACTCTAAATCTCGCTCGGCTTTACTGCAACTATGAAAACAATTTCTGCATTATGCACTAATTAAACCCACAACATCGCTGCAGTGCACTAGTTCATCCGTTTTAGATAAATCTGACTATCATTAACTCAAAACGTATTAAACACTTTATCGAAGCTCACTCATACCAGGTCCAAGAAAGAAGGGACATACACAAAATTACAGGATTGAAAAATATTTTTAAATGCAATTCATAGGAATATAACATACGAAAAGTTGAGTAATTCTGCATTTGGATTCTGGTTTATATTTTAATGATTTAGTTAAACCTAAATTATCATATTTAATGCAAAATAATTTAATTGTACAAATAAATATGGAAAAAGTGTATTGATAAATTTAAAGTTTCATAAATTTCTAAAAATTCGTACTACTGAAAAAAAATTCGAAATATAGGGTTCTGTCGCAATCCCAGTGAGGAAGTAAAACCTATAAACAGTTTTTCTGAAGCAAAATGGTTGCCTACCAGTGTTATCTTTCTAGTGCTTCTAGATATTCCTAGCCACCTGCTCTGCCTGTAGTACCTTTCAATGTCAATTTACTGCATTAAACAAAAAAGTATGCCATCCACAACATTTATATGTGAAACATACATGCGTTGCTCTGGACTCCATTTTGCACAGAGTTAAACCCAATTTTTTTCGGAAGCATCAAAAGCCATGTAGCCAATGCAAACATTGATTTATTGGTTTACGACTGCAGATATAAATTGAAATATGCAGCACAATCTACTGACAGACTCCAATTAAGGGTCATTCGGTTATGTAAAGGCAATATCAGCAATGAAATAGAAAGACTATCCGAGGGTGCTAACGTACGAAAGGTAAAATTAATTTTGAAGAGCGTAAGAAACAAACCCAATGTGTGTGCGAGAGGAACTGCGTAGGGGTAAGGGTAAAACGGGCCCGACCGAGTTTGTTATTGATTTTTCAGAAGCACCCTTGGCCCAGTGTTGGTAGTTCCTTTTTTCGGATAGAGGCAGGCGGTTGTGTGAGAGATGGTGTGGGGTACGAAAAGGGATAAGGTCGACATTTTCCAAACATTTCCGGTAATTATCCGGTAGAATAGGTGCTGTGCGTCGAGAGGTGAACACATTTCATTCGTTCCAGCTTAGTTTAAAAAAAAGAGTGGAATAAAACAAGAATGATAGAGACGTGCAAAGACTACCTGCCATTCCCTTTCTGTATGTGCTATTGTAGGAAAACCGGTAGTCACTGTTATCTTATTGACCCATCAGAAGAAAAAAAAAGACATTCGTATTTGGAAAACTGGTACATTAATTTACTACTCCCTTTGATATCATGCAGTAACAATTAATGTACTGATTTTAGTCTTCAATGAAGTGTATTTTCTGCTTTAGCGAAGCATGAAGCACTTCGGGGAAAGCCTCAATAGATGAAAGTTGTAGAGCAGAAACTGTTGTAGCTCGTAAAGTTCTTTGCCAGATTTTAACATAGATGTATGAAGGTTTGAAGTTGAGGATCTGTATGAAGGTAAATATTACTTATTTAGATTTAGAAGGAATTAGATTTCATTTACATGAAGGTAAATATTACTTATTAGATTACTTAGATTTAGAGCTAATTGGGTGAAAATGGGTGTTTCTGTCTGTTTTAGGAACGAATTGCTGGATAAGTACATATATGTTGGGAGCAAAACTAGTTTGAACATTTTATATTTGTCAAAGCCCGAAACAGTTTGCTTCTCCGGACGTCTTAAAATAGCCAAACCTACGACTGAGCAAATACGGGAAGTACAAAGCTAGAACTACTTGTTACTTATCCATACAATAAGAAAATTCTGAGTCTTGTAGAGCAGCTAGAGCTGTGGTCTCAATGATATACTAATTGAAGTATAGAGCTCAAGGGAACAATAAAGAGAAGAACTCTTTCATTGAATTCCCGTCATGCTAAAAATATGACATTGACAACTGGTGATGTTGAGAAACCGAAGAAAGGAATTTTAAAAAAATACTGACAATATAATCTAACACTAAGTTATATGGTAAAACACGCTTAGACACAAGTTACAAATGTTCGAGATGCATAGATTAGGTGCTTAAATTATATTGTAATACTGCCAGGAAAGTTTTTTTTTTTTTTTTTTTTGAGTAGTGTTTGACGCCCGTTTTTACTACTGAGGCACCACAGGCGGTGGACACTGATGATAAGTGAAATGAAATGATAATTTGAGAAAGGATTTTTTTTTTTTAAGGAAGGAAGCGTTCCAGGCCTAAGTTTAGGTACTTCCCCGGCATTTGCCAGTTATGAAGACTGAGGAAAACCTGGAAAAAACCCCAGTCAGGGAGGACGGTCCTGGCGGGATTCGAACCGCAGACCTCTCGCTCACGAGCCCGTGCCTTAACGACCTCGGCCACCCGTGGCGGTACCAGGAAAGTAATAGACATATATTTGAACATGGATACCCAACAGCAAAAGGGAAAAGCGGTTGGTAGTAAGCAACTCAGAGGGCAAGTAGACCTCATTAACGTGCAAACAGAACCCGATGTGAACTATTAAGTTATATTGAGTTACTTGAACACCATTTAATTCTTAAAACCTTTAAAGACTAAGAGATTGGAGAAGCTGAAATATTGCATATTTGGAGCATTCTGTATTCTTCAAAAGAACAATGGTACAGAAAGCATGCCATCTTTTAGGAAGGAACTACCTGGTATATTTGGTGCTAAAATCTTGAATGGAAAATCTCGCCACACACAAAACAAAGCTAGTGTGGAACCTGTAAATTGTGATGTAAGGGGGGCTCACTTCCAGGATGGTAGATAAAAAAAAAATCTCTTCTTGAATTGAAGAACTTGGATTTGTACAAATGAAAAAAAAGAAAATATCGAAGTCCTTTCATAGTAGAATCGGAGGAAATCCATATGAACCTATGTTTGAGGTTCCTATTCGCAGGGGCATCGCTGATTCTGAACTCTCCTTGGTTTTACTTCGTAATGCTCAATCAGAAGAGTTGTTGAAAGATGCCAGGAGGGGATCAATCAACATTACTGAAGAAGCCGAGGAGGGACATCTTAGTACACAGTACGGAAGAGGAAAAGTTATGCGAATTATGCAGAAGGAAAAAAAATTAAGATAAGTCATTGAAAATTTGATGGTATGTTGATGAGATCCAATGAACGATATCCTCTTGTAGTAGCTGGACATGCAGTATTAGTTAAAATACCTGAAGTTGACAAGAGAGCGTTCAGTACCAAAGCTGTGATAATGGAGAAGCCAGAGGACACAGATCTTTAGTTAGATATGTGATGGGTTATGTGAGGAACTTGTAACAATTTGTGTTTCAGATGCGCCTAATAAAGAAATCTGTTTAAAGGCAGCTGTAGCAGTAGTTGTTTCACAATGAACGCGAGATTTTGTTGAATGTGGCGTAAGAAATATTGTTCTAACAAAAACTGTCACTATATTACATCAGGAGCGTTGTGCATCTCAAAATGTGAATCAGAGATAATTATTTTTTTTTTCTGTGTATCTTCTAATTCTTGTGAATTTTCACTTTGTTTTAACTTTCATTTATTAGTGGATTATATAATTATGAACATTATTGACAATGAAGTAAATTATCATTTTTATCAAAATATAAAGCTAATGTGAACTTAGATTTAATAGTTTAATATGCTATCCAATCAATTGCGATTACTTTATAAAATTTATTGATTCCAGTTAGCTTTTTACTATTGGATATTTTTTTTCATAAATTGTTTACAAAAACTCAGATGTTAGATAGCTGAAGAGCTAAACGCAGTATTTGTAATTTATAGGTATAATTTAATAAATTAAGTGAAACAAAAATTATTTTTGATCGATTTTTTTTCCTGAAATTCATGCGTATCTTAAATTTATTGCAAACTACCCACTGTTTTCCATTGTCATTGTTACAGATATAAATTTTTAGTAAGATGAATCAAAGTGAAAAATAGTTGTCAACTTTTAAGAATGACACGAGAACGCAGATTCTCTTTCGAATGCTTTTATTTTGTTCATATTTAAGTTCACTGCTTTATAAAGTTTGAGGATTGGCAAATATTAGATGTTCCCTAGATTTAGTCAAAATAAATGGGAATGGCCGTTTCGAACTTTCTATTGATCCTAGTCGGGATTACCCGCGATCTTGGGTTTAGGAGGCAAGGTATTGTTGGTTACCACTACACAGCCAGGACCGAAGGACTTTGCTCTTAACATATACACTATAAAATATATACTTTGGACCCAGCTTCTGTTCGCTTGTATACATTGATCGTTCAGGCACCCAAGTAAACAGGTGACCATAATCGTTCTATAAAGTTTTTCATGTTGCTCAAAATCAAAGCATTGGTAGTCATTAAAAGTGTAACAAAGTTAAGGCATGAATGAAATGTGGCCAAGAGTTAAAACTTTTAAGCTGGTACGATAAATTTTCGTTAGTGCTAAGCCAGTATTCTGAAAAGCGAGGTCAAACATGAACACCTTGAAGATGAATATATGAGCTTGTATGATCTAGAAACCTATAAACCTAAACTCGCGAAAAATATACCAAGTCTTCGTGTTAATGCTGTGCAAAGACAATTCGCTTAGTTCCATGAAGGCAATGAAACCTTGAGCCACCGATAAGAAGGCTCTCTTGAGGCCAACCACAGCCAGATGTATGAGGACGAAGAACAGAAATTCAACGTCAGTACAGAAACCATACTGGCCCATCCATATCAGTTACGAAAGAGACAAACTCGGTGTCACATGAGTTGACAATGACCCAGAAGGTGGCACCAGCTGACTCCTGTTTTACATTGTCGACACATCAGTCTTTCTTTATCAGCTGCTGACATGCAATGACATGTAAATCTTCCAAAACACTCCAAGTTGTTGGCAGCTCATGAATCTATCCCCAAATAACCGAAACCAATACTGAACCAAAGGAAGGCCGTGCTCTCTATAGTATTGTATATCGTGAATTTCTGGCAATGGCAAGCAAATGAACAACAATGGGTACTTAAACCGCTGAAACTTGTCTATAAACTACTGAAAACTAGGACCCTGTACTCGTGAATCGCAAAGGTGTAATTGTGTTGCATTATACAGCGAATGTGGCTCGTGAAATCATTTTAATCTTGGTTCAGAAACTCTAGTGCAACCACTCTATTTTTCAAACACTTCACCATAGCATGTTTTCCTTTCTGAAAAATGCATTCGATTATGTTTTGCTTTCCGCCCTAAGAAATTTTATCCATGTGATAGATTACCAAAATTTAAATAATATTATTGTGCAAAGTAACATAAAATTAACATTCAGTTGATTTGATTTATTTACGGACGCTCTTTAACATCTCTGGTCATCAACGTCCCATTCATTTCAGGGCGTGAAACGGCCCATAATTTTGCTCAGAGGCCTCTTTTTTCAATTTTGAGATTCTTTTCGTAAATCTACGACACGGGATCCACGGCTTTACTTAACTTCCGAAAAGTCATACTTCGGATTTTTACGCTCGAAACTACTATAAATCTCCGTCGAGAAACCAGAAAACAGATTCAATAGGCAGCATTCTTTCATTGAGATTCTATACTAAGAATGAAAAGTAATTTAATTTATATGCAGAACCGCCTGAAGAAAATTAGGGTAAATTGATAATTATGTTCGAAACTATCATTTCCATTCCAGAAATCAAAGCGATTGTTAAATTACTTCAGCTTTCATCTCATGCTAATTTTAGTAATTATTTCATTCTTTCTTTGTCTACTCCCATATGTTCCTAAAAGGATTGTTCTTGCTAGGAGTGCAAGATTGTCCTCAATACTTCTCTTGTTCGTTATATTGCTTATTTGCATTTTCCCACTTTGCCCTGAGAAAACGAGGGATCCTTGTCTACCGAGCATAAAGTAAGCGCCCCGCAAGTTATAATAAGATACCATTAGAAGCTAAAGAGAAACACTGCTTTATGAAAACTTAGCCTCTGTCCTCAGAATTTGCCTGCCTCTCTTTATAATATCTACGCTTTCCATTCACAGTAGAGTGGACCACAACAACAAAACAGAAAGAAGTAGGAAGGCGTGGGAGGACTAAAATAAATTGGCTTGTATATCTCGTTGATCCTATTTCCTGCTTCCTATTTATCGCCTCCGTTTTAAAGCAAAGGAATAAGAATACAAAGAAACGATTCAGTTTTACAGAATATAATCTTCCTTTCACTAAGCGAAGTTAATCTGCACAAAGGAAATAGAGTCCGCTCTTAAGAGGTTTAAGGAAACATTTCACTGTTAATACTTAATATTTTATATAAAAAGGTCCCGACCTATTTATGTATACTGCAACTTTATTTACAGCTACTCAAGAACGGATAGTAACTAGTCATATTTTGATGCAAGTAAGAACAAAATTTATATCTAGATATAACTTTAAATCTCGAATCATCATTTTTTCATTGCGTTTGAAATTATTTTGCAAAGTAATTTGAGTGTAGGGAGGTTACTGAATTTTGGCAAATATTCACATGTACTGTAGATATACAGATATACAGAAGAGAAGGTACATCATAGAACGGTCGTCATATCGTATTCCAAACAACTAAAGCTAGAACATTTAATGTTTAGGTAGTTCATTTAATATCCAGTACAATTTACTTTTGTCACTTAATAAAATTTAAAAACTACTAATATACCTAAAACGTAAATATGTCAAAAAACGCCATGTGTACCTTTAACACTAATAAATTAATCTTTGAAACGATTCCAGATTATGGTCATGCATTACATAGATATGCCCTCTAGTGATGAAATGAGCTAATGAAAGTTCAGTATCATTTACTATTAAAACGTTATTTCCAACATTTTGCATTTTCAACTGGAAGCCTTTCATTACAAAGAGGTAAAAGAAGACGTTCTCTTTAGTGAATTAAATAAAGAATAACTATGTAAAGCCATACCTTGAAGTTTCTAAAGTTAGCTTATGTATATAACATTTTAAAATGTTAGAGAAACAGGTACATAATGCTAAAGACTATTCGATAGCGCTGTTATTTCATACGCCGCCGAAATTATTTTTTCATAAGGCTTATATGGGATAGAAGTTATTTGTATCAAACTAATAAAAATGGTTAGGAAAAGTTTAACTACTTTTTTACATACACTTTTGTGACAAAAATAACAGTGCCGTTGTTTGCTTTATTTTGCAAGTCAAGCAAACCATCTAGTTCAGTGTTATTGGTAGCCTAGTTGGTGGTCAAGCAGCAGGTAAGCAGTTTACATGCTTCAGCCCGAAAGGTCAGTTTAGGGTATCAGGTTGCTGTTGATTTTGCTCATTTGCTTTAGTTACGGACGCTCTAACTTCTCAGGTTATCAGCATCCCATGCAATACAGTGAGTGGAACGACCGATAAACTTTGCTCAGAGGCCTCTTCTTGCATACTTGAAGTTTTTTTCAAATTATGACAAGGGACCCAAGGCTTTAATTTCTTTCCGAAGGATTTTTACGCCCGAAAAAATCATCCACCTGCCGGGAAGGACCCGCGACTCTGGTTGCCGGTTAGGGGAGGGATTCCCATTTGAAATTTGAAATCTTCAGAATAAAATATAGTTTTTATACTTTTCGCATTAGATTGTAAAACAAAACATAAGGGTATTTCTCCCAATTCGGTGAACAATCATGTTTACGGGCGTGAGTGGACATGTGTACATGTCGCTGTGTCCCGTCACGTAGAACCATCTAGCGGCTAATATGGTTATTAAGAAGCACCCAATATATGTTTCACAGGGATCACCTAGCATTGAAACACTTAAATTACGATACCTTTAATTTGATGGTGATATTCGTTTTTCTGTAAACACTGTAAAACAGTTAGTCACTAGGTCCATAAGTTTCCGGCTTAACCATTTTCTAGGTATGATAAAGACAAAAACTATATTTCACCTAAGCATTGGAAACAAAGGAAGGAATGTTAAGTGATGTTTTCACAAATAATACTATTGGTGTACCAAATAACTAATTTATATTCTGTTAATCTGGAAATATTTTACATAATTTGAAAGAATTTTACCTGCAAAACTTCGTCTTGACGAAAAAGCATCTCGGAGTCGATCCGGCGTGTCGCTTCGTTGTCTTACTTCCCTCGAATGAGTTGCAAAACCAAAAGCAACCGTTACGCATAATGCGCGTTCCCCTTCTATTCTTATTTCAACGGATTGGTTAGCATTTTAATCAAACTGTCCTACACTCTGTTGCTAATAATGGCTATATAATATGTTATTAGTACCATTTTTATAATCTCCAAAACATTTGGACATTTTAAAACGCATATAGTCTGGATAATTTAATATTTTAAACGAATATGAGTCTCAACTCTAGTTATAAACTATTTTGGTGCGATTAAGCTTACTTCAGTACGAGGATGTTCGAAGTTAAATAGACTGTTTAAAGAGAACAGTATACTTTGCAGCAATGACAACTGCCGAATGGAAGCAAAATGTGTAGTAGTGACAAACGCCAGTAAAGAAACAATATTTGGTTGTTATGGAAACGGAGCATAATGAACTATGCCTGTTTACCACTTGTCTATAGAGGACCTCTAGTGTTTGCGTTTTTATCTTTAATCTCCATTCCCAACGCGGCCTGAAAGACTGCCATGACGGCGTAATCCGGGAACTGGGGTATAAAACGTAATATGATTGGAGCGACGCGGACGGACGGCACATACACACAATTACTGCACGACGGTAGTGTAGTGGTCAAGATATTGAGTCACTCCAACCGCTACCCCACATCGTGCATGAAACCATGTGTCCATCAGCAGTACAAGAGTTTACCATCTGCTCATTTATGAAACAATCGTTTCTTTGTTTTTTCTTTGCCTCTACTATATGCTTATATACTTGTGTTGTCTATAACATGGAATTGGTCCATTGGTTTTTGTTAGAGTATATTATGTGTAGTTTATCTGCATTAAGGTGGAATTGAAATCGGTAAAATAAAACCAATATTAAAAAAATATTTTCTAGTACCTCAGACAGTGAGCAAGCAATTATGTAATACTTGCAAATCAGCTTAATACCTCCCTGCTGCAACATACTTAGCACACATGCAATATCAAATAATTTTATAACAAAGAGCACGAATCTCTACCAAGAAATATTTCAAATCATTTGTTAAAATATTTCTTCAATCTGTGATATACCGAGCGTAAATGATAATTATTCCAAATTAAAGTCGTAATAACTTATAAAACATAATTAGTACATTGTGCTGTGTGATAACGGCAACTGTTCTTTAGTTTTTCATGAATCAAATATATAAATACAAACAATTAAAAGCACTGATTTCTCTAAAATGCAAACTTCAGACTGAAAAATTCAATAATATTCTACCAAAACGTTGGAATGTAAGCGTATGGAAAGTGCTAAATTTCTGAGTCAGATATCGATGATGAAACATGCTGTAACCCCTGGATGGTATGCAGTCCTATAAAACCAATGCATGCCTCCAAACATGACGAAAGCGTGCAAAAATGTTGAAAATATGATAGACTATCCATCTGTATCGTCTAGGAACTCTGTCGACCGTGATGTATGCAGATGAATACGTTGAAATGTTTATTGCAGCAAGACATCTGACATATTTTTGTTGGTAATGTGCGAAATACAAATTTTCAGAAAGAATAAGGCTCTAATATTATATATCCGTTGGTATTTTTCACAAAAAGAACAGTACAAAAAAGTGAAAGGATCAAGAGAGCCTGAAAAATTATTGCACTGGGGCGTAACTGGCAATGCATTGGGTAGGATAATGACTTTTTCCCCATTTCACCGGTACATCTGGCTTGAGATGTCACGCAATGTTTACTCAATACCGTTTTCTAAAGCCGACGTGTTGCGAATATCCCATAGAAATTAGTATCGTGCAGTAATAAAATTTATTTGTAAAAATGGTTTAACGCCAAAGGAAATTCATTCCAAATGTATTGGGTTACTTCCGTTTTAGCTATTGAAAATGGGCTGCTGACTTTAACATGAGCATTTCAGCTTCGAAATTTTGAATAGTGGTTAACACCCATTTTTACTGCTGAGGCACCATTGGCGGTGAAATTATAACTTAGAAACGGAGGTTTTTTTTTAGAAAGAAAGCGTTCTAAGCCTAATTTAGGAAATCTTCTTGGTATTTCAGGAAAATCTGGAATAAACCTCAGAACTCCAGTTGATTCCCTGTTCAGTTTTGGAGATTCACGTTAAGGACCAAAGTGAAACCACATCATCTTAATTTGAACAAATACAGGATATGAATTTTTAATAACTGACGAGTTAAACTACACAAAATTGCAGAGGCTATGGGCATTTCAAAGGAATATGTCAGTTATTTTTTATATGACGAATAGAATGCAGAAAAGCTTTGCACGAGGGTAGGTGGATAAGTTTCCGGCCTTGCCGATAAGGATTGTCGCCTTCGCAAAATCCTTATCTGGTGTCGTGCCCTATCTGTAAGTATATAATTGCAGCTCTAACTTCCGCTCCTCTGTTCAGCTTTTCAGATATAGCTGCATAAAGAAGATTGTGACATGTTCAAAATGGAGTTTCCAGCTATTAAGTTCTTCACAAAAGAAGCACTTACCCTAAATGAAATTAAACAGCGAATGGACGGTGTATATAGTATTCCCCCCATATTCTATTGTAAAAGAAATGGCTAAACTTTTTCGAATGGGTCGAGAAATCATTGAAGAAGAAGGGCGTGTACGTTGGCTCACTCCTGAAAACATCGCTCTCGTGGAAAGAGAAATTATGGAAGATCGGCGGCTCAAAGTTACAGAAATTCCAATAAGGTTGAGCCTTTCTAAAATAACAGTCCTTCAAATTATTCATGAACATTTAAACACGAATAAGATTAGTGCAAGATGGGTGCCTGGACTTCTTTCCTCAGTCCAAAAACAGCAACGAGTTATCTGTTGTCAGGCATTTTTGGAGCTCTGCCCTGGCAATGAAGTTCTGCAAACCATTGTTACAGGAGATAAAACTATGGACCTCTACTATGATCCTTTGTCCAAAAGAGAATCCTGGCGAAGCACCGCCTCTAAAGGTCAATCGGTCAACAAAGAAGATCATGGCAAAATCTTTTGGGACTGTGAAGGAATATTCTTCTTTCCCTTCAAGGAGAGGAACGTCACAGTAAATGGGGAGCACTATGCTAGTCTACTGCACAGAGTACGTGCTTCCATCAAAGAGGAAAGGCGAGAAAAACTGAGTGGTGTTGTATCTTCTTCACGACAACGTGCCTGTGCATACAGCTCTTGTTGCAAAGGAAGCTGTGAAGAAATGTGGCTTCAAGGAGGTCGACCATGCACCCTAAAGCGCAGATCTATCTCCCAGTGGCTATTTCCTCTTCTCAAAACTCAAGAAAGACTTCTGAGGAAGGAAATAGTGTGATGAAGAAGTGATGGCTGCTGTTTATGCTCATTTTACTGATAAGACTTCTGACTATTTTGAGGGGGGAGAGTTGAAATGTTAATATAAAGAAGTGAGAAGTATTGTTATAAAGGGTAACTGTGTTGAAAAGTGAAATATAGTTTTTGCCTTAAGTATATGTAGGATATGCTTAGGCCAGAAACTTACGGAGTTACCCTCGCACATAGTGGTTACCGTGTTTGTTAACAGCAGATCAAAAACACGTTCATTTTAAATATTGCAAGTGCCGGTTGCTCAGCGCCAAAGAAGGTAGAGTCGGTTCCATTTGCAGGAATTGTAATGGTATAAATGTTTTGGGGCGCTAAAGAAAGTTTACTAACCGATTATCTTCAGAAAGATAAAATCATAGCTGGAAAGTAATTATCCAATCTTTTAAACTAACGATATTATTTTGAGTGTGAAGATCCGGTTTTCAGAAAGAAACGTTTTTTCTTGTCAAAATAATGCTCCTTAAGGATAAAATAAAATAAAATAATGTTCAGGTTAAAAACTCGTTTCTTCATTGTTACATCACAAACGTTTCAGACAATCCTTTTACACTTAACACTGGCCTGAAAACATCGTGTAATATAACTGCTGAAAACAGAGATCATTATGAAACCAAGAGCATATTATAAAAAGGAACTTATGTTGCAGCATTCATAAATAGTAAAGTCAACGCCTAACACATTTTCGAAAGCAAACACCAGAAGTGTTAGAGCATGTTTCGTTATACATAACTGGCTCGGAAACCTGGCACTTTTTGTACGTTTTGCAGATATACTCGTATTCCAACTTCCTGATAACAATATGGTTGCATTTTACAGCGGGATATTTGCATACTTTCATGTGAGTCATTTGCGTGTAAACTGCAGTCTGAAGTCCATAACACCGCGCGATCAGTTTTGTTTCCTCCGGAGTGTTTTGCCTTTGAGCAAGCGCGCTACTCGTTAGCCTGCCAGCCGGTTCTAGACGATTGACGGAAAGGTAAAACAACAAAATAAACTAACCCTACCATAACAGACAAACCAATTTAAGAACCGTTTTACTTACCAAATTATCAAATGAGGTATTGAAACAATCCACCTTCATTCTCCACACAT
Organism: Metallyticus violacea; assembly: GCA_030762175.1. Classification (NCBI taxonomy): domain Eukaryota; kingdom Metazoa; phylum Arthropoda; class Insecta; order Mantodea; family Metallyticidae; genus Metallyticus; species Metallyticus violacea. Next base: position 88,669,290 of record CM060845.1, read on the forward strand.
TTTTGGTATCTCTTTATGAAATTCTTCATCACTCGCTGTAGTTCATTTTGAGCAATTTGGACAATTTACTGACAAGTATTATCTTTTAAGTTCTTTATGGTGTGCGGGTTCGTCTTGATCACATTTTTTTTTTATTTACCCCACAGATAATAATAGCACGCTGTTAAATCGGGGAACCAAAGGAGCTACAAATCCCTACTATAGTCCTGTCTTGTGAAACCAATTGTGAAATGCTCTCGCAGTGCGAGCAGTAGAAGATTCCTGTTGAAAAAAAAAAAATTCACGATCAGCTCTTTATCGGTTAATTCTCTGAAAAAGGGGTTAGTGTATTACATTTACTTATGTAACAGAATCAACTGTGTGCTGAAAAAAAATTGGTCCTATGAATCTTCCATCACTGAGTTACCACATGTGAATCGTACATAAAAACACATTGTGCCATTATAAACAAACTAGGCTTAATACAATGTCGCATTAAGAAATGAACAACACAACACACTCCCGGAACAGCTGTGCTACGACTGAGATAGTCAGCAACACCAACAAGTAAGCAAGCAGGCATAGCAGTTGTGGTTCGCTCACAGGAACAACCTGGCTCTGCGGGGGAAAGCATCACTGACCGCAATGTATTAAATAATCTGAGTTCAATTGAGCACAGCATATAACTTATCTTTCTATTATCTTCAATAATTTTTTATTTCTGTTCTGAAGTAGTATAAACTTTTGGTTTGATACCCTTTTCATGCTTAGTGTTATAGGTCTCACTATGATTAACAAACTTCGTAGGTACAATACGGCAATAGTGGAGAGAAAGGTCTTGGAGCAGTCCGTAGGTTTCTCTACTTTGAAAGCTTTATAGACACAACATATTTAATAAATTCTGTTTCAATGTTCAAGAAGTGGCAATATAACAATGAAACGCTATATGCTCCTTTGTTACAGAAAAGCCTACTTCTACATCACCATTATCAATAAGGATTATGTTTTAAATAAGAGAAAAAAGGTCTAACTAGTGCTATAAACTGAAAACTTGTCACCAGTTACTGACTCTTAGAGTAAGACGCTTAGCCCCTTAACACTTTAAAAGGAAAATTCTTGGTCTTAGGGTAGGATAGGGTAGGGTAGAGTAGAACAGCTTCTGTAAATAAAGTAGTACCAATGCATTTCTAGAGGATATACTACATTTATACCCTGTGGAGCTATTTTAATTATGGGCCACCAGAGCGCGATTGCTTACTAACCGTCAAGGCCGTACAATGCATGTGCAGATACCAGCCTGTAGTAGCTTGAGGGGGGGCATCGTCAGTGAATATGTTATTCAGTGCTTTCATTGTGTCCAAATGCTGTGCTAATTGATCATCGTTATACCACTACACAAATTTAGGTTTGAAGAACGAGTTTGTACATACAAAGTAAATAATGGATTCTTGCAGACAGGTTGTAAAGCGATTAGAAAGAAAAAATCCTGGTATTCATGTTCCAGAAAGAAAAAATGTTCACAAGTTACAAGAGACAGACTCTCTCAATGAAAGAAGCATTTCTGAGTGGCCGTGTTTTTACGGAAGAAAAGTACGACGAGATTTCTTAACCAGATCTGACACTGAGGGACATAATTTTCAACATCCACCAAAACACAGATTAGTGTGCACTATTGTTAATTTTAAATACAATATTATTCAATGGTTTGAATAAAAATATAAATATTAATAAAATGACTAATTTTATACGCAGCGACTCTATCTCTTCCCCAGTAAGCAACCGTGCTCAGGCGGCCCATAACTCAAATAACCTCACTGTAGATTGATATAAATACAGTCAAACTTAATTTATAGCTTTTTCTACCACAGTTACAGATAAAAACAATGAGATTAATATAGACATGATTCTGGTTCCGCTTTGAAAAGCTGAAGGCATGAACCAAATTCACAAACAGATGCCGCTTTTGTCCAGCAATTGGAAATACAGATAACTGCAATTGCAAATTTTTTTTTTGTTCTTTTGCCAAAAATGTATGCTATGATGCACAGTATTTTATGAGTGAATGAAAAAGGGGTTTAAATACCAAAACACTTAAAAAAATATATGGAGATGGGGGGAAACATTCAGAAGGTTGACTGAAAAAAAGTTTAACTCTTTAGTGAAATGTACAACTCAATTTTTCATATTGAAAATAATTACTGCAGCCAGCTAGGACAAAACAAAATAATTCTCTTTACTTTATTCCTATATAATTTGTTATGCTTCACATCCAGGAATCCTAACAATACCATAAGGTGCTTCTTTTTTGTTTACTCGTTCTTTGGGCAAAAAAAAAAAAACAAATGTGTTGTATTGAAAACATTATCTTACTTTCAATCTTCATGCTCACTAAACGACTTTTTTGTTCTCACAATTACTTGACCTTTTTTTTTTTTTTGGGATTGATTTATTTATGGACGCTCTTTAACATTTCAGGTCATCAGCATTCCATTCAACTCAGGGCGTGAAACGGCCGACAAATTTTGCTCAGAGGCCTCTCTTTCAGGCTTGAGGTTCTTTTTTGTGCCGTAAATGTACGACATAGCTTTTTTCCCTTTCGAAGGAAGCCATGCTTATGACTTTTACGCCCGAAAAAATCCATCGGTCCTGGCCGGGTTCGAGCCGCGTTCTTGGGTGTAGGAGGCAAGTATGGCAACCATTACACCACCAGGACCGACAACTTGGCTTCAATTCTCATGCAGGATATCGTACTTAATTTAATTTAGCCACACCAACGAAATCATAAAAGTTCCTTGTCCTAGCACTTTTCACAATGTTGCTAAGCTTCTTGTCGCACCACTGCTTGACATTTTCTTTTCTTCTTTGCAATTGCCCCCAAAGTCCTGATCACAGAGCCAAGAGTTATACTGTACAGACAAAAAAAAAATAAAATAGTTTTATTTATTCGCCATTATGTTGCTTTCACTTAAATATATTAAAATACTTTACATAATTTACAAAATAGCATTAAAATGCAACGAAACATAAATACTAGTACATTGGTCGATCCTGATGGTGTAGTGGTAACCATACTTACCTTCTAAACTCAAGATCGCGGGTTCGAACCCGGCCAGGATCGATGGCTTTTGGGGGGGGGCGTAAAAATCCTAAGTATGACTTCCTTCGAAATAGAAGTAAAGCTGTGGGTCCCGTGTCGTACATTTACGGCACGATAAAGAACCTTAAGCCTGAAAAAATAGGCCTCTGAGCAAAATTTGTCGGCCGTTTCACGCCCTGAATTGAACGGGACGCTGATGACCTGAGATAAAACAAATAACATCCACCACTATATTAACAATTGAAAAATATGATCATATCTTTCTTCATAAACCCATCTGATGCAGTTGTATCTTGCACCAGCTATTGAGATTCGTACCAACTAAGTAGTAAACTTCGACTTTCATTTGACGTCACTGTGTTGACTTGTATCTAATTTCAATAAAAAAAGTTAAACAAAAATTTTTCGACCCTTTTACACTTTCTCTCGTACACTTAAGTTATGTAATTGTTTTTCAAGGGCAAATCATGCAATCTTCAAATATATTTGAATACAGATGTTAGATCTTGTATAAAGTTAATTTTTTTTCCAAATACAAAGATAAATCAAGTAAACATTAAGTATGTTTTTTATCTTCTCTGTAATGATCCAGAAGAATAATTTACCTGAAATAAAAAGCCATACACTGTTACTACATTTTCTATGCATACTATTTTAATCCACAACATCCAATCAACTTCAACCCATGATATTAACATATTTTCTATGGACAAACTTATCAGATAATTCTTCCGGCAATTAACTCAAAATTCAATAGCAGCGGTTTGAGAAATGGGAATACTTAGATACAGGTGCTGTATGTGACCAAAGCTATCAATAACGTAGGGAACTTATAAGAACCAAGAAATAATGAATAAGGCTCAAAACGAAAGATGGAGAAATTAATTAGAAAACTAATATAAAATGATCGGTTTAAACAAAGTGTGAGTGTATTAAAAAGGACATACAACTAAGAAACTGCATGGAAAGATTAATGCAAACTTAAACAGTATAAAAAATTGGAAGACAGCGAATATTAAAGAGCAATAATGCTGATGATAAACGTGGGAACAGCCATGGGTGAAGAGGTCGTTAAGACACGGGGGTGTGGGGTTCTGGGGACCGTTCTCCCTCACTGAGGTTTTTTACAGATTTTTCTGAGTCCTCATAAATGGCAAATGCAGGCGAGTTACTCTAAACTTTGATCTGGAACGCTTTCTTTCTTTATAAAAAACCTTTATCCAATTTATCATTTCATCTCATGTATAATGTCCACAGCCTGTGATGCCTCAGCAGTGAAAACGGACGTTCAGTAATGTTAAAATACCTGGGAAAAACTTTTGTTTCAATTAAAAAGTATAAAAAAATAATCTTAAAATAAAAATTAAGAAGTGCATTCGCATTAAAACAATTATGAGAAACGACCATCCAAGAATATTTTTTAAATCCGCTTGTACATTAAAACGGAAGTGGAATGTACAGAATTAGGTACTACATGCTGTGAGAAGTTTGTGAAGAATAAAAGGAAACCCAGTGTCATAATGTTATAGTGTGGTTTTATGCAAAATCGTGTCCATTATTTTGGTTACAAAATCACTCCCAGCATTTTGATGAAAATTTACTTAATAAGTTGCATGTAAATCCTTACTAAACTTAGTGTTTTTGTCATAGAGTTGATCCTAATAAATATTAAAATCTGAGCAACGCTGATTATTACACTTGATTATATAGTAAAGATATGCAAACACATACTGTGTATCTGCGAGTGAATGAATGAATATGCTTAATAAGATCCCGAGAACAACTGGGGATGTGGGGGAACAAAACATGAGCATCCAAATTAATAAATAAACTAAAAAAAACAGGCCTGTGTTCCATTTGGAATAGGCATAGCGCATGGAGGAAGGTTAGGAACAGCTTGAGGGATATGAATAGGTAGCACACAATTGAGGAATGGAGAAGGATGATGAAGTAATACGAGGGGATGTATCAAAATAGGCACTAAACTCATTAGACAAAGGCTCGCGTGTCTCATCAGACTAGGAGCAGAGCGGATGATTAAGATCACCGATGAATAAGATCAAAGAATTCGTCACATTTGTGACATGTGACAAACTCTGATATACTGGCTGAATGCACATGTGCGGAAGCATTGAGGATCAAACAGAGGGAGATGGTCATCTTGCGTTCTGTTGGCAGGCAAGGAAAGAGAGAGATTTGGTAAATTTCTGATGAAAGTAACATAGCTCAGATCTGAAAAGGCTGATAACCGGGGAGTGGGTTGGGAGAAAATAAACTGATCGAATCCAACTGTCTGTCATTCATAATGGTATTTATTTCTATTTTATATGTATTTTTAATATTTTAAAAATTAATCTCCTTGTAATTCTGTTATTTAATAATTACGTTATGCTATATTTAATTATATATTTTATCTTATTTTATTACTGAATATATATGTTTTATAGTTTATTAAGAAATATATAACCTAATATCTTGTACCAAATCAAACAAGCCTAGTATATTATAAAAGCACATACGGTCCGCTGGACCCGTGCGCCTGTTGTGCTACTGCAATAAATACAACCGCACTACCACCGCTACTATTTATAACGATCCCCTAAGGGCAAAATGCTTCCTGCTAAGGAAGGGGCAGCTAATAAGAGCTCAGATATGGGTTCCAAGCCCCTTCTTATATCAGTCGACGCGCTATATTGTTGTATCTTAATACATTTGCCTATCTAGTTACCTATTCAGTTATTATATATATACATGCTTAGAAAGTGTATTTATTTTCACTGATTTAACAGTCTTTCCAATTGCTTCCATTGCTGTCTATATGTACGTTAATCATTTTCTACGTGGTTAATGCTGCTATATTCTTCAAGATAAAATATTTATTTTCTTGAAAAATGTAATAGATACACATAAGCGTAATTAGCCCTTTGTTGCTCTTATAAGTTCCCTTATCCCTGCATTTATGACACTGAGCTCGCCTTTATTCTCTACAGCTTTTCTAAATTTGAATTGAATAATTTTGCTATAGATGCAAATTTGGCGACTATTTTCTAACATTGGCACTTAATTATTATAAAATGTTATTGTTATGTGGCCGGGCCGACTCTTAAACAAGGGTCCCATTCCGCTACGCATTCCGAAGTTTATATTGTCAACGGGAAAGTATTGTGTAACGACCTCGTCGAATGCCGAGGGATCTCATGTTGCGCGGTCGAACTCAATAGTGCAGATTTTGGTTTCTATGTTACTAGTATATATTAATGAATATTCACCTTACTAAGTACTATTCACCTTAACAGATGCTTGAAGTGCCTGCCCTCCACTGTGAGACAAGCTTTTGAAAATATTTTCACACGCCCGCCGCAACTCATTCTCCTGAATATTATAAACTGTCTCCCGGATATTTGGTTTCAATATATTGTTGGCATCTAATTTTTCTCCCGTAGGGGAGCTCAGAACGCACTTCTTTTCGTTGAGAGATTTTGTCTTTCGTAGCTTTTTAACAAGATGGCACACATCCTACGCTAACCGTCTCTACCAAAACAGGATTACTAGGATGTTTTCTTGCGAATATTTCCATATATATATATATATATATATATATATATATATATATATATTGCTAGAATCCGTTTTGAAATATGAAAACAAAAATTTTCCCTTTACTAATATAATTCATTTTTTATCATCCATGATAAGCTTGTAACTCAGAAAAAATATGTTTTGTATATAAAATGTGTTCTCCAATATTATATTTATGTAGTGGCAAAATTAACATAGGACATGTAGCAAGCACAAATTTAAAAAAAAAGGACCAAGTAAACACATGATTCCACAACCAGTCGCTGATAAAGCCTCTCTCTAACTACAAACTGTTACCTGTACATGCATTATACACATATGATGACTGACTTCTCCCAATTTGCAGCCGCGCTTTGCCTCCCCGTAACTCATATAACTTTACTCAATTTGTATATTTACTACAGAACAAGAAAGTTCATGATGAAATTGCTTGCGGACTGGTCAAGAACAGAACTTAATAAGTTGGTTGATTTGGTTGATTTAAGGACGCTCTTTAACACCTCAGGTCCTCAGCGTCCCATTCGATTCAGGGTGTGATACGGCCCATAAATTTTGCTCAGAGGCCTCTTCTCTCAGGTTTCAGGTTCTTTTACGTGCCTTAAATGTAAGACACGGGACCCAGTGCTTTACTTCCCTTCCAAAGAAAGCCATGCTTATGGTTTTAAGCCCGAAAAAATCCACCCATCCTGGCCTGTATCGAACCCGCAACTTAGGGTCTAGCAGGACCGATCTTATAAGTTAGAAAAGTAGTCCCAGTTAAAACACTTTGAGCAGCGCTTGACTAGAACCCGATGTATCTAACAGCGTGTTAAATCAAGCAATCTGGTTAAATGTATTTCAGTTTACGCATTCATAATTAAAAAATAATTAAATGGGAAATGTAATTTAAGTAAATGATTAAAAGCAATCGCGATTTAAATCCGTGTTTAGAAATACAAAATAATATGCAAGTAATACATGCAGCACAGACAGGGAGAGAATTTTTAACTGGGTTTTGAGCGCAGTAATTAGGAATAATTTACAAACCGAAAATTTAATTATCGACGCAAGAGTCAAGTGGGCAGGAATTGTTACGTAACTCGTCACTTAAATTTCTCAGGAAATCGTCCCAAAACACGCAGCGCATTTAGAAACAGCGGAAACCAGGGTAAAAAGAAAGAAAACCACAGATGTATACCAGCTTCATCCCCCACAGCTGTTATGTTAGTTACCTAATGGAAATGTTAAGCGTTTTATTGCAAAAAAGACTATATAAATGCAAGTTCTCAGTATATAAAACAAAGAGTGGTTAGATTAATTTTAGCATAAAGAACGAGCAAAAAGGTCAGAAAATGGTTGCAACATACAGCTCCAGTTAACGTTGGTAAAATCACAAAAGACATGCAATTATTTTATTAAATACTTGGGCAATAATAAATTAATCGCTCATCACGGGCACATAAAATTACGTAAGCTGCAATTATTCGTGTACCGAAGGTCAAAAGATTTGTGCAAAAAACTTTGAAAGTAGCTTTCCCTCTCCACCCAAAAACCTCTTCGTATAATATTAATACGTCAAGAAGAGTTTATAAACTGGAGAACAAGGATGTTGAGACCAAGGATATAATTTTCATAAAAAGCACTAAAAAAATAAAAAGAAGTAATTATGGTCCTGGAAATTGCGCTAGTTAATAAAGTCTTAAACTAAGATGATAATAGCATATAATGAGTGTTTTTGAGATCTGTTAAATCCACTTTAAAATAACAGTATGGAAATCTTTCAAAAATATCTGCTGTGGTTTATTAGGGAAATAATTAAGTGTGATTAAGTAGATTAATTTGTGAATTCATATAAAAACATTTGGTATATTTTTAGGACTTCACTTCTTGGAATCACATCTAGACTTTCAGAAAAAATGAGCATGGCAAACATTTTCAACCGCAGTTCTTTACGACGGTAGCAAGACAAATGGAGCCCAAGTATGCTTTACCATGAAGAGAGACATCTTTAGCTGAGAAGCTATAATACATCCGAAAACGATCATGTATCTACACTTTTTAGATACGCCAGAATGAGGTTCATCAGGTTTATATTTAAGTAAACTCTTTCCTAATTGAAAAATTGAAAATATCGCATTAAGGTTCTATATATTTTTCTATGAATTATTTGAGACCAATATTATACTAAATTTTATTGAACTACTTTAACATCTGATAAGCCTGAAAATCTTTGAAATATAGTTTTTAAATAAAGATTTTCTTAACTTCTGAGCGAGAATTTGCAACAACAACATTTAAAAATATGTAGAAAATTAAACTAAAAGTGCACTTTTAATCAATTTATCACGTATATTTTAGTGACGTTTGAGGGCTTGGTTAGTAAATAAAAGAAGTAATTCGCACTGTAAATTGAACTAATGCCTTTAACAAGATTTAGCGGGAAATCTGTACAACTGAATAAAGATAAACTTAACATTGTTCTTGAGTCCTAAGTATTATTAAAGCATACATTTGTAATGCAACATATTGTTTTCTGATTGCGTCTGGCGCTAGAAAGGGGAATTAGAAAACAATGGTATTATTATTATTATTATTATTTTATAATACTATTTACACTGAAACTATTACAACTAAGGTAAAATAATGTGGATTCTGAAAACGAATTCTAGGGGTGGAGAGGGGAACATCGTGGGATGCTGGGAAGATGCAGTCTAGAGCAAAATAATTGTAATTAGATGCTGGCTAAGAATAATTAAACCTGGAGCAATATGCTACCGGCACCAATTAAACCACATGCATTATCCAAAATGGTACAGTGGCAATTGTCAAAATTCGGTTTAAACGATATTTGGCAGAAAGATATTGAAAAAGGCATGACGTAGTGAAAAAAAAAAACAGAAGACACCTGTCTTATATAAACAGGCAGAAAATAGAAGCACGATGCATGCACATGTCATCTGTGGACGTGCGAAATTAAAATTAGGAAGGTAAAGAGACCTATATTATAGAGCTAGGCATGAAACAAAGGTCGGGAATAAAATGGCTTAAACTGGAAGGCTGGAAGGCACGTAAGGTAGTTGACTAGGAAGGCAGGAGTATTTGCCCATTATGCTCGGAACCGGAAGACTGGGTGAACATTTTGACTAAGTGTACACAGAGGTAAGATATTAGGATAAAATTTCTCCTGGATTCATTTTGACTTCCAGTAGGGGGAGGCTGGCATGTTGGAACTTAATTGTAAATAGACAAAATTAGCTAAACCTGGACATTTTCTTAAATGAAATACTTAGTTTTAGGAACAAGAAATTTCTATAATGCAAATAATAATAAGAACATTTATATGAATATCGAAATTATTGTATGTATGTATGTATTTATTTCGTGTGCGTGTGTGTATATATGATTGGGGTTTTAAAAAATAGAATCTGGTATAGGACAAGCAATACTCTGGAAGTCTTGTCCATGGTTAATTTTGTTTCTTTAGAATTGAAGAAGTGTGTGATCGTATTAATGTTGTTGTTGTTTTCTTTTCTGGAATTAATTTCAGAAATGAAGTATTTTACAAGAGCATGAACGGTCTTGCGACCCACGTGACTGTGATGTGCAACTAGTTTTAATTAAAATAATAAATACTACTACTGCTATTGCTACTAAGGTAAATGCGCAAATAACGCCAACCTAACGTTTAAATTGATGTATGTCTCAAAATTAAGGTATGTAGAAATAACAAAAACACTTATTTTCTTCAAATAGACAATGTTTTATCAGGGAAAATAGTATACTGGTGTTACTAGGAACAGTTGAACCAACAACATAAAACTCTTTTAAAATACAGAGAACAAAGATTTTTTTCATTACTAACAGTAGGAATCTAAAGTAGATAATATATCACTACAGTTCACTTGCCGTTAAAATTATAAATATTTACCTGATATTTATTAAAATTTTATTGATATGGAATTGCAAAACAAGACTGAGGCAAAAATGTTTTGAATTTCTTCTTAAATATAAATATGGATATTTTCTGCATATAAAATTATTTGAGAAGTGTTATTAAACAAATAAATCCTACCGCATGTGACTGTGACGAATAATCTAAAATATTTGCAGATCTTTAGCGTCGGGTTACAGTGCTTTGAGCAGGCTTTAATGTTATCCATCTAATTCTCTAACTCTTGGGGAAACTCTTCAAGAACCAGTGTCACATACACTGTTGAGTAGCATCATAAATTACTAAATTAATAATCTTTTGGGACGTTTCTTATTTCATAAGGATTGATATTCTTTAACTTAAGTTAACATTGCTGGTTCAGAGAGCACAAAAATGTTGCAAGAAACAATTGGTTAACCACTTCCTATGGCACTCCCTAAGGGACTTTACCATGACATTAGCACCATGCAGAGTTATGCTGCACCCAGCCGACACATCCCCTAAGGTAAGAACTCCGTAATGTAGGGACCTGTATCAACATTACATAACCTGTAGTACTCCAATTCAACACTCAAGGGTGTAACATGTAATCTTAGAGTCAAATAATTAATAAATAATTCTGCCAAGCGAGTAAAGTATTTTCCATCAGACCTCTCCCATACTCACCCCCACGTCACGAAGCTGGTCGTGACACCAGGCAAATATTTAATTTTATACTGTAATCTTAAATGGAATCACAAAGTAAAATTTACTTTATAGTAAGCCTTAGCAAATGCCGCAGCAATGTTTCAATAATTAATAATGTTTGATAAAATTAACTGATTTAATCACTAGATGACATTTGAATACAGACATCTGCCGTAATATGGTACCTTTTCAAGAATTGGTTAATGGCGTTAAAGTTATATATGACGTTATTTGGTTTATTTTCCCATAAACAGCTAATTAGTGATAAGGTATGATACCAGATAAAGGTTTTGTGAAGGTGATAATACTTTCGGTGAGTCCGGAAACTTAAGGACCTACCCTCGTATCTGCAATTGTAGGAGTACACTCTCAGAGCACCCTGGATGCAAAAGGGAGCTAGGTGGACTAGATATTCATTCTATTGATTGGCTCTAAAAGTATTTTTATATATTATAGATCTTTCCAAATGTATGTGATAGCTGTGAACCAGTAGATAATTCTGGCATCCCACATATAGAAAAAAGGTATCCCATATTTATCTGGTTTGCTAGAATGTAAACACGAAAAGAAAAAATTTCCCCACTGCTCAACAAGTTGTACCTAATTTCAGTTAACACATTCATAAACTAAAAATACCGGGGAATGGGACCTGAAGCAATCAATGTGGAAATTTTGTGCTTTGTTTAACTATCTAGAATTTAGGTATAGATGTTAGTATAAAAGTATTATTGTTTCAAAAATTGTAGTTGTGAGGGGTCACACCTTAAGATAGATGGAGGCCCCATTGTAGTTTTTGAATTTTTCTTAGCACTTTATAAAATTTAAAATTACATTATAGTATATGTTTGATAAATGAAAGAATTAGTAGTTTATTGAGACTGTAGCTAGCTGATAAAATAATGCTCTAGGTAGATTAATTAAAATATCTTCTTCGAGTCCCCTGGGTTGGGTCGGAGCCTAGTTCCCTGGAATTCCATTAGGCTACTGCTGATGAACCGGAGACCGGGGTCTGATGCAATCTAACTGGAAATTTTGTATGTTATTTAATTATTTAGAATTTAGATAATAGTATAAAATCATCATTGTATTACAATTTCTGTAATCGCGAAGAGGTACACCTGAAATAGCCTGGGCCAGATAGGTGGAGACCCCTTATAGTTTGTATTTTTCTTAGCACTTTCAATAAATTTCAAATTTAAAATATATATATATATTATAGTTTGTATTTTTCTTAGCACTTTCAATAAATTTCAAATTTAAAACTTTGTATTTTTCTCAGCACTTTCAATAAATTTCAAATTTAAAACTATATACATATATATATATATATATATATATATATATATATATATATAATTTTTCATCATATTAAGTAATATTATGTCAATATTATACTCTACATTGAACGAAATAATGAAAAATGTTTACTACTGGAAGAAAAATACTTTGTATTTTTCTTAGCACTTTCAATGAATTTCAAATTTAAAACTATATACATACATATATATATATATAAATAATTTTTCATCATATTAAGTAATATTATGTCAATATTATACTCTACATTGAACGAAATAATGAAAAATGTTTACTACTGGAAGAAAACTAGAAACATCTCAAAATTTTACTTACAAAATGGCGCACGAAATGTCATACATTGAAATTTGTTTACATAACTTTTAATAAACAAAACATGTCAATTTTTTCTTTTTTACCTTAATCTTCTGTTACTTCATGGAAACATTTTTTGATAGCCGCTCGCATTTGCATTAGATTGTGTGGTTTGTTGCAGTAGACTGTCTCCTACAAATGTTCCCATAAGAAATAACCACCAGGGATTAATATCCGGGCTGTGTGACCGCCATATTGAACCGCTCAGGAAACGTTCTGGATATCGGTGGGACATCATCACACAGGAGCCCAAAATGTTGGTGCAGGAAATCGAGAACAACGTTTGCTGTATGAGGACGAGCTCCTCTTGCGTGAACCATTGTGTCTCCATTGGAACTCTGTTGCATAAAGTTGCGGAAGAACGTCACGTCAGCATGAAGTATTCTTTGAAGAGAACGACGTGAGATGCCCAATCCTGCTGAAGCACGTCTCGTGAATTTCCTGGGACTTCGTGTCAAACCCACTCTCACAGCCTCGATATTAATTCTGGACGAGGTTATTTGACACGAGGTTATTTTGTTCTAAAATACTGCCGTCAGTTTCAAATTGTGTGGTTAGTCTATACACTGTCTGCAGGGAACCCACCTCGTACGAAAATGAACGTCGTTGCGTCTCTACTACACTCTTCGTTTCCGTGCAAAACAACACAGTCTTCACTTTCTGTTCTAGCGTCAACCGGCCTTTGTCCGCCATTTTACTAAACTGAAGCGGTGGAGTTGCGAGTGCGTGATATTGACAACTGCTGTCTTCTGTTGAACAATGCACGAATTACGGCTAATCTTCACATTCCAACGTTGCAAATAACATATTTATTACATAATTTCAAGGTATGACATTTCGTGCGCCAGCCTATATTTAACCCATTAAACTACTCACGGGTGTATTAATACCACCAAGGTCTCACAGAACAATAAGTACTTGATGAATTCTCTGTTCACTCACTGACGTTTTAATAGGAAATTGAAGCCTTATAGGTTGGCACTTCCCTCCAGGAATCATCTTGGGGTAGGAAAAAAATGACCATGAACAGTATCCAAATTTTCTATATCGAAACGAGCTAGGTTCAGTTAAGTGGACCACACTACAGAAAACCCCTTTATTACGGCACGTATGCTTGCCCGCCAAATGATCTTATCGACACGTCACAAAGAAGCATGGCTACACTGTACAAAAAGCTAAAGAGGGGGTATGAAAAATTCATGCTCGCACTTTTTACGAGCTGGATATGGCATCAAGTAGCGACTGGCGGGTCCATTACCTATGTGGTACAATGCCACATGCAAATAATCCACTTTGCAGCCACTTTGCACCGATAAAAACGGGCGTCAGAGAGCCAGGTGGTGCTGTAACGGACATCATTATTGTGTTGTCATGGAGATATGACAACTACACAGACAGAGAGAGTAGATGACATTTCCTGCTATGCGTTTTACAGGTGCGAGCTCGTCGTTAATAAGTTATCAAGCTATCATTTTTGCGTTACTAGGTGCAAGCGAAACAGAATTTTATATCTCAGAGCGGCTCTTTTGGGTACTTTAAAATCTTTACTTTCTCCTTCTATTCACCAATAAGCAAAATTAGTTGAAAAAAGGTAATAGTTATTCATATACAACTCAACTTCAAATGTAAGCTACACACATAAGATATAATTATTATTAATATTATTAGCTAACCCGCAAGGCTCCGAAGCAAAGAGTTCATTTCATAAGAGAGAGGTTCCAAAAGTAAATTAAATTTGATTTATTCAGGGCAAGAAATATGCACTTATTAAGGCATTAAAACACAATATGACCTATATTACACCATAATCATACAATCTCTCTCTCTCCCTCTTTACGTACAAACATACACACACACACATATTTATAGCGTTTCCGTAGTTTTAGGCATTTCCTTGAAGATAGAAATCCGTTCCTTGGCCATGGACTGTTTGCACCCGTTCATTGTTGACAAATCTTCCTGAACACATGGTAATCGTAAAACTATCAAATCCGCACCGTACGCCGGAAGCATCCATCAAAAGCTCTGAAGCAAAATTTGTGTTACACGCGTCTTTTGTTGCAATGCCTTTGATTACTTTCCCAAGCAACTTTATTTTCTTGCCGAAAGCTCTAGAAAAATTGGAAAATTTTGTCGCGCAGCAAATCTGCACTGTTGCTGAAAAACTGAAGAAAAATTTACATGATACTCTCAAAAACTAACCAATATATACAAATGCGTCCAATAATACATACTCTGGACAACTTTGTACAGGTTAATGGAACACATATCAAATTCAGTGATGTGTCTTATATTAAATATGCACTTAACAATTCGTGCGACTTTCATGCTCAACATTCCAACTGAGTTCAGCTCTAAGTTGCTACTATTGATACACATTTAATTTTATATTATCCCGTTAATTCCATAGCTAGTTATTTATGCTTGGAATTGTACTGAAGAATAACCCATAGGATTAAATTTAAGAAGTAAACTGACTTCTGAACGAGAGCAGGTTTTAATATTTAATTTTGATCTACTTTAAAAATCTAAAAGAATAATATAATATTCCTATTTCCGAAAAGTCAACATAATATCCTTAGAAAACTATAGATATGTTTTTACACACTTAACTAAGCAAAATGAAACACGTAATTAAAATTGCTAGATACATTAGCAATATATTACTAACAAATTAAAACAATTAACAGTAAGTATGAATGAGGCTGCCAAATATTGTTTTTGAGTAGATATTCTCATGAAAACACGCTATCTGGAGAAAGAAGAATTCCCCAGCACCGAATATAGTACGAAAAAAAATATTTCAGTTCATTTCTGTGAAAACAGTTACAACTGTAATACCTATATATATAGTTTTTGCAAAATTATTATGCATATAGTGTATAATATGAAAGTACCAGATGAAAGGGGTATTTGACCGCAGTTTTATAATTTTGAGGGCAGTAGGCGCCATTGACGAACACCTTCTCCGAGATTCCAGAAGGAAATCAATCAAGAAATAAAAGACAAGAATCTTACAAAACGAGAAGAATGACGTCATATAGCTGAAATGGCCGATATGGGCTACAAATACAATTTTAAGGACAATAAATAAATAGGGATATTTTTAAGGAACAAGAACGAAGTAAAGGAAAAGTCAAATCTGTAAATAGGAACGAACTTGTGACAAATATCGGCACATCCAATGCAAATACTCTCTTAGCAACCGATGGAGATTTACTTCATTTGCTCCTTCTGTGAGGAGAGAGAATCATGGTCACATACGAGGGTATCTCCATAAGTTTCCGGCCTCACCATTTTCTAGGTATGATAAAAACAAAAAACATATTTTACTTTTCAATTTAGTTACTGTTTATTGCAAAACACTTGTCACATATTTGAATTAACATTTCAATACCTCCCCAAAAATAGACAGAAGTCTTGTATGCAAAATGGGCATAAACCGCATCCATCACTTCTTCGTCACATTTAAATTTCCTTTTTCGAAGGCCCTTCTTGAGTTTTCAGAAGAGGAAATAGTCACTGGGCGCTAGATCTGGGCTGCAGAGTTGATGGTCGATCTCCTTTAAGCCACATTTCTTCACAGTTTCCTTTGTGCGTTGTTGTGAAGAAGGCGTACAAGCCTTCTTCATGTGTGCAGTAGGCTAGCATAGTATTTCCCATTTACTGTGGTGCTCCTCTCCTTGAAGTTAATGAAGAGTATTCCTTCACAGTCCCAAAAGTTTGTGGCCATGATCTTCTTGGTTAAATGAGTGACTATAGTTTCATCGCCTGCAACAATGGTTTGCTGAACTTTCTCGTTGCCAAGGCAGAGCTCCAAAAATGCCTAACAACACATGACGTGTTGCTGCTTTTGTACTCAGGAAAGAATTCTACGCACCCATTTTGCACTAACCTTATTCACAATTCGAAGGACTGTGGTTTTAGAAAGGCCCAACCTTGCTGCTATTTCTGTATGAGCCGCCAGTCTTCCATAATTTCTCCTTCCATAAGAGAAATGTTTTTAGGAGTGAGCACCTCCAAGGGCCGACTTGCATGCTCTTCGAAAAGGTTTGGCCCATTCTTTTACTGTAGAATATGAGGGAGATGCTTCCCCATATACACCGTCGAATCGCTGTTTAATTCCATTTGGAGTGTGTCCTTCTTTTGTGAAGAACTTAATTACAGTTTGATACTGCATTTTGAACATGTTACAATCTTCTACACATAGCCTTCTTTATAACTATATCTCAACAATTGAACATAGCGGAGGGGAAGTTACAGCTGTAATTATTTACTTAACAAATAAAGTACGACAATAGGCGATAACCCTTACCGGCGAGCCCGGAAACTTATGGACCTACCTTCGTAATCTGGCTTAACATAAAAGTACGGAAGAATGGGGGGAAAAGTATCTATCACACTCCTTTACGGAATCGAATGAGGAAGATGGTCATGCTGGGCTCTGCTGACAAGGAAGGAGAAGAGAGATTAAGTAAATTTCTGATGAAAGTGAGACAGCTGAAGTCTGATAACCGGAAAAGAGGGGAGGGGGAAAACAAACTAGCTGTGCGTCTTTCATAATGAGATTTATTTTTATTTTTATTATCTATTTTTTAAAATTAGCCTTATGTTCATTTTATTATATTTAAATGTATTCCTATTTATTTCTTATTTTATTGTTAAATGTGTATGGTTTTTAGCTTATTGTGAAACATCTATCTGATATATTGTAATAGCTTAGACCTAGTGTAATAAAAAATCTCGTTGAACCCGGGCGCCTACGGAAGTTAACACTCTCTAATGGTGTCACTGTAATAAATATAATAACACCTCCATCACCACCATCACTACCGCTACTGGTGCCGCTACTACTACTATTATACTGTTACTTCTTCTTTTAACACACATCGCTTGTATACTGCTGCGCACTGCAATATTGTAATTACAGTATACGATGATGAATGTTTTCTGTTTCCTTCTTTCTAAGATAAATATAGAAATAAGTGCAAATTGGACACGTGTGTCGAACATATGAAATCGCAGGAGTTAAAACTTAATTTAAAAACGATTGGTAAAGTAAGTCAGTATTCCAGACTACAGCAAGATACAGATAATTCATTATGTACTTCTGGCAATGCCATTTTTAACCGTTCACCGTCCGCATCAGCGAATGCCTGACTTTACTGCTAATTTCCATTCCCTGCTTTCTGGGTATGACAGAAACGACGCAAAGAATTTCATAACCAGTGCATACTTAAAAAATCTTTCTTGTAAAACATTAACAATAAAGTGATTTTTGTCTTAAAAGTTGTTTCTAAGCTTGGAAACATTTTATCCTATTGAAAACGTAAGGGGATTGAAAATTACGAAAACTTGTACTGCGAGTTTAAAGCTGGATTAAATATGTAAGGAGCTTAATGAATTGTGTGCACATCACTAATAAACACAAATTCATAATGCTATAAACTTGAAAAAAAAATATTTTCAAAGAATGTACTGGCAGTCAAATGCATAATTGAAAGTACACACACAGCGATATCTGATGTAATGCAATAAGCGTTAAAGATAACTATCGTCGCAAGATACTGAGTGTTGTTTGAAAGTTATGTAGTATTTGCCCTGTACAAAATACAGCGTCTATACACTGTATGCAATGAAGGTTTTTACCAATTTTTAAGTGGCATTGTGGCGCTACAGCGACACTTCCTGTAAATGAAAAAGCGAATAATCATAGGAATGGTCAAAGAAAAATTGCACCTCTCTTATAAGCATAAAAGAACATGTTTTTCACATTATGGATATGTTTCAGATATTTTTGGTACCGCAACTAAGGCAAGAAATTACGTAAAAATGTTCATTTGACTTACAAAAAAGAATATATGTGTTTCTGGATATAACACCAGAAGTTGCAGCTGGTATAGTTGTGATGAACCAAATAACTGTCTCCCAAATTGGCTAACCTTCCTGATTTATTCTGGCGTGTACCGTTTATCCTCATAAAGCTAAGGATTTGTTTGGTTTTATTTGATTTATATACAGATGCTCTTCAACATCAGAGGTCATCAGCGTCCCATTCTATTCAGAGCGTGAAACGGCCGACAAGTTTTGCTCAGAGGCCTCTCTTTCAGGCTTGAGGTTCTTTTTCGTGCTGTAAATGTACGACACGGGATCCACGGCTTTACTTCCCTTCCGAAGGAAGCCATACTTAGGATTTTTATGCCCCGAAAAAATCCATCGGTCCTGGCCGGGTTCGAACCCGCGATCTTGGGTTTAGGAGGCAAGTATGGTAACCACTACACCACCAGGACCGACAAGGCGGAATTGATGAATGGGAGGTTTGCATCAGTTTTTTCCTGGATTTTCCTCAGTTATCATCAATTACAACCTAAACTTAGATCTGTAAGAAGTTCCCTCTTTCATAGCAGCATATATAAATGCAGACGTTTTCAAAATGAAATTCTTAAGTAATGTTTTGTATACATAACCAGAGTTATATATAAAACATTTATCTGGATTTAAAAAACGTAATATATCTATAGAAGTATAATAAATATAACGACTGTTTAATAGATTTTTATTCTAATAAGTTTATTTTCTGACGTTTTTTCCGTTTACTATATACTTATAATTACCATACCATGCCGATAAATTAATATTGTTTAATATTTACTTTTAGGAGAGTCTGAATTAATTTTCTAATTATTGAAATTTCCTTTAGGAGGGCTAACCTTACAAATAATATTGTGTGATTGTAATATACAAAGGAAAAATCTTCATTTTTTTATGTTTTATTTATGTACTTTGAATGCATTGATCTTTTTGTGACATCTGTACATTGTGGACTGAATACTTTAGGTGTAGGTCTGTAGGGAAGAATAAAATGAATAATGACGGCGTAAATGAGCTCGGAGTCCATGACACCTTAAAGCTTTTTGGCATTCATCTTCACAGGGAAAGCAAAAACTCATAAATACAACCTCACACAGACGTCTTGACTGTACCGGGATTCGAAGCCAGAACCTCCGGGTAGTCGCAAACGCTACCACTAGACCATGGAATTGGTTCAAACATATTTGTAGTAATTACGGTGGCTTAACTGTGAAAATGCATAATATTAAACACATCTGATGTTTCAAGCCCAAAGGGACATATGATAGCTAAAACTGACGAGTAAATATGTGAACTACATTAAAAATATATTGCAATTTTTCATGAACAAATGTACCACTTAATTAAAAGTGAAACATTTTTAAAACCGGTAGCGATTTACATCCTATGCTAAGGCTTATATTATAACGGGTGTTGCAAAATTTAGTACTCATAGAGATAATGGAAGTGAACAAACATTTCTTATTAACAAATAATAATAGGCAACCTTCAAAAAGAATTAGAAACCAGAGTTGTGATAGTAAAGATGAAAATATGAGTACAACATTCATTAATTCATTATCAATATCTTTTCTCAAAACCACAGTCTACTTTAAGTGTTAAACATGAAATGATATCACAAAGACATTTACTCGCAGTACCTGTAAAACTCTCAGCTTTCTGCGTTACTTGAGGATGATCCATTTGACATTCCAGGTTACATTTGATATCAGCACGACGGTCAAACTTCTCCACTTCTTCATTACACTTCAATGGCATGCAAAGCTCACATTCGTTGATCAATAGATTGACTAAGGTAGATCCATTGCATAGTATGCTTGTTCATCCGACCTCACTATACTTTGTTTCTTGCGTGGAAGCATTTGATGAACCTGGTGTACGAGGTGCCAATTGAATAAGAAGAGCAGCTCATCGTTTGTTTGCATAAAGCTGCTAACTTTGTACGTACAATAGACAAAATTGGATTGGGGTATATTTGGTTAAGGGGAGAGGGCATTACACGAAACAGTTGGGCAATTGGTAACAGACGTTTGCGAGATATAGATAAACAAAATATTCAATCTCAATGCGCAGAAAAGTACAGCTTAACCTCCAGGCACAAATACATCCGGAGAGGAAATGATTTAGATATCTGGCAGTGAAGAAAAAGGTGTCTCGCATGGTTCATATTAGGGGCTTGGAAAGGAAACAAAACAGGTAATGCTCTCGGGCAAAGAATTTGCCCATTATGCGAAGAAAGCGATAACTGGAGGCACATTTTGTCAGAATGCAGGAAACGGAGATTTCAAGATATGAACATTTATCACTGTAATTTTTGAATGCCAACAGAAGTTTGAGTATTTGTCGGGAAGTCTTGGTGCATGAGGGATACACACACAATTTGGGAACATTTCTAGAGGAGAGACCCGACATAGGTGGTCAATAGCCATAGAGAAGAGAAGTGAGCTGGGGAGGAGGTATGAATAAATGGTGGGGGGCTCAAAAGTAAGGATTCCAATCATGTTTATGTATTTGTATATAAAGTTATTAATAGAAAACAAATATATCTAAATATTTATATGTATGTCTGTAAATTTGTATGTATGTAGGTATGTGCGTATGTATGTGTATGGCCGTTTTGATTGTTATAAGGACGAGATTAGTATGTACGGCTATAAGGCCTAAGTGACAGTTGTAATTATTTGAATAAAACTGGTACAACAAAACGTCCATTATCATTATCACTACTACCTGTAGTATTGGAACATGTAAGAGAAGGTACGTCGTTGCATTAACCGCATTTATGAACAGCTACTGTAAAATACTATAATTAGAAACTTAATTGTTTTATATTCAAACACGTCTAAAAGTTTGCAATTTCTTGTTCTTAAAAGTTTATTGCTCCTTGTCAAGCTATAGTGGTTTCAAAATATACAATTTTGTTCCTTTTTTATATTCTTAGAAATTAGAGTAATAATTTAGTAACATCCGGTATAACTCGATAAATATACTCTTTAATAGAAAAAATAAATTTAAACATCATTTTAAATGTTTCATATAACAAATCCATAATATCACTGAATTAGTAACAATAACTTAATTTAGAAACATCCGGAATAACCCGCTTACCTCTTCTTTTATTAATAAAAATAAATTTAAACATCATATTAAGACATCTTTTAATATCTTCAATTTAGTAGCAATGTCTTCATTTTGGAACATCCTATATAGCCCGCTTATATCCTTTTGAATTAGTAAAAATTAATTGAAATATTATATTAAATGTTTTAAATAAGAAATCTATAATATTACCGAACTAGTAGCAATATCTTAATTTAAGAACATCCGGTATAACCCGCTTATATTCTCTTTAATTAGTAAAAATAATTTTAAATGCTATATTAAATGTTTTATATGAGAAATCTTTAATATCACTAAATTAGTAGCAATATCTTAATTCTACTACCGCATTAACATTCGCTTGTAAATTTTTTGCACAGCAGACGAAATTTTGAGAGCATGCGTTAGCAGTTTCACCCCACTTCAGACTCTTAAAGATTTCCATCATTCACGGCGCCTGTAAACAAGGCTTCAAACGCGATTCTATTTTTAAAAATGCAAGGAGGAAGTTGCCCCTGGAATCCATTTCCTGTGACAATGGGGTGGAGTGTATTAACCCCAATGCGGGAGGCCACTCTCACTTGTTTGCCCAGCTGGTGCGCACAGTTTATCTGTATCACACTACCTGCTGATGCTTCGGGGGAAATTCTTCTAGCCATGTTGCTGATTGAAACTTGAATTATTTAGAAGCTTAGCTCTAACTTCTCCGACGTCGCGCCATCTGTGACTCGCCTTTCAATTTTATTCAAAAACCTTTCACAGGCATATTTTTTATTTAGAATGGCTTTAGAGGGGCCATAGAAGCCGTTTTCTCTACATATGGCCAATGTTATGTAAGGGATTGGTAAGTTGTATTCAGTGCTAGCTGGTTGCCTCATCCTGATAGGAGTTCAAATAGGCAATTATTTATTATGTTTACTTAAAACATTTATTGTATTCAATGCTACTTTCGCTCTCTGCCATCGTTGGTTTCTCTTCTATTGCAGAATGCATATCAACCATGAAAACCACTTTTTCTTATGAAGCTTAAACATGCATTTAAAATATGAACTAGTGAATAATACTGTTAAAAATAAAAGTGTTAGGTGCTACTGGTAGGTAGGTAGAGCCCTTACGGAAAAAAATATCCAGAATAAGTGAGATGATGCAAATGAGCCCAAAAACTGAAATTATATTTCAGACATTAAACAAAAATGTATTTACAAGAGTAGGTCCATAAGTTTCCGGCCTAACCATTTTCAGGTATGATAAAGACAAAAACTATATTTCACTTTTCAGTATAGTAACCCTTTATCATATCTTTGAATCAACATTTCAATTCCCCCCTCCAAAAATAGTCAGAAGTCTTGTTTGAAAAATGGGCATAAACAACATCCATCACTTCTTCGTCTTAAATTTTCTTCCTCGAAGATCTTTTTGAGTTTTCAGAAGAAGAAATAGTCACTGGGAGATAGACCTGGGCTGTAGGGTGGATGGTTGATCTCCTTGAAGCCACATTTCTTCACAGCTCCCTTTGCAACAAGAGCTGTGTGCACAGGCGCGTTGTCGTGAAGAAAATGCACACCACCATTCAACTTTCTCGGTCTGTGCATTACGCCGCATAGTGTGACGTTTACGCCGCATAGTGTGACGTTTACGTCATATTTACTGTGACGTTCCTCTCCTTGAAGTCAATGAAGAGTATTCCTTCACAGTACCAAAAGATTGTGACCATTATCTTCGTGGTTAACTGAGTGACCTGGCCTTTAGAGGCGTGCTTCGCCAGGTTTATGCCATGCCATTGATTCACTTTTGGACAAGGGATCATAGTAGAGGATCATAGTTTCATCTCCTGTAACAATGGTTTGCAGAACTTCTTGCCAGGCAGAGCTCCAAAAATGCCTGACAACAGATGCCTGGTTGCTGCATTTGGATTAAGGAAAGAAGTTTAGGCACCCACCTTACACTAACTTTATTCATGTTTAAATGTTCGTGAATAATTCGTAGGATTGTTGTTTTAGAAAGTGTCAACCTTGCTGCTATTTGTGCAACTTTGAGTCGCCTGTCTTCCATAATTTCTCCTTCCACAGGAGCGATATTTTCAGGAGTGAACACCTCCATGGGCCGACCTGCACGCTCTTCGTCTTTAATGCTTTCTCGACCCATTCGAATAAAATTTGGCCCATTCTTTTACGATAGAATATGTGGGGGATGCTTCGCCATATACACCGTCCAATCGCTGTTTAATTTCGTTTGGACTAAGTCTTTTTGTGAAGAACTTAATAACAGGTGGATACTCCAATACACAATCTTCTACACATAGCCTTATTTATGCAACTACATCTGGACAACTGAACAGAGCGAGCGGGTATTTACTTAACAGGTAAGATATGACACCAGATAATGATTTTGTGAAGGCGATGATCCTTATTGGCGAGGCCGGAAACTTATGAACCTACTCTCGTCATACAGACGTAGTATAATTGCGTAATGATGGTTTTATGATTTAATGAGTATATTTACTAAACACGAAGAAAATAAAGCAGTTCTTGAAATTCCCGACAAATGTTGTTTCAAAAATTTTAATATTAGATACAGGCTAATAACATTTGTTGAAATAACGAAGAGGAATTAAATTACTGATGATAGGTACGGAAGCCTTTGATTTCTTTTCCAAGGTAAGAAAAGCCTAGCGGGGAATTTCTCCTGATCCGAGATTTTACCATAGCCGGTGATTAGTTAGCAGACAATTCCTATCTGAGCCAATGTCTTTGAATGAATTCAGTGATTTTAAAAAAATTTCCAAACTTACTCGGGCTTTAGTTATAAACCTTGCTCGATTCCATAGCCAGTGAAGCCCGTACTTTAACTCCGCTTTCTAAAAATATACACAATATTGCCCTATCTGATACTAGAAATGTAGTCTGAATGGTTGTGTTGCTGACTGCTGGCCGGGAGACCCGGTTTTGGTTCCCGATACATACTTAGGAACTTTCTAAGTTAGGGAGGTCTGAACGGATCCCACCCATCCTTGTGAGGACAAATGGGGAACTGCCTGATGGGGAGGTGGCGTTCTTCGATCACGAAAGCCGCATCATAGGCGACCTGCTTGGTGCCAGCATTTTGATTTCATGCCTTACTGCCCTTTATTAATGAAGTCGTAAGACGGGGGTAGAGGATGTAGAGGTCGCCATGGCAGTCCAAGGCTCACCCAGGATTGTAGCAGTGAGAAGGAGAAGAACTGTCAAAAACAGACATTGTATCCGAAAAACACAATCAAGTTCGGTCACGGTAATTTTGCTATATTAATTGTTATATTATGTTACATTTCGATCCCCTCGTTTGTGCCAATTTCCAGTGAGATTGCACCAATTTTATCTTGTTTTTTCCTCTATTAAAATTATCAGTTTTGCTGATAGTTTCCGTTTTGCACGTAACCAGTAGATTCAAATTTGTACACAAAATTATAGAATAAAGTTCTGGAAGTAGGCCGTTAGACAAAGAAATTTTGGTCAAATTCTTGCATGTACACACACAATGAATTGGTTTGGACTTAAAACATTATTTATATAAAGATACGCGTGGTTCTAGAGCCAGCTTACCAACCATCTTCGCAAAGAAATGTTATATTGCCATGAAACCGGCAGGGAATATGTTCAGAAAGTGACGTTCAAGGACAGGAGCTGAGTAGCCGCGACGTAAAACACCATATCAGCGGACAAGATTTATACCTAAATGGCTAAAGAAGCTATAATGATCTGATTTATATGAAATGGTAGAACAAAAAAAAAAAAAAAAAAAACAATAGTACCGATAAACATTACTTTTCTTTTCAACAAATAGTGTTGTACATAAAACTTGGATGGTTAACCGCGCATTATCTACGTTGATTTCTGCATTGTAAAATATGTTAGAAACCACGCATTGATTGATTGATTTATATATGGACGCTCTTTAACATCTCAAGTCATCAGCGTCCCATTCAACTCAGGGCGTGAAACGGCCGACAAATTTTGTTCAGAGGCCTCTCTTTCAGATTTGAGGTTCTTTTTCGTGCCGTAAATGTACGACACGGGACCCATGGCTTTACTTCCCTTCTGAAGGAAGCCATACTTAGGATTTTTACGCCCGAAAAAAGCCATCGGTCCTGGCCGGGACCGAACCCGCGTTCTTGGGTGTAGGAGGCAAGTATGGTAACCACTACACCACCAGGACCGATGGAGAAACAATGCAATATTGTTACAACTGACTTAAGCGCTACTGAGCACCTTTTAGCGGCACATCACACTAATTTATTTCTTTCCCCAATGGTTAATAGGGGAAAGTTCTTTGTAAGCACATTTCAGTAAGTAAAGAGTACAATAATTCAGAGGAAATTATTTTGTTTTGTATCTTCGTGAATCAACATAGAAATTAAATAACCAACCACATCTTTTGTACTATATACTCTCATATGATGTTGATTTAGAATTTAGGTTACACTGGATTATTCTGGAACAAGTAACCTTTATTGATTTTTGACTTAATTACTTAGACTCTGTATACACTCCTCTAAACGTTTCACTAAATGTTTTATATCTGACGACAGAAATACGCTCCAGATGATCCCGGACGATGAAATGGGCACTGTCTATTGAGATAATTAACTTCTGGATTATTTTTGCGAGAAATTCTGCTTGAAGTCGTTGGCCGCTTCCTTGCCAATTAGAATCAGTCACGTCTGTGCCGTTTGGTCCAAACTGCTAGCACCAATTCGATATGGCTTTACGCGATATTGCAATTGACCCATACATGACCGAAATTTTCCGATAAAACTCCATACAATCGATATGTTTTGAGTACAACGAAAGTGGTTCTATAGAATGAACATTAACTCTGTTCTACACAAGCCACTCTTTTCGCGCAGCGCTGCCATATTAAGGCAACAAGTGTAATTTAACCATTTTAATCCATTAAAACTCACAAATGTTTACTTTTCAAGAGCATTTAAGAAACGTTTGTGTTTTAAACATTGCATAATGCTAAAATCCTTTAACCACAATTGCCATGGGGGACAAGGACTAACCGCACGACCTCTGCATGTTCTTGTCTTAGTCTTGCGATATAAAGGAGATGATGCGGAGATTTAACCTCACCGGCCGGTGGCTATCAGGCCGCTTTCACGATACAAGGATGCCGTTCCAGACCTCCCTAATTTATGAACATTCTAAGCAGATAAAGGAGATTTAACTTGTTACTTGCCAGCCAGCAGTCAGCAATGCTAACCATAGAAAAAGAATGTGGCCAAATCGCTGAATTAGTCTGCTAGATTTCAGTAAAATAAATGTACTAAGTACTTCCAGCTGAAAAAAAAAACCGAATTCGTTTAAAATGAGAGTTTTCGCTTTAATAAAATCTACTTTATATCTAGAGAATTATAATCCATTCCAGCATATCGATAGTTTAGTTACTTAAACAGTTAAAGCTGATGTTTTTTTTAGAAAGTATATCGACTTTATATTTTTTCCCGAAAATAATATTAATAAGTGTACATATGATTAAGATTTTCGTAAATTTTTAAATTGTAGAACAGCTAAGGAATATTACATTTTGCTATTAACAACTCTGTTTTACTCCCGTAAATGCTTAATGTACTTTTGGTCTGGTTTGAACCTATCACTCAGTGGATATCAACTGAACTGAAATCAGTCTTGCGCTTTCTTAGTGATAAACGTTTAATTTAGAGTTATTTATACACACGCGCGATGACAAACCAACAACTGAAAAGCGAGAACAACAGTGTGCTATGTCATTATCTACGTTTTTCTTTAATTCTGGTGTGTTTATGGCTCGGCAAATCCCTGCAGGCCTGTTTGTGTTTAGCAGAGGCGCTAACGGACATCTCATGTTTAGCCCTATCATCTTGTTATGTCCGAAGTGACTGTTGTGAGACATTCCCCATTCGTCACGAGATGCGTGTGTTGTATCAGACACCCCGGCCATAATTATCGTTAGATAACGCGCCAGCCGGCATAGGACGCCTAACACATGCTTGAAATCCTCCAAACTGTATACTAGATGCTTAGCACTTTAAATGCGATTCCGTTATAGTGACAACTAACAACGTTTTATATTACTTAAATTGCATATAGTTTGTGTATGACATTTTAAAATTGTGTTCATGTTTAACCACATGCAACAGAATAGAAATGCTATTGCAATTAAATAAAGTGTGAATGACGAAACATTTACAAAATGCAATGATATGTTTGGCATATTCAAGAGCGCTTGAATCATTACATCCCCCAGGCGAATTACGAATGGTACATTTTGTCTTGGAGATTAAATTACTATTTAGATAGCTCGTACCTGAAAGTAGTTCTTTTAACACAAGGCACTGAAACTAAGGCTACATTCTAGCCCTCAGTGCTATAAAATGTATATATCTCCCCAGTTTTACCAACTTTGGCTTAATATACAATGTCATGATTAATATTCTCAGTGAATACAAGTTGCATATTTAAAAATGCAGTGCATACTTTTTTAAGTTTCACATTCCTTACGGTACTTTTAGACCTTAGATCATATTACATAATAATTACCATAATTACTATATTACTCAATATATAATGTAGCTGTTAACCCAATTTAATAGCACTTGGCAACCTTGGAAATATGTCAGGCTGGAATAAATTCCATAACAGGCTGATCAAGAAAATTCGTATATCACATAAAAATGGAATTATTCATCACACCACTAACTACTGCTTATTGGTAGCATTATCCAGAGATTTAAGTAACCTTTCTTTACTCGTAATGAGAAATCTATAAATTATATTTTAAACAAGGAACGTTTCAAAATGTCGATGAATATATTTAATTTATAAACGTTAAAGTCTGTCTAAATAAATCTCGTATTACATGAAAGCGGCTATGGAACGAATTGCAGTATTAATAATACATTTCATTCGCTCTTAGCTTTGAAAGATTGTTCAAAAAAGGATGTAGTATTTGAAACCTTCCATGTCGTATGCTATTCGAAAATTTGCTTCTTATGAGAGGAAAGCAAAAAGCTTTCAGAATAGCGTGCTTATTTTAAAACGGAAAGATACCCTTGCCCAAATGAACAATAAATCTTGCCATTTTCCAAATCGAGAGTAGCCAGAATCAGGAAGTGAAAAACAAATACAAATAATTTACATTTAAAGGAGAGATTACTACAGTTACATATGCGTACTTCCTTTAAACCGGCTAGGGTCGATGGATTTTTTATGGCCTAAAAATGCTAAGCATGGCTTCCTTCAGAAACGAGGTAACGCCGATGGTCCCGTGTCGTAGTTATACAGCATGTCAAAAAACCTCAACCTGGAATTTTATTTTATTTTGTTTATTTACGGACGCTCTTTAACATCTCAGGTTATCACCGTCCCATTGAATTCAGGGCGTGAAACGGCCGATAAATTTTGCTCAGAGGCCCCTTCTTTCAGGATTGAGATTCTTTTACATGCCGTAAATGTACTACACGGCTTTACTTTCCTTCCAAAGGAAGCCATACTTCAGATGTTTACGCCCGAAAAAAATCCATTTACTCTGGTCGGGATTGAGCCCGCGAATATGGGTCTATGAGGCCAGCCAGGTATGGTTACCATTAGACCACCAGAACCAGGACCATGAATGGAACCCTTGCTTTTGAGCCCCCCTTACATTTACTCCTACTTCCTCACCAACCGCCTCTCCTCTCTATGGCCATTGATCCCCTATGTTGGGTATTCTCTAGAAATATTTCCAAATTGTGTGAGTATCTCGCATGCACCAACACTTCCCGGCAGATGTTCAAATTTCTATTGGAATTAGAAATTGCGGTGATAAATGCTTATTTCTTGAAAATTCCGTTTCCCTGCATTCTGCCAAAATATGCCTCCAGGTATCGCTTTCCCCGCACAATGGGCAAATTATTTTCCCGACAGCATTAACTGATTATTTCATTCCAAGCGCCTAATCTGAACCATGCGAGACCACTTCTTTCTTCTCTGCCACAGATATCTAAATAATGTCCCCTCCCCCGCCCGGATGTATTTGAGCCTGCAGATTAAGCAATACTTTTTCTGCCCATTGAGACTCAATATTTTGTATACATATCCCAAACGCCTGTTAACCTTTTTCCAACTATTTCGTGTAATATCCTCCCCCTTCACCAAATATATCCCAATCCAATTTTGTGTAAGTCTTTCCTTATTTTTGAAGCTCATCCAGTTTCCCAGGATTCCATTATTTGCTCCCTTAGACAGACTGCTCGAAGAAGCGCTTGAATCTCCGTATTATCCTTAATCATTTAATTTTTCTTATTTTTAAATTCACACTTTCGTTTTAGAAACTGTTTTTGTACCTAATTAAGTTCCTCGGTGTTTTCTCATCCCCAAATTTGGCCCCTGTACGCCATAGTTGACCTCATAACCGCCCTGGACACCAACTCCATAGGTAATATATATTTAACGAATTTGAGCTGGTAAGCATTACTTTTTGGGAAATGTTTTTTAATTACTCAATGATTCTTAAATTAAAAATAAGTCATTAAGTACATAGTACTGTGAGTCTTTTTGATTATTTATGTATAACTTTCTTGCCTATCTTCCTTCTTTTTTCGTTTTTTAACATTTTTACTATTATTTATAAAAAAGCCCTTTCAAAACAACATCTAAATTAGATAACTACATACCTCATTGCACTTTAATTGTATTTGCCTTTCTCTAATTAATTAAATCTAGATTTTTCTGTAAAATTCAAATACAGATTATATCAATTACTGTGCAATAATTGAATGTAGGCTTAATAAATCATTTTTGTCCTGTGCAAAGCTTAACATTTTCTATATAATTGCGACAAATTTAGTATTATTAATTGAGGATTATGCTTTTCATGTCACATTAAATTTTATTCCCAAAAATAGAAGGTATAAAATTGTCATTTTATTTAATATGAAAATAATATTCAATTTCTTTGTAAAAAAAACGCGTGCTTATTGCCATTGCAGTTATAGACGGAATACTTTTTCTATATTATATCTTCAGTCGTATTATTTTTGGAGCTCATTGTAAAGTCTAATAAAATATTTCAGTTCTAAGATTTATTCACCATATACTTCATACCAACTTCGTAGAGAATATCTTTAATGGAAAGTCCCCATTTCTTGCGACAAGCTGTTTATGTTATCATACTTTCACAGATGCCGCGTTGCAGAACAATGGTAGCACCAATAAGGTGAGTGCCTCTAAGTGAAAGAGTTTTTGTTTACAAGACAAGAATAACTTGTACGATATCCTGATTATTGTTTTCACAATGACTGCCATCTTGTCTATTGAAACACAGGGCCTTTTGTATCTGGGACGGGACTTTTCTCTCTCTTTTAACACCAAGTTGAAACATTCTTGATAAAAGCATGCTGCTATAAAAGTTGCAATGAATTCGAAGTAAACTAAATATTACAATGAAAAATGTAACAGTTGTTTTGTTATATTTAGCATATCTTTCCTAGTAAATCTGATTTTTTTTAATGCAGTAAGTGTAGGAAAGGGAGTGTGACCCGAATAAACACAGCGCATGTGTACAATGAACCACAAACCTTCTGCGGAACACAATAGCAGTTCCTGTGTTGGGCAAGTGTGCGCAAAAATCTGTCACGAGGCAAATGTGCCGAGGGGTAGATTATGTCCCATTATATTGCAGAGCCATGCTTGCATAGAACTGTCAACTCCTGCAACAAACTTACCCACTCCACCCTGGAGCTTGGAGTAATTGTTGATAATTGCTCAACTTTCCCCAACCTTCAGAACAACGTGGAGAAACAGAAGGATCATCCCCATGCTGCTTTGTGTCACCAACAATGTGCTGGCATGTTCATTTTCCCTTTCCAGTTGTGCGCAGTGAGAAATAGCTGGCGATGATTGGCTGCCTTCCCAAAACGATGAAATTCCTCTTTTTCTATGGACTGTGGCGTTTTAGCATGAAGAACGAAGGAAAGTCACGTATGAATATTTCCATATGAAAACCCAGTACTCATAGATGTTAGCGAATTCGTTTCAAAGACAGTTGTACAGGAGTAATTATGGCTAAAACTAATCGAGGCACAAAAATTAACAAAATAGACAGGTAGTCTCGAAACTTTTGTCAAAATTTGCCACTAAATAGGAAAATTCAAAATGATGACAAACAGCAGATTAAAATAAACCCGTACAACATTCAAGAATAAATTACATTTTTTGCTAAAGTTCTTTGTTTTACATTTTGAATGGGCCGACGATATAGGGACTATATTTTATTTATGTATTTATTTATCAATAAACTATTAATATATGAAAAAGTCATAATAAACAAACAGATTATAGAGTTGCATTTTTTGCCTCCATCTTTACATTTATCACCGTGGTCGTATATGTATATTCCTTTTTAATTACCAATTATAAATATCCAACTATTAATTAATATATATCATTCTTATTCTGTAAAATTTTAAGTTTCACTATTACTTTCCCGAAGTTTGTCCACATTTCTTAGCCATTTTTGTCACACTTTTCATAAAATGATACTTTATATTTTTGTATCTGCATCTGATCTTAAATTTTAGACAGTGTTACCTCTTATATCCATTAGTAACTTGTCCCAATTTGTAAAAAGAAACTCAAATCTCCCAAAGTTGTTCCGTTCGCAATCCAAAATACAGTGCTAAATATTATCCAGTTCATCAAACCTAGGAAATATTTATTTTACATATTATTTCTATTACTCTTACGCATATGACTTCATATCTTCCAATTTTATCACATATTTCAATAAATTATTTCTCTCCCCTATTCATTTTTAATGTTCTGTACAGTTTTAAAGTTGCGAAATATATAGAAAAATGTTTAAGGAGTGCTTAGAAGAAAATCACCTTACTCAGTGTTCGAATGCAACATCTAATTTTTTTAATATAATTTCTATGCATTAAAATACTATAAATTCAGTGTACTATTGCTTTTCATTATGAACATCTTTGAGAGAGAGTTAGGACCTATACTGTTATAGGAAATCATAAATATTATGGATGAGAAAATAGTCTTACAAGTTCCAGCACTGTTATAAATTGAACAAATTTTCCTGAAATGCTATTCATCATTGCAATCTTACAACTGATAGAATTTCATTGCATTAAGTTCACCGGCATTGCAAGTCCATTCACTTCTACTTCGTGCCTATCTGCCTCCTCTAAGTCTAAAATATGTTTGCAAGATCCCAGTATCATCATATTCAACATCGTTCATAACTCTTTACGGACTAACAGAAATCTCCTATTCCGGTCTTTTGTCTCCAGGCATCCTTGTTGTAGGTCTCTTTCTACATCTCTATAGACTTAGGTTCATATACCATGGTGTGCTCTGCTGGTGGCAAGTAAGGATGAGGGGCAGGTAGGCAAATTCATGTGGAAGGTGAGACAGCTCAGGTCTGAAAAGGCTGAAAACCGGGGGGTGGGGCGCGAAGAACTAAACTGAATTAAAAAAATGTATGTATAAATGATATTGTTTACTTATTCCACTGACAAGGAGGGAGGGGTTCTGTGTTCTGGACGTGTATGTGAAGCTTATATTGAAATTATTATTATTATTATTATTATTATTATTATTATTATTATTATTATTATTATTATTATTATTGCTGTTGTTTATCAATATCATTATTGTTTAACTGCGTTAAGCAATATTTACTTATTTATGCAAGCAATACACTTCTTGTGTATTATGAAAGGCACAGGTGGACCCGTGTGAAGGTTGCAAAAGTATTAGTATGTATGTTAATTCAATAAAATACACTAATTATTCATTACATACAGAGGGTGCCAAAAAGTATACACACTTCAAGCAAAGGAAAAATTGTGTTAACACAACAAAATTGAATTCACACAAACACAAAATGATGAGCACTAATCATCTTACACTTTTACAGTTTCAACAGTTGGCGTCGATACACTTCTGAGCACGTTGAACTACTGATTGAGCGAAAGTGTCCTCAGCGATTGCAGCACATACCGTTTCAATTTCTTCCCGAAGTGCTGCCAGTGTAGCTTGTTTTCTACGGTATACCACATCCTTAAAGAGTTTCCCATAGGTAGAAGTCCAACGGAGTTAGATCCGGAGAATGCGGTGGAAACTCAATCGGACCTCTTCGTCCTATCCAGTGCCTTAGATCCAGAGCGCGGGGCTTGCTGCTATGCGAGTCTCCCATAGCTGCCCTTGTGAACATCGCGTACAGTACCACGAGTCTCAAATTTGTCTCGAATGTGTGCAATTGTTACTCGCGTTGGCGGCTCTGTGCTGTATATACGTCTCTATTGCCTTTGAACTTCATATAGACATTCTCGGTTATTCAAGTACCACTTGAAAGTAACTTTCCGCTGTTCAAACGATAATTTTGACTCCATTTCTTTGTAGTAACGTTAGCATAACATAATGTGAGTCACGTCCGTTTACAGAACATCTTTGGTTCATATGTTCATATATATATATATAGGATGACTTAAAAAAAGTAACCGAATTAAATTAGTTACATTTTGTATACAACAATTACCACTCGTACAACTTCGTGTTATACATATTTTTAATCATTATGTACGACTTGTTCAATATCATCCTAGTGACCATAGCCCAACACCACACTGTCCTAAACTGTTTCGATATTTTCACGAAGCTTGTATTAAACACTGCTCTTTCAGTGTCTCCGTCAAAAACACCCCACTCAAGTACATGTTCGTAAAGGATGTGAAAAATCTGAATGTCTAGAAGTCAGCTGGCCAAGAAACGCTCTTATTCTCATGACAGCATGGGAGGCCGTCCCATCTTGTTGGAACACTTGCTTGTGCATTACAAGGTTGTTCATCACACATAAGGTGTATAAATTCACCAGAAAGTGTTCAGTAGCCTGCTTCTGACATTAATCCTGTACACTTTTGACGTTAAATCTAGAACATAATATGAATCCAATATTGAAGTCTGGCTCCACCAGCTCATGGGATACTATGTGTAACGTTTTCTTTAAGAAACATTTTACATACGATCTTCGACTTTTTTCAGGTCGCTCTGTATAAGTTTGCAATGGAATGCAGGAATTGTCTATTTTTGGTACTTGACCTCTCCACTTTCCTCTATATGTTAATATTTATTCCTTCAATGAAAATACTTTCAAGTTTTTTCTTAGTTTCCTTATTATCTATTTTGCTATTTTGTCTTCATCTGGTACACTGATCAGAGACGTTCCATATCCGCTACTTATATATTACTTGAGATTCTCCTCCTTACAGTCTAGTTTTAGCTCTATTGAACGCAAGTGGCATATCCACTGTCTAATAAAACTTCAGGTGTTAAATGTTTTATAGACATACTAGTATATAATTAATTATTATTTATTACTTCATTTTCATTTTTGCAGGTAAAGTTGCAACTTAAACAGTGATCATGTGTTCTAATACTTCACCATCATTTTAATTTATCATTGTTTACTTTAAAGGCCATAATCTTAATATTTTAGTATAAATATTGAAGTTATATTTTGGACTTAATATTTGTAATTATCACATACTTATTTGTAATTTATTATCACTGTCTTAAATTGCATTATATCAGATGCCAATAGTAGCATATTAATACAATTGTTTTTATTTTATTTAACTGCACACGGTACGTTTCCTTTTGGTTTTTGAGAATATCGTCCATATTCTCAAAAAGCGAAGAGAAACTGTTCCCTCACATTTATCCATCATTAATAGTTATATTTCGTGATAATAATCTCTAGTTTTGCGCTACTCACTTTGTCAAACGTTTTTTCTCCATTTAAAAAAGCCCAATATGTTTCCAAATGACATTATCTTCTTTTTTAAGTGTTTGAGTAATTGCAGAAAATATGTTATTAATGCAGGAGAGTGCTTTTCTTAAGTATATTTGATTTTTAATAGCAACCTTTCTGTGATTTTATTTAAAAGTATATTTCGTGTGTAATTTATAATTACATATAAGTTTTGTTTTATTTAAGGCAGCATTAGCGTCCCATGCAATTTTGGCGTTAAGATAAATTTTGCTCTTTCAGGCTTGAGGTTATTTTCGTACTGTACATCTGCAACTTAGGACTAATATTTTTCTTCCCCGCCGAACCAGCCGAGATCGTTAAGGCGCGGACTTGTGAGCGGGAGGTCTGGGATTCGATTCCTATCAGGACCGTCCTCCCTAGGCTTGGTTTTTCCAAGTTTTCCCCGGTCCTCATAAATGGTAAATGACAGAATACCGTCCACTTTCAGAAATTATTTTTTCTTTGCAACATTTGCAATAGAATGTAATTATATTTCACGAAAATTTGTTACACCATAAGCACTATTAATAGCACGTAGCCAATATCACATTGGCCGCGGTGTTAGCAAATTAATGAGCACAGAAAGTTAAGCGATTAAGTACCCAGAAGCTCTATTTTAATAGCTAGAACATGGGTTCAAGTTAGGATTAATGAGGCATCCTTCTGTTTGTTTTATATTTTTTGTTGCAGGACCGACCTACTACCCCCTTGCTCCAATTAGAGCAGGGGTGGGTGAGCGTTTTACGATAAGAAATAACCCTGCTAATGGGGAACAACTATTGCCTCCTCAGATTCATCAAGATAAACGTCCATTTCGCTCTCGATGCTCATCACGTCTCGATGTGCAACACAATTAGAGTGCGAAGTACCATACAGCCAATCATCATTATCTTCTTGCTCCATCTCCTCAAAATAACTGCTAACCATAGCTTCTTAGCACTGACACAGATGTTTTGCCAATACTCCTGACCCAGTTAAAGTATTTACTCTCGATTTTAACATAGCAAAGGGACTTACCTGTTATTATATTTCTTCTCTTCTCCAATCTGTTCTCGTTTCAGAGCAGAAACTTTTTCTCTCGATTATTAATCTCCCACAGTTTGTTGTCTTTACATCAAATACTCTGCTAACAGTGCCACTTATAAATTTTAATTTATTCAGCTGCATTTGCTAATAACTGATTTTTCTCATACTCTGATTATTCCTTAAGGCATATAATTGCTTAATGCGATTTTACTTGCGATATCGATATCACATACTTTACAGTCTTTGTTGGTAAGATGTGTAATTTTTAATTTAGCTATAAGTAAATTACTATTTTAATTGATTTTATTGCATTAATCCGAAAAATTCTTATTGAAATCTTTTACATTTATTTGTTTGTAATTTCATTTCAGACCTTGTAGATATTTAACAAACCTAGGTAAACTGAAATGCAATTTGCATATATTCAAACCCCTATTCCTTAAAAATCCTGCCTTAATGTGTAAAATTTTAATTGATAGCGCGTGTACTGTTGCCACATCTCCATATTTTCTTTGATCCATCTGTCCCTATGTATTTTGCAGGTTTTCTTTTCTTTTATTGGTTAATTGTCATGTCTACATATATTTATTATTACGAGGCAGTAATGTCAACCAGTCCTTCTAAGCCCACTCTCCTGCTTGAGCGGAATTGATCTGACTCTGATATATTGTGGGAGTAACATCGTCTTGAAAGGAACACCATGCTGAAGTTACCTACTAAGTTCGTTAGGAAGGGGCAACTCCGTATTCATTGACACCAGTATCAATACAGTTCATATTAGAATTGTTTTATCTCTGGACTATGTAAATGAGCAGGGATCATATTGTATTTGTATTCTATTGTATTTCGATAGAGAAGTTGGTGTTTTTAAGGTGTGTAATTCATTGCACTTGTTGAATATTTTTTCTTTTTACCTAAACCCTCCAAATGTAATAGATAGTTCTTTATTGAATTGTTTTGAAGGAATTCTTTTTGTGTATTTAAAAAAAACTATATGTATTTTAATTGGTAATCCATTTAATTAATGTGCTCCATTTTACTTGTTCTTTGGGCATAGTAAGCTTTCCTTGGCTGGAGAGTTTTGTCTTCCAGTAAAGTCACCTGACAATGTAGACTTCTTTGGTAGCAAGATCACTTATAAAAAATTTAATAGCAGCGTGTATTAAAAAACCATCACATACTTCAGCTTTTATATAATGTTCTCAACATTTAGGATCCAAGAATTAAGGGCTTTAAGCAGATGATAAGCAGAAAATTTGTTCTAATTAAACTGCATTTGTGAATGAGGTACTTTCGTAATCAACATACTCGAAACGATGACAGCGATGAATGGCGGAAAGAGTTGCAAAGAAAAACGACATACTGGAGGAAACCTGACACAAACATTGTATCCATACCTTTCACTTCAACTCTGATATCGAACTTGATACATAAAATTACAAATTCCTACATTTCACGCTAGCCTAAAATTATATGAATACTCCCTGCAATGATAAGTGCCGCATAGAATAAAATTATTTTTTAAATAAAATTTTAGAATATTTTTTTTTTTCGAAAATATACAGGACTTCTTAAAGTGACCTAAATCAGAACAAAATAGTAACGCTACCACTTATTATAAAAGAGGATCCTATTTGACTTCTCCATGATTCAATGAAGCTTGTTTCATGTTTAGAAGTTTCTTTTATATAGAAAAAGGTTATTTTTTCACTAGTAGCAGTGAATGTTCAATTGTGAGGAAATGGGTTTTTGCTTAGTACAACATTTCACCACAGAATGCCTACACTAATCTGTTGTTCACGCTTACTGGTATCCCAATTTAAAATAATTTTATTTAATATAAGTCTCTCTTAGAACTTGTTTCTGTGTACCCCCAAATATCAGCGTCATTCAAATCTAAAATAGTTGCTTAGAGACTATCCAGAAGTGTTTATTACCATTTAAGCGTGTCTCAGAATATTTTGTAAAACTTCAGGTCACAAAAATGGAGCAATGCATACATATATTCCTTGAATGGTTATTATACGGGGTGAACGACCCTTCATGCAACCGATTTCAGGGCGTGCGGCCGGCCAGCGAGGCTGGCTGCTGTGT
Organism: Metallyticus violacea; assembly: GCA_030762175.1. Classification (NCBI taxonomy): domain Eukaryota; kingdom Metazoa; phylum Arthropoda; class Insecta; order Mantodea; family Metallyticidae; genus Metallyticus; species Metallyticus violacea. The sequence continues at coordinate 88,708,130 of CM060845.1, forward strand.
CGATAGTGCTGGTGACAGGAAGTCCGCAGTAAACATAATTGTTTCTAACATGCATAACGTAAACAATAAACACTCAAAAAGAAAAGTAAATTACTCTCGTATATTAAGCAAGGAGGTGCTGGAACTGCCTCCCTTCGTTGTCCAAGCCTTTCTGACGTCGGAATGATTTTTTATATCTTTCCAGAGCATGTCCAACGGAATATAGAGTTTCTTCTGTGAGTATTGTACGTGGTTGTCTATGTTTCCTATCAAGAATCCTCCCGTTTCACGAAATGTATTTACTAATCGATGAATCAACTCGGACTAGGAACGTGAACTTCAAGATATTCCTCTTAAAATAATTTCCTTAGAGCACGCACTGATTCTGTACGCACGTATGAATCATATATAAACACTCTTTGGGGAATAGAATACTTGTAATGTTCTATTTCCCTTGATACACTTTCACTCAAAACACTGTATTGCTACTTGCTTAATATTTCAACTCACACTGAAGCCTCGCGCAGCGGAGGGGAAATATACTCCCCGCCTGAGCTTCAGGTCGGTCCCGCGGTTGCGTCAAGCATTGCTCACCCTCTATGATATATTCAGTGCGAGTTTGATTACGCATAACCAATTCACAAATTAATTAACTATTTATTTTTTTAATTAGTTGAAGCAGTTAACAGCTAATACATAGGGACAGCAAATCTAAAGTTCTTTGAGAAATCTTAATTACATAATCTAAACGATCAAACATTTTACAAAATTTTCCATAAATCCATTTAACATTTCCGCATAAAAGAGCATATATGTATATAAATTTTCTTTAAAACCAATTTAAGTTTTTTACAAAAACAACAGTTTCTAATGCAAGGTGATTTCTATAATTGACATCGAGAGCACTCTTACCCATACTACTGCTCACGGTTTTCGCTTAATAGAACATTGATCTAGCTAAAAATGCTCTTGTTTTCTGACAATTTGTAAATTAATGCATTTTATTACTCTTTGCTGTGTTTCTGGTTAATGCAGCGCTTTTAAAATTAGTTTCCTTGCTCTGATAAATTCACAAATCACCTTTGAAGGCACAGTAATTGGTTATGTAATATCCGTGTGGAACCTACCCATTTGATCATGATAGTGTGAAATTGTTGTATCACATCTGCATAGGAACCAATTAATAACGCTCAGAATACGGTAAAGGCTATATGGTGCGATCTTAGGCATGCATGAGGTATATCTGTTACCAAAACTGATTGATATACTCAGCCGTGTTTGTTTGCCCTACGTTGTGTTACGTAAACTGCGCGTAGTTGAAAGTCGGTTAACAATATGTCTAATAACTCGTGCCTGATTATAACGGTTTAGCTGCAGGCTTTTACGCCCCTTCCCGTTTCTCTCCATTTTTACTGTGAGGGTGAACGACAGAGAGTCACGCTAACGTTGCTAATGACGTACCTGGCTCACCGCAGATTTTCGTTCTCATATAAACTTATGACTAGCGATTAAAATGCAGACCAGGTCATTACAGCAAGTTGTTAAGTGCGAAATGATACCCAGATTTCTGTTAGCTTTCAAGTCGGAAGCAGCGGAAATATCTGCTCGGTTTCCTCCGAATAGTAGTTTGTTGATCTATAACAGATAAAAACTGCAGGCAGCTTACCACATATATAAATCCGTGGTACCTAGCTTGACATCTATAGTAGTAGTAGTAGTAATAGTAGTAGTAGTAGTAGTAGTAGTAGTAGTAGTAGTAGTAGTAGTAGTAGTAGTAGTAGTAGTAGTAGTAGTAGTAGTTGATTTGGTTTATTTATGGACGCTCTTTAACAGTGTTAGTTGCAGTACTAGTAGTAGCATTTATAGTAGCAGCAGAAGTAGTAGCTGTAAGT
>CM060845.1:88712500-88800000 GCA_030762175.1 Metallyticus violacea
AAGCTCAGACCTCAACTGAATGAACCTAAAATGCAAATGCAAATGCATTCTGATTGTATAGTGGTAACCTCACTTGGCTCTTAAACCTAAGATTGCGGGTTCAATCCAGGGCGTAAAATCCTAAGTATGACTTCCTTTGGAAGAGAAGTAAAGCCGTGGGTCCAATGTCGTACATTTACGGCATGATAAAGAATCTCAAGGCTGAAAAAAGAGAGGCCTGTTAGCAAAATTTGTCGGCCGTTTCAGGCCCTGATTTGAATTGAACGCTGATGACCTGAGATGTTAAAGAGCGTCCGTAAATAAACCAAATCATACGTAGGTTCTATCCATCTATTTTTCTTTTTTCTAGTAGGCTTAAAATGAATCACTAATAGGACAATAATGACTGAAAAAATTAAAAAATAAAGATAAAGGTAGGCTATTATGTTTCTTAAAGGGCAAAGACATCCTATCAAGTACAGCAAAATAGTTTTTTCGTAACATGGTGAGCAGATATTTCACGCTAGTTCTTCAAATATTATTTAAGAAATCAAATGACTATTAGAAAAAAAAATCAATGAGGGATCTACACGTTTTTTTTTTTCTTTTCAATATTCCCTATCATCTTACGTATATAATGAATTTTGGGGTTATTTCCCTACATTTTAAGACACTTTTTCTGAAAAATAAATAGAAGTAATAAAATAAATAAGAATAGCATTACGTTACTTTGGAATAAATAAATGTGGAATCTGTTTTCACGGTACAGTCACTTTCATCATACGATTACGGACAACACAAAAATGATCACTTTCTCTGCAACGAAAATCAAAGAATAAGGAAACGTATAACTAGCACAGGCAAATGCTTGCATTTGAGATAACAAACACAACATAGCGTAACTAAAGGTTATGCCATTTCCACTCCGTATTTATGATTTCATTCTCAATCAGGCATAACACAACTTGTTTTTAAAGGGTTTGCACGGAACCTTTAGACTCTTATCACGCTTTCATCTTTTCCACTTTTTGCTTCCCTGATTGCTGCCATCTTGAGTGCTCGTAAAAGGACTCTAAACATGGGCACTTTTAGTCCTGTATAAGAAACATAAAAACGTGCGGCAATAGCAATAGCCTTTATGGGTTACGGCCGAGCTGGCAGAGGAAATGGCACGCAACACCAGCGTCATATTATTTGTTGCTTAGGTAGCACTAGATGTGACATTTTAAGTAACTGCTATCCAGTTAGATGTCAAGGATTTCTTAAGCTTTTAAAGCACCTGGATACCATTCAAGCAAAGAGATATTTCCTCGCTGTTACTACTTCATGAAGTATTTATATGACACCCACTACTAAACGCCCCCTTTCCTTCACTAGCTCATCTTTTCCCCACAGTCTTGTTCCATGCGTTTCTTACATAATAGTAGATGCATTTGTGTACACCTTTAAAGTTGTTTGAAAATAAAAATGTTTAATGAAAAATAGCACCAATGTGTAATTGTCCATTGTTTTGCTATGTTTTAGAATTTTGGAGTTTAGTCTGACATATTTAAAATTGACACACACACACGCACACACATTTATAAAGTAAACAAGTGAATATTCATTATTATAACATTATTATAAGTTATCTTCTTCATATTTTTTCTAAGTATCGAATTTTTCGTAAACCACACTTATCGTTCAATTTACATATACATACATTCAATAAATACAGCTGATAATAAAGGGGAATACAAAGTGTAAACACCATTTTCTTTATATATTAGAGTTTAAGGAGAAAATAAGTATTTAATCTCGAAACCTCTCCTCTTTCCCTATGGACATAGCATTTCCCGTATCTATTCACCAAGTCGTTAGTCCGTGGTAACAAACAGTCGATGATCTGTGGTCTCCTTGTCTGTACAAGTGAGTTCTGGCGTACTTCTCCATAAGTATTCGCGAATGGTGTGATTTTCAATAATTAAATTACAAATTTATAACTGCAGATAGTATGCGTTTGTTTGCACAACCTTGCTGTAAAAACAATTTCATAACCGGCGTTGCTTATTTTTTAAAATTTTTTTTAACATTAACGTTATTATGGCAATACTAAGTTCAGTGATGATAAGTTTAATTTTGCGAATTCACATGATTTACATGAAACTTTTCAGATAAATTTATCAAAGGCTTAGCGTTATGAAAACCTCAAAGGACATTATGTGTTATATTTCTGTTCCTCTTCGTATTACCATATTAAAGCACATAAAATTAAAGGAGAACTCCTTTTCGACCAAATAACTCGTTAACGGCGAAAAATATGTATGAAAATTTGTCCAATTATATCTTAGTCACCCCATTAAATTATGGTAGGAAGTTTACTTCATCTTATGTATATACATATATAAGCGAATATGTACTGATATATTTGCATTTTCAAGCTTTTTAAATGGGTTCAGCAAGAACAAATAAACAATAAATACACATTCTCTAAAATACTACTTTTCTATTATTTATCAAGATTTTGAAGTAATTTGTTTCGTAAATGTTATGCATACGTTTTAAACACAAAGAAATAAATATACAGCTATGTGCATTGCTTTTACTTAGAAGTATTGTACATATATAAATGTGCAAATAAATAAGAATACTAAAAGTATATCCTATAGTTCAACTATAACTTTACATTGGGTTTGATATTATGGTTAAAACAGTAGTTTACCCGTTTTATGGCAATTTTGTAATTTTTATTTGTTTTATTTCCGGACGCTCTTTAACATCTCAGGTCATCAGCGTCCAAATCTATTCAGGGAGTAAAACAGTCGACAAATTTTGCTCAGAGGCCTCTTTTTTCCGGCTTGAGGTTCTTTATCGTGCCGTAAATGTACTACACGGTACCCACGGCTTTACTTCCCTTCCGTAGGAAGCCATACTTAAGATTTTTACGCCCGAAAAAATCAATCTATCCTGGCCGGGATCGAACATGCGATCTTGGGTTTATCGCGTTATTTTGATTTACTGCAGACATGAAAAATATGAACTGTGATTCTCCAACAGTATATAACAGAATATGCTAGAAGTGTCTAAAACAAAATAAATCCATGTCGGGAACACATTAAACATTTAAACAGGTTTTGATAATAAAAGTAAATAGTGGCATAGTACCTTAATGAATTAAAGTTAAGATAAATGAAAAATGAATGCATGACAGTTTCAAATTATCACATGCCGATTATGTTTTCATATTAAACGTAAAATATTATCAGATATCGTAACTATGTGCATCAATGTTTTAACTTTTATAGTTGTTTTTCTTAAACATAAGGTCCCAGAAATACTTCCGAAAAGGGAAAAGATTAACACTGACTTTGAAAAGATGGAAGAAGACAAGATGGCTGCATGGTATTTTTCATGCTATATGTGCAACACACTGAAAGCGATATATTTGCTAAGCATATGCTACTCATATGAAAATATAAATAGAGAAATACATGATACATTTATTACACTCCATATGAGGACAGGGAAAACAAATATTAGGCTCCGAGAAAATTACACAGATAATGATGAAAATAAACAAGAATATAATAATGAAATACTTAAACAATAATAAAGAGCAGAAACAGTAGTATATATATACATAGGTGGTGATGAATGCGTAGGTTAATGAAAACGTTAATATTGAGAAGAAATATGATATACAAAATCAGGATACAAAATTTAAAAGATAGCATAATAGAGACAAAAATTAAGTTTCAACACCAGTGTAATAGGAATATGAAAAATAATAGCGAGGAATATGAGTAGCGAGAGATGAAAATAGCCTGGGAAATATACAAATAAAAACATAAAATTAAGGGAATAAATAACGAGAAACAGGAGGAATTGTTCTATAGAAAATGACAGTGATGAGAGAGATAGCTTAAGGAGGATGGTTGAAAAAAATTGCAAAGCATGAAACTGCACAAAAAATTCCACCTCGGTAGACAATCGGTGTGCGATTTTGCAGCTTTAAAACAAAAATAATGCTATAAAATGAAGGAAAATGTTACGTTCCGAGAATATTTATCCGCCAAAATTGTTGAATGTTCACTTTCACATAGAAAGTATAACGTGTTTAATATAGTGGAAATATTGTTGCTATCCCCTCCTTATCGCCACGGGTAGACCAGATCGTTAAGGCGCAGATTCTTAAGCGGAAGTTCTGGGGTTAGATTCCCACCAAGACCGCCATCCTTGGCTGAGGTTTTTCTAGGTTTTCCTCAGCCCTCAAAAATGGCAAATGCCGGGGAGGTACCCTAAACTTAGGCCTGGAGTGCCTCCTTCCTTAAAAAAATTCTTTCCCAATTTATCATTGTTCTTAAAAAAAAAAAAACAATCTGAGGAGGTATAACATAATTCCCGCTCAACTTATTGAACAAAGGTAACTGCTTAAATTAAGGCAAACAAGCCAGCAGGAAACTTTTGATGTTCCCGTGGCGGCGACATAGACTTTGAGGTGTGGAAGACGAAGCCTCACTTTAAGTCCTCAAACTATTGATGTTACTTCTCAACTTACACAAGAACCCAAAACTTGGCATTACATGCTAGATCGAATCGAGCTACTGAAAAGAATCTCTTGCTTCTGGAGGAATCTCTTGCTGCTAGTCTACATTGTTATGCGGGTGAAATATTGTAACGGTGGGAAATGTGCTCTTATTCCAATTCGCAAATAATTCTTATATATACACACTCTAACCTACTCTGTCCACTAACCTCGGGCAAATCCTAGAAACCGGTGGACCCAATGGTTTAGTGAGTATTGTACGGTGGGAAACATGTTCTTATTTCATTCTTATTCCAATTTGCAACTAATTCATTATACATACACACACTAACCTAATCTGTCGGCTAACCTCGGGTAAAACCTAGAAACCGGTGGACGCAGTGGTTTAGTGAGTAAATCATTGTAATTGTGGCAAATCCCTTTAACTCCGGCAGAAAAAAAAAAAGCATAAAGTGGTAGTATTTGAACCCCCTTATTATATCTTCACAAGTGTAGTACAACGTTCTAACCGCCTGCGCTATTGCGCTGTTGATTCTGAGGGTATTGTCTAGCTAATAGCTGTGTTACACTACCTTCGGCTCTCTCCGCCAGTGCTCGAACACCGAGACTAGCAGCAAGGGGTTCCTCCAGCAGCAAGAGCAACTCGCTAGATTGCAGCACTAGCATTCGATCCAGCTTATAACGTAGAGTAAAGCCAAGTCCTTATACGCAGGACGGAACTCACTAGTGCAACTCGTGCAAACTCTTGACGCAGTCGAGGCAGCGAGGAGAGCCTAACTCCTCAGTCCCGAACGAAACGGGATGTACATTTTATAGTTGTGTATCATTTGTGTAATAATTATTGCATCAAAATAGTGGCATTGCTTGATTAATTCATTAAAAATGTCAGAAAGATACAAGTCTTAGTAAATAAAGGTATACATAACTTTTTTTTTTTTTTTAATGAAAGTGAATATCTGAGAGAGAAAAAATTCAAGGGAGATTTTTTTTAATTAACTGCCAAACAAAACATTATTTGCATAGAATATAATTTTACTGAAAAAACGCAATTAAAGTTGACTTATATACTAAACATATTATTTTATAAGTAAATACTGTTTTGAAAATAATATATTATTTTCCAAATATCAAAGTCTACATTTTTTTTTATCAAGTTCAAAATGCTCTTTTTTAGATTTTTAGATACCAGGGGAATATTGGAAAGCTTGGGCAGAAAACTTTAATAGGTTAAAGATATTGGGGCGGCTGTTGAACTTAATTTTTAAAGAAGGATAAATATCAAAAAAATTGAAGAGTGAGAATTGTAACGGCAGTTTATAAAGGTTCGTATCTGTCACTTATGCAGCTAAACAGGTGCAGCAATATATGAAAAATGGCTATTCAGCACACATAGTAACCATAGTACTTAACTATATCAAGGGGACCTGAGAAAATTTTCGGCACTGGTATGATTAAAATGTTACTGTCGGAATTCGGTTTTCTAGTAGTATTTTATTCCTGGAAGAGTGCTTCCTAGTTTCTAACTTGCAATAGAGTAGTTTGTAATAAGCTATTTGGCAATTAAGTGGTGAATACATGCTTTTAAAATACACGTACCTTTGTCTAATAATAATAGTTCATATGCCTGGAATGTGGTAGGGAATTTGAGTACAATAAACATCTAGGTAAGGATGTGTCTATAGCACACCCCGAAAACTTAAATGTTCTCGCGCCTCTTGTACAAAAGACAGCATTGGTACAACTATTAGTAAAGTGAAAACAATTACTTAAGTGCGTGGAGTGAATAAGTTCCCTCTCTCCGCTGCCGCTCGGGACTGCAGCAAGAGTTGCACTAGTGATTTCCGTCTAGCGTGTAAGGGCAAGTTTCCAGTCTAGATACGCTTCTTTACCTTTTAAAAATCCGCCTCACTCCAATAGTCCTGACTGATCTAACCATATACACATCTGTCGACAATGTTATTCGTCGTCAAGGCAATCCCCACAGTAATAATTTGTATTGAAAGAAGCTTACAGTGTTACGTATGGTCTCAAGTAAGTCCAATAATATTCTTCATTTTTCAAAATTTGTTCTACTAATTTGTGCATATCGACTGTTGTAATTGTGTTTTTCATTATTGCTTTTTTGATGTTGATTACATTACTCTCTTCTATAATTAGTTATACACCATTTGCATTTTCTATTTATCCAAAGTTTTATTAATAAATTTTGCAATTGTAGGCCTAAACTCTTTCAATTAATGTGAATTTCTAGTATTGTGATGATTTGTCCTTATCACCAATTCCATGTACCATGCATGAATTTGTTGTCCCTAATTGCAGAATAATGAAATTAATAAATATAATAACGGCATATTAAGAGGAAATTTGGGCTTTTTGTGAGGAGCTAATGTTGCGAACACTAGGATAAACATAAGCTATGATAATATTGAACGTAAGGATAGTTCTGAATGTTGTTGAACCTGTTTACTCTACCGAAGCAGCCCATGCAGGAATGAAGAACCCGGTGCCTCAGGCAGAGGCAGGTGGAGGCAGGCAATTAAGACACAGCGTCATGCACAAAGGGACCTGAACGGAAACTGAGAGAGATGTCGAGATGTATAGACTGTGCTGCCGAGTGAGACAGCGAGACTGTAATAGATGGTGGCAATTAGAGATTGGGCTATGCTGCTAATGTTATCAAAGCTACCACCAGGGAGTGTTACACACGTTCTAGCAATTCACACACGTCATCCCCTATCTCTTCCAACTCCCTTCCCCGCCTATTACCCCACTATTAAAACGGAAGTCTATTCAAAACCTTAGGATATATTCAGTTTGTGGAATTTATGGTACAATCCATATCGCTAGTATTTAGAGGAAAAACGATCTATCTCTTTTGAATGCGACGTTTCGGTAGACGTCATTGAACTCCATTGTCGCATTTATGGAATTTCTCTGTTATTTGAAATAGTTTTATTACACTGATTATGAAAACTTAAAATTACGAACATATATCCAAAATTTCCTTAATGTTTTACATCAAATTTCTGAAACAATGACGTTGCTGTTTGTTAAATTATTTTAGAACACAATTTAATTAGGAACGAAAAATAGTAGTTTACTGGTGTCTATACTCTTGAAAAAAGTAGTTTGTTTCTAAAACTGAATAATAGCTAACTCAACTGCAGTTTTAGCTCTTAATTTAGACATATTTACCTAACCTTTATTTACAGATTTAATATTTTCTCACATTACTGTCAAGGAAACAAATGTCTAAATTGCGAAAATCTTGCTAAGAATCATTTACACAAAATAACAGTAATCAAACCGTCACTGTAGGCCGAGGCTGTTAAGGGTCTGGATTTCGAATCCCGCCAGGAGCGTCCTCCCTGATTGAATTTTTTTTTTTTTTTTCAGGTTTTCTTCAGTCCTCATAAATGACAAATGTCGGGAAGGTACCCAAAACTTAGGCCTGGAACGTTTCTTTCCTTAAAAAAAATCTTTTCCACAATATATCATTTCATGCATTAACAGTGTCCACCATCTGTGTGCCTCAGTAGTAAAAACGGGCATTCAACATCATTAAAAAAAAAAAAAAAAAAACAGTAATCAACGTTTGCTTTTCGTTCACTTCATGTTGGTGAAATTGTTAAAGCGCGAGTTTCTCATTAGAAACGCTTGTTGGCTCAGCACAACTGCAAGATAGCGAACGAAACTCTAGTCTCTTGAGAGCGAGCAGTCAGTACAGAAACGCAAGGTTTGATATCTACAGTGTCATAGTTCTGCACGCAATGTAGACGTAACCGAGAAAGGTTGGGCCCCCTGGTAAAACGATTCATGGCCAAACATATGGGTTCAGTAGCATGTCTTTGACCGTGGGAAATATCAAACTTGATAGATTGACAGGACCTCAGAGGAACCGGAGGCATAAAAATTTCAACAACAATTATAACATTGTTGTTGTTGTTGTTGTTGTTGTTGTTGTTGTTAGTGGTAGTGGTGGTGGTGGTGTGGGATTAGGATACAAAATATCCTAATCCTTAGATGCTAGACACCGGTCACCGCTTAACTTTAGCATCTGGCACAAGCACATGTAATATGCTGAATCGTTAAGGATCATTCTTGGAGGCAAAATTTTCCAGTACTTCACCCATGTCAGTTATTCTGGCTCGATACTTAAAATACTTAGCCCACTTAATCACGCTTGTGCTATGGTGCTAGGTATATATTTTTATTTGTTTTAATTTTTAAAAGGATCGCTCAGAACACGCAGAAAGAGAAATAAAATGAAATCAGTGCATACCTGACGCTAAAGCGTTATTTTCGAGTAGCAAGAGGTGTGTCAATTCTCGAAAGGTTTTGTTTTTCATTTTAGAAAATGGGCTATTTTTCTTTTATTATTTCAGAATTAGTATTGATTTGGGCTTATGGACACTCTTTAACATCTCAAGTCATCAGCGTCCCATTCAATTAAGGGCGTGAAACGGCCGACAAATTTTGCTCAGGGGCCTCTTCTTTCCAGTTTGATGTTCTTTATCGTGCCGTGAATGTAAGACACGGGACCCACAGCTTCACTTCCCTTCCAAAGGAAGCCATACTTTGAATTTTTACGCCTGAAAAAATACATCGGTCCTGATCGGGTTTAAACCCACGATCTTGGGTTTCCGTTTTTGCGCACCGCTCAAAGGCTCATAAATACTTTTAAAAGTGAGTTCATTTCGAAAAAAAAAAGAAAAAAAAACAAGATTAATCAACCTAAAACACAAAAATTGAATTGCTAGAACTGGCTATGTTTACTATAATATCGTGAGACGAGAAGAATCAACCACTATGCTTTAATTCTACCACCTTACTAGATTTGATGTAATATCGAAGCCAATCGACACTGTATCTGTTTAAATAATGCTGAAGCAACATAAAATTAATCACTACATTCACCATTCACGAATGTACCCTAAATATACATTGTTGGCGACAAACGAGCAGCGGCAAACGATAGGCTCTTATTAATTTTCAATACTCAGTTTGTTGATTGATGACTGGATCGGCGTGTTCACTAAAAGTTGCGAACTATTTTTATTTCATTGCTTTGCATGTCTCCCCCCATTATGACAACCTATATACACCCCCCCCTTTTTGTTTATTTTCAATCTTTTCGTTTTTAACGCATAGGGGGGTCTGCGGGGCCCTCAGTTCTGCCCCTAGGTGAACGGCAACATGTATCAATGCAGTTTGTCATCATGCTATTGCTAGTGTTCACTTGGCATTTCCACTAATGATGTCAGTCTGTCATCATCCCCATCCATGTGATAGAAATAGCCAGTTAATCCTTGTATGCCTTGTCTGTAAATCGATGTGTTCGCCATTGCAACTAAGACCTAATCTTAAACCTGAGCCTTTATTCGAAACACCCAAAAGTTAAAGAAAGAATAAACTTAAGAATAAAATAGCCTTCTAGGGTACAAAATTTGATCGTAATTTCTTTGCAAACGCTAAGATTAAAATAATTATGTTTAAATAGTAGACAACATTGTACCGAATTATTACGTGAGACTCCAAGTGATTCTTTTTATTTATTTATTTATGGACGCTCTTTACCATCTCCGGTCATCAGCGTCCCATTCAATTCAGGGCGTGAAACGGCCGACAAATTTTGCTCAGAGGCCTTTTCTTTCAGGCTTGATGTTCTTTATCGTGCCGTAAATGTACGACATGGGACCCACGGCTTTACTTCCCTTCCGAAGGAAGCCATACTTTGAATTTTTATGCCTGAAAAAATACATCGGTCCTGGCCGGGATCATACTCGCGATCTGGACTTAGGAGGCAAGTTTGGTTACCACTTAACCACCAAGATCGACTAAAGACTATAAGTGTCTAACTGTGACTAATAATCATACTAATTTCAAATAAAACTAATAAAAACCCACTTTGAGGGTTAAAGTCTGTGCGTTGTGAATATACAAGTATATCTCACAAAGACCTGCTTCCGAAGCAGGTCGGTAGCAAAAGTGATTGAATGTCTGAGGAGAGAAGAAAAGATCAAACGTGTTTATTGTTCTTTCTTTCTGACTCACATATAGAAAGTACACAATGTTACCTATATATAACTATGATATAAAACTGTTACACTCAAATTTAAAATGCAATACTTTTTTTTTAAAAAAAGGCACCTCTTTCTTGGGAAGCTGTAAGGGAGTGGGTGTCTTTACTGCGTAAAACTATAATCAATGTAATTTCCTATCCAAGAAATAATGAACATACTTTCTAATGTAAAGCAGCTTTGACTCTAATGAAGTTCTGAAAATTGGGTTCACATTTTACAAAAATGAGGATATATAGTCTGTTCATAGTTTTAACAAAGCATAATATGTATGATTCTTTCACGCAGGGCCTATTAATGCTGTAATGCTTGTATATTAGCTCATATGTGTTAATTTTTATTGACAAACTGAAATATTTCCTGTTTCAAATAGGCGCTGTATGTGACGTAAGAGCCGATAACCAATAATGCGATCCAAGGCTCATCCTGACTTGCGCAAGCATACTAGTAATTTTTCAAGTAACTGTCAGAGAGAGATGAAGGGGGCTCGTCTTCTCTGTGATTGTGTACAGTCTAACCAAACATTTAGACGAAATCACTTTAATGTAAAGTATTCCACTATTTTATTTGTAATGGGGTAATATAGAATTATGTAAATGATTTATTTACATAAAATATTTTATTTTAACAGTAAATGACACTTATTATGACCTACTATCTTTAAAACTCAATCATTTTAGGTGGGACCACGGACCATGTGATAGGTTAGTAACTCTTCGTTTACAAACGTTTTCCCTCAATTTATATGCAATTTCAATTGCAGTGGAACGGCGATATCTTGCTAGGATTATATTGAAAGGGGCGTTAAAAATCCAGTAAAAAGCAAGAATTTATTTCAAGTGATTTATATGTTTATGCAAATAAAGGATACTGCAGATTTAAAATCGAGTAATGGAAAATGAAATGGTTTGTAATATTGTACACGCCTAGAGGCAGACTACAAGGGGCAAGTTGGCAAGTGCCTCCCAAAGAACACTTTTCTAGGGGCCCAAGGAACATATCACCGAGTAAAATTGCCTGGATATTGTAAATGGATTTTGTAGATCCTTACAGCTAAAAGAACGCCTTTCGTTAAATGATAGGCGACAGTATCAAAGAAGCATCTTTTTATACGCTCGGTTTCGTTTGCAGTTATGTATGCTGTCGACAACGTGTGGCAATATTATCATGTGCCACATTTTATGCTTATGACTACAACTGCAGAAAAAATACACCTGCCAGTGCATACATGTAAATATATTACATTAAAGTGTAAAAACATATTAAGGATAAATATGCTCAGAACATAATATTCCTTTATTAATTACTGCTGAAAATATTTATAATATGTACTCGTATGTATATTATGATTGATGTGCATTTTATAATTATGTTGTCATGAATACCGCAGAGGGAATTTAGAAAACGTAGCACCTCTGTTATAACGTTATTATTATTAGAGTCAGAATGCCATAACTTTTAAACAAAAAAAAGTTACTGCAACATTATAGCGCAGATTTTTTGAAATTTGCGTGTGTAGCAAATAACCCACGCTGTCACAGGTTATCTGCATCTCAGGGTATGTCGCTGTATCGCTGTGCCTTCACAAAACGGGAGGGGACAGAAAGTTCACTCACAACAAAACACGAGAAAGTATGTTATCCGACAAGTGCATTTATTGCTATCCTTCTACGTTACAAAAAGTCTATTGTTTTGAATGGGAAATGGATGCACTATAGCCTTGACCTAGAAGTTAATTGATTCTGCGCGCCGGTAAGCTTGTTACTTCTGGTGGCTGCGGACTTCCAGGTGTTGAAAAATATTTTCTAATCACGTATTAGCACTTCCCGGTGATGTTATCATACACGAATCTAGACATTCGTATCACGCGGCTATGCTTTCAACTTGCGTGATATAAAAGGTACACGTCTGCATTTACGCGGGTGTTTGACAAAGCTAACAGCACTATTCACTATGCACGTACTCTGAAACTTTGAAATCCAATGTCTCTTGTTGATTCTAAATGCGATTGTTGACTGCCTGAATGGAAGCGTCCCTGTCTGAAGATATTGCGAAACGTCAATGCCCGCAGCCTGACTGTGATTGTCCACTACTTGATTCAGCCCGCTATTATCGTGAAACTAGGCAAATCGCCTCCTTTTTATACAAAATATTTACTTGGGGGTCCGCTTGATCATTCCAAGTACGCCCATGAACACAGTAACGTTTTAAGGGTGTAAAATACTGACGACTGATTGGTCGATTCTCCTAGAAAGTTCTAGAAAGACGCGAAAGCAAAGAGCACTAACGCTAAGCAGCGTAAAAACCAAACTTGCCCACGCCAAAGAAAAGCATTAGTGGTAACTCCAGGTTCGTCATTTAGATAATTTTTCCAACGATACCGATAAATGCTATAAAGTTTTAGGTAGAATGTACTAAAACTAACTCCGATTTTGGATGTAGTGCATTGTCTTGGCGAACAGCAAGGACTTTCCGTAGCCTTCCTCAGCTTTTTTTATACACACATCCTCTAGTTTTAGAAGTAGAGAAGAATAGTAGTCACCTTCACCCTTATACAGAATATACTTAATTTTACTCTTAGGAATCCCAAAAGAATATATTATAGCTTTATAGAGTCTGCTTTCAGTTTCGATCACCAAACGCCAATATTTTAATTGCGACTAAGATAAACGTCGTTTTAACGTCCCTAATTACCTTGGCAACCCGAGTACTACTTTATAAAGTTTAAATTTGCACAAAGGTGCCACATTACTAGGCCACATAGACTCAAAATATATCAAGTGATTTAGTAGGTATACGAAATAATTCTGTAAGCGGAAAAAATAATTTAAACAGAAATAAGCAGCCTTTATGCATGAACTAGGAATGAATAAAGTACAAGTAGTGAATAAAGTACAAGTAATATTCACCATTATATTTAGCATTTCGTTTTTTAACATATCGTATTTTGTTTAAGTAAACACGATAAAAGATACTGTTTTTTTTTAAAATCAAATGGTCCAAAAGAATTATATTGTACTTCATAATTAAAATTCCTCATATTGAATAAGAGTCAGTCAGAAAATAATTTCTTTTAATTTCCAAGAAAACGAAGTAAAGTTTTCACAGCTTATAGCCACAACTCACATAATTCATTTTTCGCTTTTCAATATAATCTCCAGCCTTTCAAATTTTTTTCTTCACATTTTGACTAGACATTTGTTCCTGTACGGTAAAAACAAATGTCCTGGCAATGAGAAATAATTCGTCATTTCTCACTCGGCGTTCAGCACAAATGTCATCGACTGTTCCGTGCAGTGACTTCAGAGGCTGGGTAACTTTTAGGCTTAAACTTTCAGCTTTCGCACAGCCACGAACCGGCGTCTAACGGTGCCTTCTTCTGCCTTTATGAATGCGAATCGATGTTTCATCTTCGGCATTTAGTAATTCTATTACAACTAGCTATCTTATGACACATCAATGTTAGTTATTTTTAAAGCGATTCAGTATTTCCTTCCATTAACTTAAAATAGTGTTATTCTCCAGGAGTGTAGTATAAGGAATGGAGAACCGCACGAAATTAAAATATTACATATTACTAAATAATTTAAAGAAACAGAATATATTCTATCTGATATTTATTTTAATCATTTTATAAAAAAAATAAAATAAAATTGGTATCTACCATAATATTTAACTATCATTAAAATTGTTTTAAAAAGATAATTGGTCCTCATGGCCATTGTTGCCAAAGTAACGGCGCGATTGTCCGTAACCATGGCCAAGATTATGTCACGGGAACATCAAGTACAGTAGTATTTTATATGCACACAAGTACTAGGGAGAATATAAATATGAGAATCAAAGACTTCATAATGTGTAAAAGCGTTTTCAGTTTGCAAGAAACAGGAAAGAGAGAAAAGAGGAACTTTGAAATCGCAGTTGAGAAAAGGGTTTAAAAGTAAAAGCGCATTAATAACCTTATTGGAAATGGTAATTAAAGGAAGCTGGAGCAAATGGTGTACACCGGTAATAAAGATAAGACAGACAATACTACCGCCAAAGAAAACGATTCAGATTAATTCTATAAAGATACACCTACCTCTGTACACGTTCCTACCTCTGACTACTTGTTGTGTTAGACAGCCATCCTTATGCACGGTGTCAAAGTCGTTATGTTTCAATTAACACCACTTGCCCACTCTTTCTTTTTTCCTTGTGCCGCGCTTTAAACTTTTACAGCAGAGAAGTAAAGCTCTTGCCCCCCCCCCCTCCCGCTGAACACTAGAAAACGTGGCAAAGACTTCTGACGCCGCCAACCTGGTAACGCTGTTAAATTCAACGTGAATGCAAATTCTCGGCTTACCGCTCTTAGAAGCATTTTTTGTTATACGTTATCCTGAAAATAGACCCATTAACAGGGTAGGCCCTTGTTTCTTTGCTCTTTTATTCCTCTTCTACGATAGAGCACACAGAGGCTTACAAGGCCTTCTGCGATATCTTGGCCGTTCTCTCAAAGTAAATGACGTAATCTAAAGGTGATATATGGCAAAGAAAGAGATTAATGGAATTCTAAGTGCAGTGAAGTTAAATGAGCAGATATTTGTAATGACACAATAATGTAATCACAACGGGTGGCCTAGGTCTTAAGGCGCGAGCTTGTGAGCGGGAGGTCTGCAGTTCGATTTCCATCAGGAGAATATTTGCAGGTTTCCCTCAGTCCTCAAAATGGCAAATCCCTGGGAGTTACCCTAAACTTAGGCCTGGAACGCTGCCTTCCTTAAAAAAAAATCCTTTCCCAGTATACCATTTCATTTATCATGAGTATTCGCAGTCTGTGGTGCCTCAGTAGTAAAAACGGGCGTTAAACACTATTAAAAACAAAAACCAATAATGTAATTTAACGATTATCAATATGGTATTAGGCTTATATTAGGTGAGACGGGAATTATCCTACACAACTCCAAATGCAAAAAATTTATATAAACTACACAAATTAAAAGTTTGAATAATTAAGGTGACACCAGTGAACTTGAATTTATTTCATGCAAAAATAAAATCTCTTATTCTGCCTTCTGGTAGACAGCCGCGATCTGAAGGTAGGACGATGATGAATGCATACGTCTGGCCAGTCGTTAAGACGCGTGCATTTTACTTACTCGTTTCATTGGGCAATAACAAATGTGTCATTATTTATTGCTTTTTTATACCGATTCCTACATGTGGAGTGCGGAACATCGATCCTGCTGTCGTCGTGTCATGGGCATAAAAATCATAACTGAATACAAAACGTTTTGGAATCTTCCTTTAAGGCATCAAGGGTTATGTAGGTCTGTGATAATTGCACACTCTGTATATTCAAACGTAACAAGCCTAAACTATCTGGGTATGTTTGTGTGTGTGTGAGAGAGAGAGGGGGGAGAGTATCTGTTCTGCACGTTCGGAAACCTAGAACTAGTTGTATCTTATGTTATGTGCACACATTAGATCAAAATACAACTCCGGGTAAAAGTCAACCACGTCTGCTTTCACCTCAATAGCATTCAAAACGGAATTTTACTAGCGGGCTTTAATTACAAATCATCCTTGTCCGCTCAGCCAGTGTTTCGTGTAAAGCTGTTAAACCTTATGCAGTCGATCACGCTTTCAAAACATTCCTACAGTCTTAACGTTGAAATTGAAGCCCTTCGATGACAAAAGAGTTTTGTATCCGGAATGCACATTCTGAATGACTTCGTTCATCGTAAATTTGCTAATTTCATTGCTAAAATTTCTCTTTACATTCGAAGACCCCATTTGTGTAATCTTCTCTTTGTTGTGCGAAAGTAAATAACATATGAAGAATGAGAGGATGGTGTGTATGTTTGTGTGTGTGTGTGTGTGTGTGTGTGTGTGTGTGAGTTTTGTGATAGGGAGTTGTTTTGGGGTGTTATGGTGACTGCAGAAGTATTACTGTGGTTCCTCTCCCTTCTTTCTTCTTCTCGCTGATTTTAAGGTCCAGACTGCGTCGAGAGATGTTAGGCTTCTTACAATCCGGCTTTATGAGACTTAAAGATAGGGGATTTTTGGAAGGAATTCACTGGTAGAAGAAATTGAATAGGTCCTTGTCATGTGAACAAGTGCAAAACCGAGTCAGGTCAATAGAAGAGTTTTATTGTTAGTCCATTCCTTACACTCACGGGTTACGTTAAATTTTAGTTACTGTTCGTTCATTGTAAGGAACTTCGGCTCCCGCACTGATTTTTAATTCAAAATGTACTATCGCTTAGGTTTTAATTATAACTGTTGGCTACGACTGCCTACCTTAACTCTCTGGCTTCAACTCCCCAGCTTCAATTGCCTCGCTTCAACTGCCTACAGCAACCCCCTCACTCCGATTGTCCACAGCAACTGCTCAAATTCTACTTAACCGAAAGTTTTTATTTTGCGGCCGTTTGTCAGTCCATGACGACGCTTCCTAGGTCTAATTCAACTGTTTAAAATATTACCCTGTACTACTCATTGGCTGTTGAATATGAATTTGTTATGCAATCTCCTCGCTGGTAAATCTCTTCACGCTTCCTCTGGCTAGAGGGGGCGGGGTGTTACCTGCTATTGCGCGAAAAAGATATTCCGTAACTGCTTATCGTTTCCTGTTTCTCAAGAAGTTTGCGTAACAATTTTCCTTGAGGGATTAACAGTCGAAGTTCTTTTTGTTCATCTTATACAATATAACCAAACGGTACAGGTCATCGTAGTCCTTGCAAGAAAGAGAGTCCGGCTCTCTTCCGCTCCTTTCTACTTTCCAAAGATTTTGTGTTCGCCAAACTGACGGCCTTGTGAGATTTTAGGAAGGTATTAGTCTTCCACTTCTCGCTGAAAATATTATGCCTTCTAATTTTTAATATTACTTTAATATCCTGTTTTAATTTAATATTCTCTTGATTAAAGTGACTACCTGAGTGATTTGTGTGGAATAGGGATCTACTGCTTCAGTTGCCAAACCTTCAATATTTGCGGCAATTTAGTCCAATTTTCCTCTGTTAAAAATGTACATTTTTAATCGCAGTTTTTGTTTTGCACTAAACTAGTAGATTCATATTTGTACATAACATTTGAATTGCCCTTCTGGAATGTAGCAATAGATTTAAAATAATGGTTTTTCAAGAAAATGCGTGTCTCTAGATTCAGCTGTTAAACTATGTTAACCAATTAATGTATAAGGCCGTGAGACCGATAGGCAACGTTTAGAAAGATCCTTTCAAGAACATGAAAGGGGACTGAGTGAAATTAAATTAAGATACTCCTATTAGCCTAGATGTACAATACTATAAGACAAAATATATAACTAAAGCCTATATACACTCCCATCAAATGTATCGTGCTTACAGTTAGTTGCGATTCTGTATGTTTATCGCTTTGCCGGGAAATTCTATTTCAATTCTTTCTTTCTACATATGGACAGTTCACTTTCACATCCTTACAATCTGTATATTTATTTCGGTTGTTCGAGATTATCCTGTATATGCAGCGTAATTTATTGTTATCCTTCTGCAGGTATAATTTGGTCACTATGATTTAGATATGCATATGACTGGTTAGCATTCCATTACCTCATACAACGCAGCAGGCTAGGATGAATGAATCTCGATAATTAGTTCCTCAGGGAAAAACTTCAGACTAGTAAGGAGGTAACTTGCAAGGTAAACAACTTCGGAACCACCGGGGCAAAACTAACTTTGCTTTCAAGGATGAAATAGCCTCCCCCCAAAGTAAACTCTGAGTGAAAGGGATGGAGGCAAGAAAAAATATTCTCATTGTAAGGATGGCCACAATTTTACCCCTTCACATTTCTCCCTCTTTCTGTTCTTTCTTTGCGCAGTCTTTTCTCTAACGGACCCGCGAATACCCCCACAAGAAAAATAAATAATCCGCTTAGTTATTCGAGTCTCTGATAGGTCGACATCACTTTTTTCTAGGAAATATAAAGGAGAACAAAACTCTGAAGCAATATGGTAATGTAACAAGCAGTGAAAAGGGTGGGGGGATAGAAGCCGATAGACATTCGTTTCCCTTCAAAAATGCAAACCTAATGGTATGTATTGAAGGAAAGGAAACGTCAATATGCGGACTTCCCCACCAATTTTAACGATGTACTTTGTGTCAAGTTTTCCAAAGGAGTATACAGATCTGCAGTTCGCTATCGGGTCTTAATAATGACCTTTGGCATATTCCGCTTACATTTTAGTGTCTTTTCCTCCTAGCCAGAGAGACAAGACCGACAGTTAGGTAGGCAGACAGGTAAGTAGAGAGGGTAGGTAGAGAGATAAAGATAGATAGATGGGTGGGTAGGTGGATGGATGGACGGGTAGACAGACAGAAAGGTAGGTACCTTTTTTTTTTTGATTGGTGTTCAACGTCCGTTTTTACTACTGAGGCACCACAGGCGGTGAACACTGGTGAAATAACTTCGTTTAAAGGAAGGAAACGTCCCAGGCCTAAGTTTAGGGTATCTCCCCGGCATATGCCAGTTATGAAGACTGAGGAAAACCTGGAAAAAACCTCTGTTAGGGAGGACAGTCCTGGCGAGATTCGAACCCTAGACCTCCCGCTCACGAGTCTGTGCCTTAACGACCTCGGCCATGGACGTGCGGACGGGCGGGCGGGCAGGCAGGCAGACAGACAGACAGACAGACAGACAGACAGACAGATAGACAGGTGGGTGGACGGACGGATAGATGGATGGATGGACGGACGGACGGACGGACGGACGGACGGACGGACAGATAGATAGATAGATAGATAGATAGATAGATAGATAGATAGATAGATAGATAGATAGATAGATAGATAGCAATTGCTGATATCTGTAATCGAACTGAAAGCATTAAAAATAATTAATGCATGAACATGACCGTGAACAAACTTCCTTAAGAGTTCTTATTACTGAATATTAAACATTGTGTTAAATCGCGCTGTTTTAATAGGACATTTAGGGGTAGCTTTTCTTTGATAATAAATGTGGAGGATCCAAAGAAACTGCTACTCTTAGAAATAAGGAAGACTACAAAAACGCTGGGTCAGTATCTGGTGTTTCCGTTTTGATGAAAACAATTTCCAGAGTTAATAGAAAAGAACAATGTATTTGAGACAGAGGACCCGGGTTCAGAAACGCCTTATTTGCAAGTTATAAGCCAAAACCATTTATCGTAGGTTGCAGCGATATAATAATAATAATATAAGGCTAGGCAACCCACCTAATAGGTTGCATCAGTATTTAATGTAGCCTTGTTAGTAATGTGTTACGCCTTTTTTTTCTGATAACGAAATGTGATGTTTGTACATGTTATGATATTAATCTATGTTTGAGAGTTTTTCTGTTCATCTTATATTGTTTAATGGATAGCACCGTTGTCATATCATATCTAATAATGTAAGTGTGATTTTAATTAAATGTTTAACTAGATAGAAATATTGAGATAGCGGAGAGCAACAATAGCGTTCACTCTAATTGCGTAGTGATGCTGATATTCGTACCGAACAATGCATATGAGCGAGATGTGATTACCGCCACGGATTGCCGAAGTCGTAGGGAGGTGGGATTTCGAATCCCACCAGTACTGTAATCCCTGATTGAGATTTTTGCCCAGTTTTTCTCAGTCCTTATAAATGGCAAATGCCGGGGAGGTACCTGTTGTGGACCTGATGTGGCTCATGGTTGCGTGTTAGCTGCGAAATATTTAGATAGGAAGATTACCCAATCGGCCGGTGATGGCACCGCTTACCCAGTCCGAGCTCTTTCTCTGGCGAGGATGCTCACAGGGCATGCGCCGGACTCGTCATACCGGACGATAGGGTGTCTACGGTTTAGCTAATACCGACGAGGCTCCACTTGAGAAGTGTTGCTGTCTGGGATCGTCAGGCTGGTACTGCTACGCCACTAAGGTTCGAGGATTGGAGAAGGAGAGTGTCGCCGAAGCTGAAATGGTGTCTTAATTGAGTCCACCAGGTAGAACGGGCTAATAATGAGAACTGACTGCGGGACAGCCTATGTCGGCCTATTTATACCTGCACCTTGACTGCCGCCTTACGACACGTTACGCTAAGTTGCATGAAAATGGTGAATCAATAATTTTCCCTGTGCCAAATTCCATCGATCGTATGGAATTAAAAACTCAAAATATTACAACGGATCTTAATGAATTATTAAACCTACTAAACACAGCCTATAGAAGAAGAAACGATTACCTGGATCTCAATGAAGTATATCAACACTTTGTACTTTCGTTATGGCAGGATAGTTTTTGACATTAAGCAAAGCTGGCCTAATTGTTATGCTCATATCCGGCACGATGGAGTAAACTACTCCAAAAATTACTCCGGAAACACTCTAAAGATTGAAACTAAAATACCTAGTTCTCCAACAAAGCCCAGATATCCTGCTAATACTCCTTTCAAAAACAAACATCCTATTAAGAAACAAAACACACACAAAACAAAAATAAACAAAATTAAAGGAAGTAATTTTGGCGCTGTTATAAAACAACTAGGAAGGAATAATAAACCTAGCTCTAAATCCAAGAAAGTAGCCGATCAAGAACTTAGGACCGGTACCAAGCATCGCTCTGTTGCAAATTCTGGATAAGTGTTATCTAAAAGACAACATGGCAGATTACGACAAGCGTAGAATAATCAAAATTGGCCAAATAAACGCCCAGAGAAGTAAACAAGTGATGTTGGAATTAAATAAAATTGCAGAAGAGCTGAGATTAGACTTATGCATTCAGGAACCTTATTCCTTTAAAGGAAAACTAGCACATAACCCAGCAAGAGCATGGATAATTAGTCATGGAGAAAATCCCATGGCATCAATTATAATACATAAATCAAATTTACAAATAGTTAATATAACACAGTTAGGAGACACACATACCAACTGTATTGAAGTAACATATGACAGCGGAAAATTTATTCTAACAAATCAATATTTTCAACACAGCCATGCAATAGATCCTTATATAACAAAAATAAAAGAGGTCAGTAACACTTTTTCACAAGCGATGCCAATGCCAAATCTGACTGATGGTATAGTAACATCAAAGACGAAAGAGGAGAAAAACTGGAAGAAGCTATTGCTGAACTAAATCTTTTTGTTAATAATCAACCCAGCAACCCTCCCACTTTTGAAAATAGAGCCGGTGCTACTGCCAACATTGACATAACTTTATGTAAGCTAAGCTCAAATAATAAAATAATAAATTGGAAAGTAGGTCAAGATATGACCACTAGTGATCGCAGATTAGTCTATTTCGATTACTGCACACAAAAACCAAAATTTAAAGAAGGAAGAGGAGAGAAAATTTACAATTACAAACAAGCAGACTGGAATCATCTTAGACAGGAATTTGAAAACTTAAAATTGCAATACGAAGGGGAGAGTATTGATAAGGACGCCAATAACCTTGTCCAAACAATACGAAAGACCATGGAGAAATCTGTTCCCACAACCATACCCAAAAATATTATGATACTATTTAGACGGATGCACTGCAAAAAGCAAGAAGCAAAGTTAGGAAACTAAGAAGAATTTATCAAAGATCGATAATTGCAGAAGAAAGGGAGAAAAACCTAAATAAATATAGAGAAGCTAAAAAGAAATATAAAACCACTTTAGAAGAAACAAGGACGAACTCATGGAAAACATTCGTAGAAAAGAAATTAGACACCAATATATGGGGAATGCCCTGTAAAATTATTATGGAAAAAATCAAGAAACCGGATATTCTAAATACAATAAAAAAAGACAATGGTAAAATGACTACAGACTGGAAAAGCTCTGTAGATGCCCTTTTGGACAAGTTACTTCCACAGGATGATAAAAGTATGGATAATATTCAGCACATTCAAAAAAGAGTGGATATGAATACCAAATATAGAAATAATAGACTAATCTACCTCTTTGATGTGTTGGAAATTAAGTTAGCTATAAATAAGCTGAAAAGGAATAAAGCAGCAGATCCAGATGGAGTAATGAATGAAGTTTTGATGAAATTGGAAGATAAAATTACACCGTTCTTATGTCGACTTTTTAATGACTGTATATGGCAAGGGTGCTTTCCCTATTGCTGGAAAGCAGGAAAAGTTATTATCCTGAAGAAAAGTGCCGACAAGGATCCTAAGGAGCCGAAATCATATAGACCTATATGCCTCTTAAATACTCTTGGAAAAATCT
This sequence comes from Metallyticus violacea, assembly GCA_030762175.1. Lineage (NCBI taxonomy): Eukaryota > Metazoa > Arthropoda > Insecta > Mantodea > Metallyticidae > Metallyticus > Metallyticus violacea. The sequence goes on from CM060845.1 coordinate 88,735,275, forward strand.
TGGAACCACTCGTCTGTAAAAGATTAAAAGAATTTAGGATCATGACGGGTATGAATAACAATCAATTCGGCTTTAGAAAAGGAAGATCGACTCAAGACGCAATAAACCACCTATTAGATATTGGCAATAACTCAAACTCAAAATATTTCATTGGAATTCTAATTGACATTTCTGGCGCTTTCGATAATTTATGGTGGCCGGTACTATTTGAGAGGTTACGAGAAATAGATCTCCCTAAATGTCTATACGCAGTATTAATGGACTACTGCAAAGACAGAAGGCTTCATGTAAAAGGTACTGAAGAAACTGTTTACAGAGATATAACTAAGGGATGTCCCCAAGGCTCGATCTTAGGGCCAATTTTTTGAGACATAGTTTTGGAAACTCTTTTAGACGAACTAAACAACGATGAAAATGTGGCAAAAACCATCGCGTATGACGACGATGTTTTATTTCTAATAGGAGGAAACAATAGAGCAAATATAGAAAGAAGAGCGAATAAATTAACTAATAAATTAAGTAATTGGTGTAGTAAAACTAAACTCCAAGTCGCTCCAACTAAATCAGGCTACATGCTTTTGAAAGGTAATCTCAAAAGAGATCCATGCATGAAATATAACAACCAAAATATAAGGCGCCAAAAAGAAGCAAAATATTTCGGAAATTACTTAGATAGAAACTAAACTTTAGGAGACACACTGAATACGTACGAAAAAAATCCGAAAACGTTATGATGAAATTAGCAAGATTAGTTCAGTGGAATTTTAAAATTCCATTAAATGTCATTACAACATACTACACGAGCATTTTTGCTTCAATAATGACTTATGGAGCAGGGGTCTGGGCTCTGAGGATGAAGGATGTCCAAATAAAAACTCTATTAAGAAGATCACAAAGGAAGGTGTTATTAAGATTTACAGGGGCATTAAGCACCTCACCCACTATGGCCCTTTTTGTAGTAACAGGAATATGGCCAATTGACCTATTGATTAAATTAAGAGGTGCTCATTGGTTGAAGAAAGGCAACTTGGATAAAGTAAGTTTAACAATCGGCAGTCACTGCAACAATTTAAATGAAATAAAACATAAATTAAAAGAACAATGGCAGCACGAATGGGAAAATGTCGAGGCAGGCAGGAGAACTTTCGACTTATTTAACAACATTTTTGAGAGATTAAAACTAAAATTTATACAACCTACCAAAGGCATGATACATTATCTTATAGGATACGGGCCTGACAAAACTTATTGGAAGAAAATTAACAGAACAGAGGTCGATATCTATACGCTTGCAAAACACAGGATAACTCAGAGCATGTGTTATTTGAATGCACACGCTATTTAGAACATGTGAGAGCAGAAAGAGAAATTTTAAGAGGCCATCAGGTAGCACATATACTTAGAAATAAGGGCTTATATAAATACCTCGAGCAGGCCGTACTCAAAATAAGTAACCTAGCACGGGAAGAGATAATACCACAAGAGCAGATAATAAGATGTAATGAAAAAGCTGAGGACGAGGTAAGAAGATCAGAACGCATGCGTATGCAAAGACAGCCCCCAAACACAAATAACTTAACAAGAATAGAAAATATACAAAATAACTTTAATTAAATCAACAGGAAGAGAATATTAGAAGGAGAAGATAAAGGTAAGGAAGAAGGGAATATGGAGATGAAAATGCCTAAAAAATATAATAAACGGGAATAATTTTGATTTACAACCTGAAGTAGAGAATATATCTATAAGAGTTTTGACACCGGGAAGAAGATGGAAGAAGGAAGATTACAGAAGGAGAAGGAAGGGTGTTGGAGATACACAGGAATGAGCCGCGGCAGGAGATGGAGGATGGAGAAATGGTGTCCGGAGAGGAGAAGCTGAGCGCAAGAAATGGTGCAAGGAGGATAGAGCGAAATGGAAGAAGGAATGGTTGGGAAGAAAAGATGGAGAGTAATATGGTGGAAGCGAGGTGATAGTGTTTAATGAGTTCAAGTGTTGGGACAAATAAATGAAATGAGTAGGAAAGATTAATGATAAATGAACTTTAAGTGAAGTAAGTTGTCAAAGAGAAGGATATTATTGTGATTGTAATAAATTAAGGAGAATTGAAACAATAAGGATAATGTCCAATTTAAGAGAATTTCTGCCGAGTACCGGATACCATTACATACCGCTGGTAACCAGTGGTTAGTAGTAGTATAGTTGTATAGTTATGGAATAAATTTAAAGGATAGAATAGCTGGCTACCAGCTATAATTCCTACTGGCTCCCAGTAATATTGTTAAACTGTTAATTTGGTAGTTTTGTAGATTTTGGAAGATTAAAGATTAATTTTGGAAGTAGTTAAATAAATTTATATTTTGGTTCAATTAATTATTTTATTATTTTTGTTTATTGTTTTATTATATTATTTTAATCTAGTTATTAGGAAAATCTGTAAAATAATGTATTAAAATATTATTAAATTGAATTGAATTGTATAGTTATAATAACAATAAATGGAAAATTTGATATACACGCCCTGGTTTAGGAAACCAGGTACCAGGGTGGCGTATACAGATTTTATTTTATTTTTATTTTAATTTTTTTGTTATACCTGCCGCCGGGTTCAGGTCATTAGCGCATAGTACCTTTGGTGCTCTCATAGTTAGCTGTGGCGAGCTTGTTCAATGGAAGTAGCGGGTTGACGCTATAGTACCCTAAACTTAGGTCTGGAAGGCTTTCTTCCTTTAAAAAAAAAAAAACCTTCCCAATTTATCATTTCATCTCATGTATCAACAGTGTCCGCCACCTGCGGTGCCTCAGTAGTAAAGTTAAACACTATTTTAAAAAATGCTGAGATTATGTAAAGTTACCGCGGTTGTTATGCGCTTATGCTTGTAAACCCCGCGTAACATCAAAAAGTCTTGTGCGTGTATTTGTGCAGCCCGTATTACATCTGGAAAGAGGAGTTTAATTTGGTGGATGTATTTAAAAGCGCTTAAGTCGAGACCGAGAGTGTTGTTCCACTAATCATCAGAGCTGTTAAGTGTCTTGTCATCTCATTCGGGCACCGTTAAGATAATTAGTATAACAATGAGGATGAAGTGTTCCTTTTCAACTATATATATATATATATATATATATATATATATATATATATATTCACAGTAAATAAGTGAAGTAAATCGCATAAATCATGAGTGCCGAAGATGCCACACACTTTTACGGAGAATTCCAGGACGTGAATTCAGATATCTGTGAAAATGTACGATGAAATTCATGCGTATTTGCTAGTCTTTCTCTCTTGGCAGGAAAACAAGAACGGATAATGTAATGAAAGTGAGATCGCGTGTTATTGGTCTGTTGTTTGGTGTTGTGTTGTTCTGTAATACGAATGTAAACAAGTTTTTAACCTTAACTCAAAAAACCCCAAGTGCAGCAATGTAGAAAGGCTTCGTTAAAAATCCCCTCCTCAGCTCCAATGAATCAGACTGGCAATAAAGTGCAAAATTACCCTGAGATATTTGTTCATAAAGTTTTAAAATAACTAGCTGAAACACCCAAGCGCATTAAAACGGGGTAAAAAGCGCTTCACTATAGACGTAGATAATGATGATTGGGAAAGAAACGGCACTAATGCAGGCATAAGGTACGAGTTGTGCAATGAACTGAGGTAGGAGTGTTTAGAAGACAACAATCTATGCGTATAAGTAGAAGCTTTCACTTGTTTAGCCCGAGCGATGGGACGTATACAATTGCGGGAACCTGCAGACAACACAACTTGCATCATGGTCATGGCTGAATCGAAACTGGGAGATATGTTGTTGAGCGTCTGTTGTAAATGTTTTTGCAGCTTATGAAAGTGCAGGTTTCGGTACTGGAGCTTCCTCTCTCCAATAAATACGTTTGCCCTAAGTCTATCATCATGAAATGCCCGATATATGATATAGACACATAACTGAATGGACCAAAGCCTAAGCTTTGAAAATGGAAAAAGAATAATGCCAGAGTTTGTAATATTTCACTTTTTCCGCGGAAATGTTTAGAGAATCCTCATTTTTGACAGCACTGTCACCTTCATCATTAATCGTTTTATGCGTGCTTTTGAAATTTCTTTAGGTAAAAAACTCTTTTCTACTCTTAAAAATACGCGTATGCATATTGAATCTCTGAATTATATGACAGTATAAGTCCCCTTGTTTGCACTATATGGAGTTATATTATAGTATATCTATATATTTGTATGAAATTTGTCATTTCATATTCAAAAAACACAAGAATATACTGAGTTTTATAAGCACAAAAGTCCTTAGCAGAGCGAAAGCTATAGTTGCAATTATTTACTTAACAGATAATGGTATGACACCAAATACGGATTTGGTGAAGGCGATAATCTTTATCGGCGAGGCCGGAAACTTATAGACCTACCCTCGTATAGGTAAAAACCAAAGTTGTACATTTTTTTAATGTCTGGATTACTCTGAATTATAACTCTCAAAATAATTGTTAGCATAGCTTGTATTAACTGTCTTAGCTGTTTAATTTCACTATAAAAATGTAGAATTCTTCCTACATACTATTCGCCTGTTTAGTTAGAACTTTATTAATAACACATTGGTTTTTATTTTCAAAGAAAAGCAATCAAAAATAAACACCAACGTATTATCATCAAGAGTATTAGATATACTCCTGTCAAGCATTCCCAAATTTCCAGATATAAAATTTCATTAAGGTCGTAGAACATAATATTTTCTTTCCCTTTTGGTATTCCTCACCCACACTGGGAATGAAATGAGGGCAACAGAGAATTCACTGCACACCTAAAATATCCCCACGGCACTAAAGAGTAATTTGGTTGATTGGTTGAAATCTAAAGGAGAATTTTTATTTTTCGCATGTACAGCGAATGGAATTAGAGGCAGAGTTGATTTATATATATATATATATATATATATATATATATATATATAAGATACAGAAAAAATGAGTATAACGCTTATATTACCGTTCCGAAAATAAATATATAAATATACAAACTTCATTTGAAATATAAAAATATAAGAATTCATAATTCTTTCCGTATCTCTCTTAACGCCATTGAAAAGTAGCATATACCGTACAGTGAAAATATATACGTGGTTCTAAAGAGAAATTCAGAAATTTGGTGTATTTGGTTGAATACTTGAAGAACAACTATGACAACAGAGGAAAAGAAAGGGCATCTGAGCAAAATTTATTGGCCGTTTCAAGCCCTGATTTGGATTGGACACTAATGACCAAAGTTATTTAAGAACATCTATAAATTAAATACACTAAATATGCGTTTCATTAGTATTAATAAACTAACTGTGCTCTTGTGTTTAATATTTTATAATAGGAATTAATTTGCGACAAGTAGAAATAACATACAGCATTAAATACATTTTTAGTAAATTAAGTTAAAATGCGACATTCTCCTATAAAGCTCTTGAATACATTTGTAAATGATGCGATGTAAGCATGAATGAAAGATGGGAGTATGCAGGTCAGGCACCGAAAAATGGTAAGAAATGCACTTTAGCTATGAACCAGACCTGAGCAAAATAAAGCGCAATTGCATAATTAAAAATATAGAGGCATTAAATATTTTAGTAAAATTTCGGGAAACTCCACCTAGAACAATGAAGTTGGTGTACAGGGCGGTTGTGAGGTCAACTATGGCATACTGGACCGAAATTTGGGGATGGGAAAACACCGAGGAATTTAATCAGGTACAAACACAGTTTATAAAGCAAGTAGGGAGGGATATAGAAAATTGTGGGGTTCTTAAAGCGTTTGGTATTTCTAGCGAAAGTGTAAATTTAAAAATAACAATTAAATACTGGTTAAGGATAATACTCGGGGATCAAGCTTTCTTTGAGCAGTCTGTGTAAGGGAACAAACAAGGGAAAAGTGGAATGGGCATCAAAAATAAGAAAAGGCTTAGACAAATTTGTATTGGGGTGTAATTGGTTAAGGGGAGAGAACATTACATGAAATAGTTGTAAAATAAGTAAACGGACAATTGAGAGATATAGATAGGCAAAATATTGAGTCTCAATGTGCAGAAAAAGTATCGCTTAACCTGCAGGCTCAAATACATCCGGTGTGGGGAGGGGGAGATTATCTAGATATCTGTGGCAGAGAAGAAAGAAGTGATCTCGCATGGTGCAGATCAGGGCCTTGGAAAAGAAACAAAAGGTTAATGCTCTCGGGGAAAAGAATCTGCCCACTGTGCGGAGAAAGCGATACCTGGAGGCATAGTTTGGCAGAATGCAGGGAAACGGAAATTTCAAGAAATGTGCATTTATCACTGTAATTTCTGAATTCCAATAGAAGTTTGAACATTTGTCGGGAAGTGTTGGTGCATGCGAGATACTAGCACAATTTGGGAATATTTCTAGAGAAGACTCGATAAAGAAGGTTCATGGACATAATGAAGAGAGAGGAGTTGGAGAGGAGGTGTGAGTAAATGGAAGGGGGCTCAAGAGTAAGGGTTGTATTTGTATATAACATTGTTAATAGAAAAGGTAAATACATCGAAGTATTTGCATATTTGTATGTATCCATGTATGTATGTATGTATGTATGTATGTATGTATGTATGTATGTATGTATGTATGTATGTATGTATGTATGTATGTATGTATGTATGTATGTATGTATGACTCTTTTGATTGTTATAAGGACGATATTAGCATGTACGGCCGTAGGGCCCATGCGACAGTAGTATTTATTTTAATGTATTCTAAAACTGATATAATAAAACGTGTGTTACTACCACTATCTTTGCATCAACCGGTAGCTTCCATCAGCCCTACTATCGCAGAAGTTGAGAAAAACAGTCATCTATGCGCTTTTTCCAAAACCTATAGTCATCTAGTAGTTTTCCTTCATGATAGTATGAAGTATTACATCTTCTCTGGCTTTATCCATACAAAATTCAGATATTGTTTACGTCAGCTCACATGCCAGTCAGAGATAATTCCGCACTAAGGTGGAAGAGGGCATAAGCTAATCCATTTAAAATACGCGCACTGAGAACAGGCGGATTATATTACGCTAGACATGATATATGGAGATGACAGTGATGATGAGCAACACGAAATAACTTATATGTAAGACCAAAGAATCTGAATACAACCTGCATATACGCCGTTTGGTCATAAACTCCTCGGAGGAAGGCGAGCAGTCTAACTACTTGGTGCCTCGTGGCTATGAAGTACATTTTGCTTGACAGTAAACAATTCATTCAGCATATTTATTAACATGAAGTGACGATAATCTTCGATATTTGTAAATATTTTCTGTAAAACAAACTTAAATACTTTCCTTTACATAAACTTCGTATAGAAACACTTTCACAGAAAGTTTCTTTTTTCTTTTTTATTTCAATATTTGAATAACTATGGGCATACTTGTCTCTACTTTAAGGAGGCATACATTGTCCTGCTTGGTTATGCTTACTAAATGTCCTACAGCATATATTCAGTTAATTGATAGGTTTGAAAAATATCCCCGTTTGCCATGGATACTGTGGGCATTGAGAGGCTCCATACTAAGATATTCTCTTCTGCATACTAGGAGATGCATTTTGTTACGTTGCAGCTCCCTAAGTGACTCTTTACTCCCCATTTGCTTCTGAATTTGACATAAACGTGATTATTAACTATTGCAACCAAATTTTTTAAATAAATTTCTTTACAATGGAAAGAATTGAGGAACTATTCTCCAAATAATGGTCGATAAAACAACTCATCTACCAACGGCATCCATTCTATACATGCAATTCTGACTTTGAAGCAAAAGAACAAAGGCTATCGAGTTAAATGCTCTGTTCCACTATTTTTATATAGGTGCTATATTATCTAAAGAATATTTTTCTTTTTTGTTTCCCAACCAACAATTTATTAATAATTGTCTAAACCACATAGATACTCATGAAGAATTAGAACGAATAGTATATTTTTCAGTCATTGTGAATCTCAAGGAGAAATGTGCTACTATTTATTATTGCTAACCTGGAAGCCTACTAGTTTTCTCATCTCAAGTCTTTTAGAAAATATATGAGGCAGCTGAAATATGCAGACCTAGAAAATAATTACAGCTTTGAATCACTTTCGTTCAAAACTATACGTCATGGATTGAACCCAATGATTAGTACTTAGTTCATTTAAGATTGAATGACTTACAGATTAAACCAGCAAAATCCATATGAGACTTAAAGGCTTGTTTTGCATGTTTATCACAGTTTTTAAGTAACTTTCTACCACTATAAACGTATTATAATGGCGTAATGTGTTGAATGTCTTTTTGTTAGAAATAATCTCAAATGATTTCCTCAATTGTTCTTTACCTTAATAAGCTTGCTCTGCATGATCAATGCCCACGTCATTTTCAATTGCACAAGAAAGGAAGTTCTCAAGTCTTTGTTGTTTTGTATGTAAAATTGGTCAACAAAAGTATATAAATGAATAGCTTTAAACGTTAAATTCTGGCAAATTTTTTATGTGCTGCTAATATAACGTAACATTTGCGAAAGTGTCCTCAGCGATTGCAGCACATGCCGTTTCAATTTCTTCCCGAAGAGCTGCTGGTGTAGCTGGTTTTCTACGGTATACATCCTTAAGAGTTCCCCATAGGTAGAGGTCCAATGGAGTTAGTACCAGAGAACGCGGTGAAAACCTCTTCGTCCTATTGTCTTTGAACTTCAACAACATTCTCGATTTTCCAATACCACTTCAAAATTGCTTTCCGCTGTCAAACTATAATTTTGGTTCCATTTTGGTGTAAAAACGCTAGCATAATGTAATGTGAGTTACATCTGTTTACAGAACATCATACGGTTTTTTTAATGATTTATTTATGGACGCTCTTTAATAGCTCAGGTCATCATCGTCCCATTCAACTCAGGGCGTGAAACGGCCGACAAATTTTGCTCAGAGACCTCTCTTTCAGGCTTGAGGTTCTTTTTTCGTGCCGTAAATGTACGACACGGGACCTACGGCTTTACTTCCCTTCCGAAGGAAGCCATACTTAGGAGTTTTACGCCCCGAAAAAATCCATCGGTCCTGCCCGGGTTCGAACCCGCGATCTTGGGTTTAGGAGGCAAGTATGGTAACCACTACACCACCAGGACCGACATATCATACGGCAATCTGGGCTTCATTTGTTCATTGTTAATTTACCTGTCACTTAGCAACGCTATCAAATGTGAGTTACTGTTTACAGAACATCATACTACACATTTGTATTTTCGTCCAACTTTGAAATATATTAAATATATGCATCTAATGTGAAAGTGTATACACATATTTTGGCACCCTCGGTATTAAAAGACCTGGAATATAGATTCTTACATGATTTTTGTTTTTTAAGAAAGCAATGTGTGTATTATCTTTGGTCTAAGCTAAGGAACAATTTACATTTAAATGTTGTATTTGTTTTCAGGAGTACCTTGTACTTAATTTTGTTTTATAACGTTTCTGGTAATTTACAAAATGTCGTTCATTTATTTTAATATGCCTTCTCATTTGGGTAAAATGAAAAATTTTCAGATTTGTTGTTATTAAACTCACGATTAATTACTAAACAAATAGTGTATTATTTTAAAGCCATTCTACACTTCATTTTGAAAATAGTCCTTACGGTACTTCCCTAATGGAATATAAATATAGTTTAATATGTATGTTTCAAACTTAGCTATAATATTTCATGTGTTGCAACTGGTAATGTAGATATGAGTGTATAAAACAGCATAATACTAACATGTAAGTTGAAAAAAAAAAAAAGCTTCTTGGTGTTTCGTTACGGAAGTCTGGAAGGCCAAAAGGGTCATAAAACTACACAATAGGAAGAAATCCGAGGGTCGCGTATGAAGCCCCTTTCATTTTTAAAGGGGCTGCTTTTGGAGTGCTAATAAACCGAAGGACCTTTAAATTCGTTAGGTCTTTGAACCCGAAATGTATTGTGTTGTTAGCCTTTAATCCAGCCAATGCCAACAAAATGTATTATACTTTCAAAGAATAGCGAATGGCACGTGGGGCGGGGAACAAAAACCAGTTAATGGTAAATATTTTTGAACTTTTCAGATAGGCGCAAAGATTGCAGGTGCCTTTGTTGTGACCCTGTGACCCTGTGGCAATCGTAAAGTCAACGATTATTTTATTTGAATGTAATATATAAGGAGGGTTTGCTCACCTGGTGTAGGCAGCTTGAAGTTTTACACGCGGCGAGATACAAGCAGTACAAGTTCTAGACGCGGTGAGACGCAACTCATTCAGCACGTAATTATAACATTTACACGCGGCGAGATGGGCATTCTTAAGTTTAACACGCGGCAAAATACACGCAGTTCTGATACATCACTTAGGCGGTTTTTAAGTTGATACTCGACTGAGAAGCCGTTATCAGTTACGCAGTTCCGAACCTTAGTTAAGCAGTTTTCAGTTTCACGCGCTGTGGCCTCATGTGTAAATTTCACACGTGGCAACTAAACTTTTATCGGCATAGCTAAGTTTATCGTACGCAAAAAACCAGAGGACGCGAAAGACTTCCGACATTATACATAGTATTTACACTATTAAAATCCTCTCTCAGTCCTATCAACAAAATAGCAGAATTCACCCTGAGAAATTGTTGTTGAAGCGTGGGCAACAACACCGAAGCGCCCACTAATGTACAAAACTACTTCAAAATTAGCATCACAATGTGAGGCCACTCGATGTAGACAAAAATCGCTTCAAAATTGGTGCCCAACATGAGGCAGATAGCCGGAACCTACTAAACAGCTTCATAATTTGACGACAACGTGGGGTCACAAATAACCATTCTGACAATTTGGCTCTAATTGCTCGGGTCATATTAAGTAGTTTCAGTTTTTACAAAACTGTAGAAATGTGTATATCCTATTTGCTGGATCAAAGGTACATGTCAGTATTTGTAACTGTGCATCGCTGTTGTTCCCTGTACTACTATCAGACACAAGTGTGCATTGAAGTCGCATTGCCAGACAAACCTGATGATGCAGTCCAAATTGTTGGTGAAACTTATAAAGTGATATAATATAATTACTGTGGTCCGCATGCTGAGATTGTAGTATTTGTTGATTCATCATATTACTAAAGAATATGACAATCAATTGGGGAGTGCAATGCACCCTTGCCTGCAACACAAATAGTGGTAGCAACTGAAATTTACCACAATAAAATAGCCTCGCAAAACACAAAAATGATTATAAATTTGTCAGTAAACCGAATATATTTGAAATTTCATCACAAATATGTGCCTAACTAGCAGAAAGAAACAACATTGAAAAGGGAAATTCGGAAACTAATCTGACAGTGACGAAACAATTGCTAAAATCTATTAACATATAGAAGACGACAAAGGCCTAGTACATCAACTGATTGATCTAAGTACGTGTTCTTTGATACCTGATGAAAAATATATAGCAATATTTAGGCTTTCATTGAAATTGCTATTATTACCGGATTAATTTGCAGTGGTCGTTGGTTTTAAATTAATTTAAATTTTTCTTCAATTCATTCAACTATTTTATTCTGCTGATGATATCAACTGTAGCGTTGGCGAAAGTTCTGGTTATTAAATCAATTTAAAACCACGACCACGACAAAATAGCCCTCTAATGATCAATTTCAATTGTGGAAAATGACAAGCGCGTCAATGTAAAGATGGAAAAATCGTACTTTTTTCAGTCTCGTTTATATAATCCACATCGTTATTAGAAAACGTTCTTAAAACATTTCATACCAATTTAGATACGGTCTTTATAAATGTATGCTTTCTCAGCATGCCAGCTTTTTAAACGTTTTGAGACGTTTAGAACCAGGCGAAAAGTATACATTTTTTTAATATCATCGTCTTTAACAGATCACAGCGTTGTTCTTTCAGTGGTCAACCAACAGACCAACAGAGGCCTCTTCTTTCAGACTTAAGGCTCTTTTACGTGCCTTAAACATATAACACAGGACAACGGCTGTACTTTCCTTCCGAAGGAACCCATACTTAGCATTTTTACGTTCTAAAACATTCATCGATCGGGCCGTGTTTGAACCCGCGACCTTGGGATTAAGAGGCAAGTACGGTTGAATGATCAGGAACGATTCATTTTTGTTGTACAAATTGATATCGTATAAGTTATAAACAAACTATAAAGCGTCCCTGCAACAAAATTATTTTAATTCAGCTAAGAATTTTGAGTATGAATAATGCTAATGTGTTTGTATGTAGTCAAGAGAACTAATAACACAATAGCCTACCTTGGACAAGAAATTTACTCTTGTGAAATACGAGTATTAATAAACTGAAGTTCAAATGGAATAATCGATCATAAAACTTATATGCTGTAGTTCTCAAAACATCTTATTACTCTCACAAATACCTGTACAGCTAGTGACAGTGCGCGGCTTTTATCAATTTTAAGTAATTAAATTGAATTATGACCGGCCAATAACATCAGTTTACACTTGATTGGCAATAAACACACCTCACATCGCAACATGATGGGAGGTGTGACGTTAATCCATGTCAAAGTCTTTAGCTCCGTATTGAAGTTCATTTGCTCAGCTTCGAAACATTTAATCATATTTTTTCATGGGGAATATATGAAAATCTATAATGCTAAATAAAGCAGATATTGTAGTCTATGGAAATGCCCAAAATTACATATTTTCTTGCTGTAGATTTCATAATAATAAGGCAAAATACAGATGGCAAGAACATTTATAGGAAAGAAACGCGAAAGAAATTGAAATTATTGTAAGAAAACAGAATATTTAGCTATGTAGAATCAGATAGCAGATATGCATTTATGCCATAACATTCATATTAAAAGTGTTAAAACATTTATCATTTTATTGGGTTTTCCCTCTTATTTTAAAAGAAAAAAGCTTGGTCTAAAATTAAAAATAAATAAAAGAGTAAAAATAGGCAAACTAAACTCAATGTTATCCAAATAGGACGAGCTTTAAAAAACATTTTAATTGTTTCTTTGGTTAAAAAATTTATGGAGCCTAAATGTAAGTAGACAACAACAAATCTTTTTTTATAAATCACAAAAAGGGGGATTAAGAATGAACATACAAGGGAATGCGTGCGAAATACGACAATTAGCGACATAATGGAAGATAAAACGAAAATGGTTGAACTCGACAAAGAAAACATTAATGTCTTCCACTTGTGAAAAAATAAATGGAAAACAGTGGAACATCAAAGATAAGAGGCGTGCTGAGAAATGAAAAAGAAAGCCTAAGAAGCAATGGATGGGCTTATGAGTATGACAAGCAGGAAAATAATAAAAGAAGATAGAAGTCATACAGAACTAAAATTCGAGAGTTTAAGCTGCGGTTGTATTTTGAAAGTGTAAACAAAAATTATTATTGTTATTGCTATTATTATGTATTAGCCTCCAATGTAACGGTGAATACTTATAGATAGGCGTAACATTGAGGTTTATTATGTTACAATTCTATTTAATAAAATAATAATCTATTCTTTATATTCCATAAATTTATACTTTTGACACTTCCTTTTTATACCGCAATGCACACATAATTTTATTATTTTACACCACTTTTTAGTTAAAACATCTATGCACTCATCTAATATAAGAAATGATAATTAGGACAATGTAAAAACTAATTATATTAAATAAACTAAACTAAAAATATTTAAGAGACAAGTATGAATTATATATAAGAATAAACAGTACATAGTCATGTTTACCTATATGTATATATAGGTATATATATGTATATACAAGCTGAAATGATTTGTTGATTTTTTTAATTCACGGACGCTCTTTAACTTCTCAAGTCATCAGCGTCCCATTCAATTTAGGGCGTTAAGCGGCCGTCAAATTTTGTTCAGAGGCCTCTTTTTCAGGCTTGAGGTTCTTTTTCGTGCCGTAAATCTACGACACGGGACCCACGGGTTTACTTCCATCCCGATGGATTTTTACTTTCGAAAAAATCCATTGACTCTGTCTGGGATTGAACCTGCTATTTTGAGTTTACGAGGCAAGTATGATTATCACTAGACCTTCAGGACCGGCATGATAAAATGAAAAATATAGTAACTCGTATGTAATAACCAGTAAACGCAATTCAAAAAAGAGGCTAAAAACAAATAAAATATTGATATAACCACACAATGGCATCGACAATCTGAACAGAGGTGCGTTCTTTTCAAATTCTCTGTCGTATACTTAAACACATGTGCTATATATTACAAGGGACGCATGGACCCATCAATGATGTCATAAGGAACGGAGTTTAAGAAATTACAAAATTATAGCTATTTTTATACAGACTTCAGTGTGAGATTTGCATTTGAGGATAAATTTTGTTGCACCGTTTTTTGTGAGATTAGTATATTTAACTCTTTAATGTTTCATCACCTTTTTAACCTTTCCTTTCACACTGTGTTAAACTTTTGACTGAGCACATAAATGAATTATTTTCATTCTTCTTGAGCAGCTACATAAAGTCCTATAGTCTCATTCTGTAAAACGGAACGAGAGCTATAAAACGGTATACAACTGCCCTGTACTCGCTCTCCGTACGTTTACAAAATATGTTCCTTTGGTTTCAATAGATATTGAGAGGAGTTTTCTGGGCTTAAAGCGCCAGCGACTTACATTTGAAAACATTAAAAATGTTAAGCATAATCCAATGTAACACACTGGTTAAAACCTAGTAAATGTCAAGTTTACTTCCCAAATATTGATTAATTTATGTTATTTATTGCAATGCTGAATATAGAATGTGTTAACGCAACTGATTTATGCCTGAATAAAGGCATTTCATCAGAACCCTTTTTAATCTTTTCTATCAATTTTAGAATATTTTTCCCCCTTTCCAACCTTAGTTTTGCACCTTAAAACTCCTTCTTTGCCATCACTGTGTCACAAACGCTTTAATTTAACGGCTAATTTAAACTCTTGCAAAGTAGGGTAATACTATATATCGAGGAAATTTGTGGATAATGCTGTTGACTCTGAAACCTAGGCTGACTTGGATAATGCTGTTGACGCTGAAAGCAACGCTGACTCGGATAATGCTGTTGACGCTGAAAGCAACGCTGACTCGGATAATGCTGTTGACGCTGAAAGCAACGCTGACTCGGATAATGCTGTTGACGCTGAAAGCAACGCTGACTCGGATAATGCTGTTGACGATGAAAGCGAAGTTGACTCAGATAATGCTATTGATGCTGGAAAGGAGGTTGACTTGGAGTTGGAGGAATTGCTAACTTAGATACCTTGAACTTAACTGTTGAACTTGTGCTCATTAAGTTAGCAAATGCGCTCGGCACTTAAAGATTAGCAGTAACAGAAGGTGGCACAGAAAGAAGCTGTGAGCTTACTGTGCTATGAGATTGAGCATATGCTGTCTATGCTTAACAACACCAAAAAAAAAAAACCCTATCGGCTCTGGTGCTTAGTTGTAAAACCTTATCTACGCTTTCTGAATCCATGGGAAGCAAAGTGTGTACAAACTGAGGTTTAAGACCTTTACTAAAATTTTAATTTCCTCCGCCTGTTATATTGCAGGGTTTACCTGATCACAAAGCGAAGGTACATCATATATATATAGTCTACAACAAATTTTAAATCTAAATGTACTCGTTGACGGAGTTTAACTTCTAGTAACTCTTTTGGATTGCCTTTTGAAAAGCGACTACAAATTTTGAAATTAACAAATTCAAATTATGGCGTGAATGTCTATGATAATATGTTTGATACCACAGTACAGATGCATCCTTCAAACGTCTTGAGATTATGAAACCTGTCATTAGACCTTTCTAACAAACTTAATAGCAGCCAACAAATTACCAAAATATAATGGTAATATTAATGATCTTGATGCTGCTGTTTCCTTGAATTAGCTGAGGTAGTTAATTCAATCTGAGTTACTGGATGCATTTGTGCATTAGAGGTAACGCTAGTTTCTGAAGTTTAATCTTCCTCAGTACAACTGAGCCTATTTGTATACCAGAATTCTATCTGTTCCTTTTTCTTAACATTGTAAAAAATATGATTATCAATTTATGAAAAAGAGCTGTTAAATCACAAACTAAATTGTGAATATATAAAAGTATTACTATATTACAAATGTTCATAATTTTTATTTATGTCCATGGGCGAATATATTACAAAAATGACAAAGTACTATGAAAAACACAATTACAGTTTATTCAGATAATGCTGGAACTAAATGAGAAATATCGAAACTATCGTTTGATAGAAATGCAGAAATTTAATAGTAACAACAAAATAGCGCGTTATTTGTTGCAGCGGATTACCTTAGCATGAGAAGAAACTAAAATTGCGAGTCCATAACTAGTAACGGGAGTCATCAAGACTATATGCTTAGAATGTTTAATAATATCTAAACTAAACCTATTTTGAAAAAGTGGGTCAGTTAGTCGCGGCTAAGTACCACTTACAGCACCATTGCATAAGATTCTTTAATCATCATCTTGTTTTAAAATACAATTTCGCCCTCTTTTACTAAGACGAGTTAAACAAGAAAAAAGGAATGGGGAAAGGAAACATAAAGAAAAAATAATAAAGTGTAGTAAAGCATTGTGAAGAGCAATGAAAAAAGTAGGAAAGAGGAAACATAAATACAAGAAAAATATATGGAGCAAAAAGGTGGAAAAAAAGAAAGGAGTAAAGCTATAGGTGGAGGAAGAAACGGAGAAAAAGATACACATCAATTGCCAAATTTTAAAATTTCACCTATTATAACTATCTAACCATAATAATATGGCCCAAAATTTAGTTACTAAAGAGTGTGAAATGAAAAACAAAATACAATAAATAAGTTAGTACATCTACGCTGTACCTCGGTCCGTTACAAAAAACACGAATTTATAAAATGGAGCCTAAAAGAAAGAAAAAAATATATCGACACCTCACACAATATGCCACCAATAAGTTCACCCGACGAACACCACCAATATGTCTAAATATACCCAGCACCTCATAGGAATACATCACAAAGTACTTTAGAGCTACTCGCCTATTTATCATTCTTTACTCATTTCATCATAATTATGCCGAGCAAGAGCTAGCTAAATCCTCACATACACATATACTCGTGTGTATATGTAGCATCTTTACTCAAAACGAAGTGAAAACGAGGAGATAATGGAAAGAGGTAATCTCTGAATTTACAATTTAGAATTCTAAATTAAGCTATCTCATTTTATTCACAGAAGTACAGATTTCCTAACCTCCAGTTGTCCGTCGTAAAGATGATCTTGCCGGAGCAAACGGTGTAGCTCCTCTCCAATTTTCCAAACTTGACACACCCTGAGAAACCGTTAAAATCTATGCTTTCCAATTCTGCGCATGCGCAAAGCTAATCTTTCCGCGACTTCAAACCTTCAACCGTCACTTAGAACACAAACACTCATATTCTACAATGTGCAAGCTGGAATATCACAATCCTTTCCAACCTTAAGTTAGGTCCAATTTATAAGACGATTCAATAAAATTTGTTCTTACTGCATTAAAAATTAATTGGCGGGAATACAAAATCAAAGTCAATCGTGGATTTATAGAGATCGATTTTACAGTTATGAAAAAATATTTCACTTGTGTTAAATTAAGGACTCTTTTCTGGAGAGTTAAAAAAATCCCAAAGATGAATACTGCAACCTATTTCGTTCCATATTACAAGCATAAACTAAAACAAAATAATCAAAACTTACCATATGCAGTATAAGACACAGTTCAGATTTTTTTTTGCTAGAAGATTCTGCTTACCTGAAATGAAGAAAAACATTCATTATTGTACTAAATCATAGATCAAGTTCGTCATATACCTGGGTACAATAAATCTAGCTCCCATAATTAAAATCTTATAAACAATGTGGGATGCTTTGTAACATATTAATTTTTAAATATTAAAATATATTTTAATTTACATAATGTTCAACATATAAAAAGTGAATATGCAGAGAATTTTGGGAAAATGAATTAGGTGATATTTTCAGATCAGTAGGCTAATATAATTTCTTCCAAATGCACATCAACTTTTTAAAACGGTTATACCTTTAGCTATGTTGGGATGTTCTGAGCTTATTCTTATTCTTTATGCACATTGTCCAACACTGAAGTGCAGTATGACACACATTGCTGTTTGTGACAGATGTTGCAAGCTATATGGTGCAAAACTGTACTCATGTAGATTTGTAGATAGTGTACGTTTCCTATTATCAATTTGCCTCGAAGATGCAGAGCCAGCCAGTTTTCTGACATGGATCAACTGATTTGAATCGTGAAAAATCCTAGATCTAGACTGTATACGTACTATAGGAATATGCATGTATTAGAACTGCTAAGAGCCAGCGTTAGTCTCTGAAATAGAGAGCAGCTGTGTTGCGATTGGGCACAATTTTGTTCCCGTCCAGTTGTGGTAACTTCATATGAAACGTTTGATGTTAAATTAGTAGAAAATATTAAAACGATGAAAAAGGTGGTTAATAATTTTAGTGGTGTACGCGGCAAAACTCCAAATGCAGCAAAGCAATAAATTAAACAAGTGAACAAAAAAAATGTAGGATTAAAACCACTGTGTTCAGTAGCATATATTATATTGGAAAATAATTTATATCTGCAGGAATTTAAGGGAGCTTAAGGGTACAAAAGCACTGTTTAATTTTTCTTCAGTTATTTCTATAGATGTAAAAAAACGTAACGTATAGATCAATCAGAAAAATCATTTAATGTTAAAATTCCAAATGCTAATTATTGTATGCTACTGCTTAACGATAAAAATAGCAAAACATAGCAAAGAGATAAATTTTCCAGGCATAGTAACTTAAATTCTGTAATCTCCTCGAAACCTTCAGTTAAGGCTTTGCTCTAGAGAGGCAAAGGATTTTGGTATACGAAGGAAATTTTTCAAAAATCAATGCTTCAAAAGCAGAGAAGTTCTTACAGTTGAAAGTAAAATACGAGCGCAGACGTCAGTTATCTGTTGAAAAGCCTTTAACGCTCTGACTTCAGTTTTCTTCGGAGGGGATGATAGACAAAAGTTTCCAACTATTTTGATTTCGTAAACGATCTGATAAAAACTACTAGGGTTGCCGCATGTTTTTGGATCTATGCTTATTTTAGAGAATTTACATTTTCTTCTGCTATTCTGGGGACAATCCGTGATGAACATAGGAAACGCTTTTCCTAGGACATTGCTACAACGAAAAGTCCAAGTATGAACGTCTTCCTGTATAAGAAATCCAGACATAGGACACATTTTTTCTAGTAGTTTTATTAATATTACTTCTTGCACTGTTATTTTTAATTTTGCTTATATTCGTACTAGTTGGTAGTGATATTTTCAGTATTTTAGCACGATTTATAATCAATAATAAACATTCTTGTTTTCAGATCATTTCAGCTGCCCTTATAGGAAAAAAGTATGAAAATTATAGTATGTTGCAATTAACAAAAAAAAAAATCTCACAGATACACAGTTTCTAACAGTTTCACACACCCTTGCGCACATTACTTATATAAATAATTTGATTACGGTTGCATAACGAAACATTAAACCTTGTTGTTTAGTGTAATTTTAAAGTCAGAAAAGTCCTATTCCTAATTATTTTCTCTTTCTTCATTAATTTGAGCTATATTTACGGCAGAGTTGGCAGCGCCTAGCCAAAGTCCAGTTATACCATGCCTGCAAAGCACAATATCGAAGGATCGCAGCGTGTTATCGATCGATTTTGTCATGATATGACGAATTTGATTTGCTGACTGACACTTAAAAATGAGGCAAAACGAGTTACAAACCATCAGTTTGACTCGAAGGTTGGCACTGCTGGTCTTTGGTGTTAGCAGATTCATTTACAACTTCCTTAATAGTTTCATAAAAACGCATTAATGACTGCATTTGAATTACTTATGTTTTAATGTTACTACATTTTTAAATTGTTCATTAATTGTAGCTTTCACTGTATCGATCTTGCTGGTAGACTATGGGCTTGAATACTGTAGTGTAGTCCCTATGGATGAATGAAATAAATTAATGACGGCGCGAATGAGCTTGAACTTTCTGACATTCACTTCTTAGGTTTAAGAAAAACTACAAAATAAACTTTTTGCTGTCAATTTCATCAAATCGAGAATCGAACCAAGAACATCCGCATTTGTAATCGCAAACTCTAGCAGTAAACTACGGAGACGCTCTTGACCGCCATTAACGACGCCGAGTTTAACTCGACAGTAAGATGGGCTGATCGATTGCAGCACGTTGTGAGGATGCAACCTCGAGCATACTTTAATCAATGTTACCATATCTGCAAAGGAATATGTACCCGATTGAAAGAAAGTTATTTATTTATACCAAGTTTGCCACCGAGATTAGGTAAGAGATTCATTATAGATACACTTCCTTGCGTTCGTTTACTATATCTTTCTTAGACATTGAAGTCTAAGAAGAAATTTATTCCGCAACCACTTCTTGGTATAATATAACGTTGTCCCAGCAAGGGTAATACACAGAATAAGGCGACATGCTTGAACATTTTTTTATTATTATATTCCTGATTATATTCCTGAATCATGCGATGGAGAATTTCAGCCTTAAAAGATTAAATCGTGCGTATACGATCAAATACATAATCAGGAAAAAAAAATTAATCGTCTCCGAATGTAAATATTAAGTGCATTCAAATCTTCATTACACCTTTTTAAAGGTTAAGACCTACTTTTCTAATACAAGACTCCATTCAGAGGTGACTGAGAGTTTAATGGTTCAGAGTAAAGATTAAATTTCGTATCCATATTGATATTAGCTCCGTAAGACATTCAACAATAGACTACCAACCAAAAAAAGTTTCGAAACCTCTGAGCGTCACAAACCGTACAGCATAATCTACAGTAGTTTCCGCACAAACAGAAGAATGAACGTACTGTTGTTTTTCAATAAATTAACTCTTGGATCTCTATGACAATAGAGGAATCAAAATGAAGATTAGGTTCATTTATCATGTCTATTCTATATTTTCGCATGAAACTGTCTAAGATTAAATATTCTATTCTATGAATAAACATTTTAGACATTAATAATAGATCTTATAAATATTATACTGAGTGATCGAACTTATTCGAACATTACTGCAAGTCATTTGAAATTACTGGCGTTATTATTATAGGTAGAATTTCTATAAGTATAACCAGTTGATTTGGTTCTGAGAAGTCACCAGAGGAGGGCGCTTTGGAGAGGGAAAGTGAAAGAGAGTTACTGTTGTCACGTCGCAGTTCTAGGCCAGTTTTTTTTATACAAAATGCGATCATTTCTTTAAAAACTCGATAGGTTGCATAGTAACATATTCTCAAGCAAGATGCGCTGACTAGATATTAAGCCATGCATTCAAACTGACCCACGGTAAAGTTCCAGTAAATTTGACAACCAAATATAAAACCTATTTACCTTTAATCTCGTTTCATACAGAAATAACATCATTTTATGGGTTTTTATAATGCAATATACCCGTTGAGTGAATTCCTAATTAAAGCTCTTTCTTTATTGCTGATTGTGTACCTAATATATTAAGAACTCTAAAATGATTTTTTCCTAAAATTAAGAGTTTTACTTATGAACTGATTCAAATACTTCCATAACCAATCGAGTGCATGGTTAGCAAGTTTGGATTTCTTTTGGACAGTATCATTACGTGAATTAAAAGTAATATCGCATGCTTGTTATTCGATTTTCAGGATATAAAATAATGAAGTTAACAAATAAATAAAATTAAAGTTATATTGTATTTGAGTTGAGAATAGCTGAGTGGATATTTTCTATTCTGAATATAGAAAATACCAGACAATATACACCAAAGAACCCTCAACATTTGCAACTGGTCTAGAAGAGTACCCCACCTTTTCGAATGGTTTAATTTTTACCCTAAAAAGCTGAAATAGCCTCTTGGGTTGCCGTACACGCAAACATACGTACATATATACATACATAACCTACATACATCTCTCCCCCCCTCTCTCTCTACCCCACTCTGAGGCACTATCCCCGTGAGAATAGCTTAATTAATGCACTACTACATTATACATTAATTATGGTACAAGCACTACAGCTGCAGTGGCTTTATGTGTGTATATATATGTGTGTGTGTTTGTTTATTTTTTGACATCCGGCTATTATCATTTTGGTGTCTGTAGATAAATTCCGGTGCGGAATCTAGCAACACCATCCATTATTCACAAGCCTAAAGATGTGCTTGTTTGTTAGTTCTTCGACTCCGAGAATTGGACTTTGAAACTTATTAGAAATATGCTTCTGGTATACGTCCTCTATCATCATATCCATAGATCTTCTCTTGCCTTATTTTCACTTAAGAAAAGGCAAAGGAACATTCTTATGTTAGATTTCTATAAATTCTACGATAATTTATACATTGTTCCAATTAGAAGCAGACAGACTCCTTGTTTCTCCAATAATTCTGAACTAAGATGTTATAATATAACACGCAAAACTACAAAACTTCCTTTTTCTGTTAAACACCATAGACGAGATGTTATATGATAAAATGTATTGCTATATTTTAAATTGGAACAATATGAGAGATATTAAGAGATTTTTGGGTGGATTGAAGAGATAGCAAAGAGAAGGAATTATTCAAGATACATAAACCACAGTAGAACTATTGGTACACAAATAAAAAAACGAGAGTTGTGACAGATACCTACATCCACGCATGCCCAAGATTAAATGCTTAGATAATATAAATAGTAATAATCATTATATATATATATATATATATATATATAGTAGCAAACTGGGATATTTCCTGTTATGAAAATGTATTCACGGCTACCTGGACGTTTGACGCTATGACAATAGGGAAAAGGTTGTCTTTTGTCATCTTTTGTGTTTCTTCTGCTGGTAATGGCTAGAACAATGGGTCTATCTATATAACAAAGCAAAGTGCATGCAGATGGCCGAACAATAGATCCTTTTGTTATCTTAGTTCCTAAAGATACCTTTAAAATTCGTTGATGGTAGAAGGGGGAATAGGTGTCGGCGATAAGGTCGTCACGTCGTATGACCAAGGAGGTCTCCAATAAAGTGCCAGAAAGGCGATAGATTTAAAATAAGCGCGTTTTGATTTCATATATAAGGCGAAGCAAATCTAGTAAAGCACGTTATACGTTGTACATTGTACGTTTTCGTTTCGTTTTTCTAACAGACAATTTTTACCAGATGGCAGCCGCAGTTCAGATCATGAATTTAAGGCATTACGATGCTTTTCACGTCTTACGTTCGGTTCAGTCATATATAGATTCTTTAGTCATACATACGTTTCGTTCGTTCTCTGGTGATCAACATCTCTTTACCAGCGGCAGTAGACGAGAGGCACACAGATGCAGCATATGTAGCAGGTGTCATAAAAGTTATAGAGGTAACGAACCAGGTTGTAGATAAGTAGTGCAGTATGATTAAACATTTCAATGCGTTTAAATGAAGCAAGGTCATGTGATTTAAGCCTCCCCTCTCCATCTCCCTCCTCCCGTGACCAAAAAAGACACGAAAGGCGACTTCGGGCCTCTGAACGACCCGAGGTATGAAGTGGGAACCTCGCTTCAAGGGCTACATGAACACTGCTTAAAATAGGGTGTTCATCGTATGGCGACATCGTCGACATCACTTCAAACTATAGCAGAAGAGAGACTAGGAAAAAAGAAGGGTGTAATCACAGCTCTTATAGTTTTGCAATGCAGCTGTTTGCTTATTGAAAACAGCATGAAGATTCGCAGATTGAATAAGAAACGTGCATAGAGAGAGATGAAGAAGAACAAACCTCTCAGCTTAAAATCCCTGGACTTGCCTCTTTACCAAGAAGAAGCAGAAAAGAGTGAACAACAAGGTTAAGTAGGTTCACATTTAGAGTAACAGTTAAACGTCACTTCCGAGCAGAATATGGGTTATCCGTGCATGATACGCACAATATGAACATTCTGGTCATCTGTGCAAGAAGAAATCAACCGTAAGTCCCTCTTGAACATGCGACAGTGTTACCAATATAGGTCTAAAAATTCACACGGTACACATTTTTAATACATAAAATACTGTCATAACTGCTGCGTTTGTTAATTTCTACCTTTTATGATTGCCTCATTAGTGTGTGTGTATTTACATTGTAAAACTTATCCTGCATTATTACGGAAAAGAAGAAACAGGCTGAGAGAGAAGTTACCGTAAACCTAAAGTTGCCCATACGTGGTGAACAATTTTGCAACGATATGTATATCTAAAGAAGATAGGTAGATTCTAGCAAATTGACTTAGAGAAAGCACAAACCTTAAAGATGAGGAGGCGAAGGAAGTAGAAGATGACAAGGAGAAGTTGTGAGAATGCCCGGGGCAGAGTATACCAAAGTTTACGATCCGTCAGTGGCAGCAAACTGTCGACAGGTTCTAGTACTGTCATGCTAATCGGCTATTTAAATCTTGGCAGCGGGGGAGCGACATGTCAAGTGTGACTTTCAAACTCTACACTCTCTACGTCTCTTATCTTGCACACAAACACTTTCCTGTTCTGTTCTCTAAGTAGTAGGGGGTACCTCGCTACTGAACGGATATTCATGCACTTCTATTAGTTACCTTTACACGGCAGTGGCGGCTAGTGCATAATGTTACAGTAAAAGTCGAAAGTTCCTATTACTGTTGGGCTTACTCCATTTCTTTCTGAAAGTATAATTCAAATGTTGATTTATCATATTCATTTGTTGGAGGTTGGCAATTGCTACTAAATGCAACCTTTGCTACAGGTAATATTGAAGAAAACGAACTGTATTTAAGCAAAAATCAGATTAATAAATATTTTAAAGTTATTCCAGTATGATTTAAATAAATACCACAAGAATATATTGATTATTGCACATAACTCTGTATAATTTGAAGTCAGCATTTTTCTTACAATTTTAATTGTACGTCATACACACTTGAAAATCCTATTGGCAGGAACTCGCCAATTTAAACGCAGGTAGCTGTAACTCTAGATGCAATTTTCTTATTAACTAGAGCTTTGCTTTCCTTGATCGCCTTCAGATAGCAGTACCTGAAACTGAGATGTAGAATTCAGCTGGTTGAGAACACTATCTCTACAAATCTATAGAGCCGTTCGTTCGCAATCTTCAATACAATGGTTAGAATGGGCACGATCTACATCTGGAACAGCTGATCAGATTTTACGTTGCTCTGATTAGACTGTGTTAATATATTCTTATTGCTCTACTCTTCAAACGTTTTCTCACTATCTTAATACTAAGTTGTATTTTTTTCTAACTCCACCTTCAGCCCATATTATTACGAACAGTTACTCCTACAGCATGTCTTTTTTCCTGACTATGGAAATCCCTTGGCTTTCTGTGGACGAACGTAAAGTTTACTCCCAATTCTTAATATCATCCATAATTTGCTTCTTTCCCATTGTCTAACTAGAGTACCGAAAGCCACCTAAAGGTTGAAGATTGAATGATATTGTCGCAGCACAGGTTTTCATCCAATATTTTAAAAATATTTTTATATTATTGTCTGGCTGAGAGCGAAAATGTATCTACAATTCAAGTCTTATAAGAGTATAAGTTCCATACATATTTTTTATTCTGTTTTTGCAAATAAGGATAATATAAACTGAAATATATGTTAACCTGGTTCCTATTTATTTTTATGTTTCCCGTATATTTTTCATCATATTATCTCTAGCTCATACCCAAAACAGATGTAGGTATTATACAAAACTTCATGCTGTTCGTCATCGTTAACAAACAACTTATACTGCGGAAGGCCTATTTACATGAGATATTAACTTGATAACTCCTTAACCCCAAGTACACAGTAGCGATTTAAAAAATGTTGATTTGTTGATGAAATGCAACTTAGGTTGAAGTATGCATGATTAATGGCCAATTTACCTGGTTTTTAACTCATCATCTTGTAAATCATAAAAAGGATATAACAAGTCGCAATTAAGGTGAAAATTTAAGAATTAAAACCTAAAATGTCGGCTACAGTATACTTGAGCAAGTACAGAAAAGATTCGGCGCATTGTGTATCAGCTGTTTTGCAAGATAGATTTATGTTTTCTCCCTGTTAAGTACAGTGAGACTGTGCGAGTTACAGGCCAGCAGAGCTCGTCTGCATACTGGGAAAAAGGCATTAATCATTAAAGTGCAATGCCTGTGCAAGTAGCAGCTTGTAATTGGCTTGAAGGAGGCTTTGCTAGCGAGTGATTGTGCGTTCGTTTGTTACTCTGTGTTTTCATTGTGTGTGTAGTTTTGAAGAACGGATGTTTACTGATATATACGATGCATAGTAAAAACGTAATCTAGCAGAAGTGGTAAAAACTCACAAGAAACTATCCCGAAATCGTGTTCCAGGTAGAGAGACTGTTCGCCGAACTGTTAGAAAGATGCGAGAGACAGGACATGAAGCAGGAAATGTTTTCTCAAAATTTCCTATTTACCTACAATTGCTTCTGATGACTACTATAATAATAATTATATCTTGTTTCAGGTAATTGACGGTATTAATATTATAATTAAAAGGAGGGTCCCCTATTATATGTATTATGTTTGTATGTATAGATATGTATGTATAGATATGCCTAGCAAGCAATATTCAAGTTATCTTTCTGAAATACCATGTCTTTGCTATGTTTTTGTAAAGGGAATGGAAATGTGGTTCTTTGTCGGAGAAAAAGTCAGGACATTAGCCTTACCTCGGAAGCATTACCCATTTAAACCCTCGGACATTCGCCGGTCCAGGAGCCAGATGTACAGTAAAAGGCTAGGAATGGGTATAACTGTACTTGCTACCAAAAGGAATTACCGCAGGCAGAGACACACGTTTTCTTAGTAAACAAGATATTATCTATAACTAAGGGAGGAAAAATATATTACTTTAGAAATCAGCATGTAAGGAAAGTGTCGAAATTTATGACAGGCCGTTCTTAGAAAACTCAAGCGTGTGGGAAGATATTGTAGAAGGGCGAAAATAATTTTAGTCAATGGGCATCGAATAAAAATCAACGAATGAGTAGAACTTTTCGACACAATAAATATCTTAAAATATGTTCAATGGTGAACATATAACTAGGGAATAGATAGTAAGCAAGGGAATTTAATTTAGCGAGAGGCGTGGCGATGTTATAGAAAACTGGAGTACAGGATCAGAAGTTAGTTATTCTAGGTTATTCTACATTTTTCTGGATTGTTTTATTTCGAAGTTTTGAGGCAGTAGCGACAGGAAGCAGTCCCAACAGTGTCATAGCAGAGTAGTTAAAACCGTCGCGAAGAGTTAAAGTAAATCGTTCGTTCAGTGAGAGTCAGTCATGCAGCGCAACGTAATAGTAATAATAGTCACAATCGTGTACAAGTGAATAAATGCGCTAGTATACTCCGCCGAAGTACAGCATCTTCCAGAACCTTCCAAGTTGTAGAATAAATTAAATGTTACACCAGTGCAGAACTTCATTATTACAGTGAACAATCTCCTTCCCCCCTAATGACTTTAAAAACAGCCCAAAATACCCTGAGATTCCTATCTTCTGCATTGGAACCCGAGAGTTAGGAAGCATCGAACTCATGACTCCAAGAGCCGAGACAAGACTAGAAGAGCATCAAATTGCCCGATCAAATAAATAATAACAAATAATCCGCTGAATTGCAACCACAATAATTCCCTTTCCAAAAGTGTCGACCAATGTGTGGCTAATAATTGCGTTTCAAAATTGACGACCAACGCGTGGACGATATAATACGGTTCCAGAGCTCTCATTTACAAGAAACGTGTTCGAAACCACCGTGTTCTTAAGGAGGTAAAGTTACATGAAATACAAGAATTTCCTTCGCAGATACCAGCAATGTATTTCCGCTGAGGGGCATCGTTTTCAACTTCTCTTATAACTCAAGCTAATGTTCGTTATTATTTGTGTCACATACAGTACATTATATGCTTTCAGGAAAAACAGAAATTCTGAATTAAAAATAGCAACTTTACGCGCGGCGACTCTTATCTCCCTTACTGTAGGAAGCAGTAAGCAGAAGCACTCAGGCGGCCTGTAACTGAAATATTCGCACAGTGTATGGTTTACTTAAAGACTGAATCATTCCAAAAGCTATCTATATACGATAGTGAAATAAATGTGTTACATTATAGCTCCTTTGGAATGAAATATAATTTAGCAAGTGAACCATTTTTGAAACAGAACAGCTAATTATCTTATAAATAGGATTTATGCGGTATCTGTAGATTATAATAAGACATGATTTGAATCAATTTAACATACATTTGCATTGGCTCTCTCGATTTGGTGATTAAAAATAAAATTTTTATCTTAGATTTGGCTGCTCCAATTTTTTCCCTTCTTCCTTTTTAATACAGATATTTCTAGTAATTTTTAATGTGTTTTACAGATAGATGGAATATTTTATGAAAATTGCAAAAACATGTCAAAATTAATTTCTTAAAAGTATTTATTGCATAAATGCGAAACCTTTAAGTACAGTCATTATTGCATTACTATGAGTCATGCAAAATTTTATAATTTTTAACATTACTGTCATGGTAATATACTTTTTTATAAAAGAAATAAAGAATTTTGCACAAAATGTTGGGCATATATTTTAAATTATATAATATTTTATTATGAATAGCTATTTATAGCAATAAGAAAAAGATTCATGGATTTGTTGCTTTTCTGCATGTGTTTTGTAGATAATTTCTGTTACCTTAAATATTTTTAAATAGCTAGACAAATTTAGAATTGTTATATGTGATTTTAAACATTTTTGTTAAAACATTAAAAAATGTAGCATAAAAATAAAATTTTCCAACAAATTAAAGGGGAAATTTCTATGATACAAAAATATCCTGCTCTTGCTCTGATAATATGGATATGGATAATAAAGATGCAACATCAGAACCAAAAGGTATTAGCTAATTCTGGGTGACAGGAAATATGAATACTTTTATCCCAAGAAAGTAATAACATATTTACATATTATTTTATGTATGTTCGAGAATAATAATTTAGAAGCTGGTAATAATGAAATAATGGAATACT
Organism: Metallyticus violacea; assembly: GCA_030762175.1. Lineage (NCBI taxonomy): Eukaryota > Metazoa > Arthropoda > Insecta > Mantodea > Metallyticidae > Metallyticus > Metallyticus violacea. The sequence goes on from CM060845.1 coordinate 88,764,395, forward strand.
ATAAATATATTACGTACATTCTTCCGGTTGAGTTGGCTAATTTGTATACGCTGCGTTGAGGGAACAAGCAGCAATCTCTTGGAAAGCTCGTGGCTGCATAGTTATTTCACTTGCTTAATTATTAATATAGAAATTATAAAGTCAATAATTTAATATGCGACATGTGCAGAATTAGTCACGAAGGTGATTGTTTTTATTTTCTTTTACTTCTATCTATTTTTAACTATTTAGCTACCATTAATTTGACGAAATATTATTATCATTAACACCATTATCAAATTTATCAATTTATCATAATTGATTATACTACAAAGTTTAATTAAAAAACCGATTGTTCCAACTTAAACAGTTCCGTTGTAAGTAGTATTGTTAAGGTTTCTGGTTGGCACAAATGTTCATAAGTCAGTATATTGATAGTTAACAATTTACAATTTAATGCTTAGCAGATGAGCAACATTAGAAAATGTTCCATTAGAGAACTATATATGACTCCATGATACATCCTGATTGCTAACTTGGCACTGATTTACACGATAAATGGGTCTCGGACTACAATGCCGATTGACTTAAGGCTATTTGAATATTTGAACTGGGACGATTGGATGCAATGTTAGAGTGAGAGGGAGAGATGGTGACTGACATGGGGATATTACGCCCGTCATATCTAAGTAGTGCCGAGTAACCAATCAGTGTATTTTGTAGCGTTTTTTTCAATAACTGCAACGACTTGAATCACTTAATCGAGGACAAAAACGACATTAAAAAAGGACAACACAAATTTTTAGCGAATTCCGTAGGACTGTGAGCTATTGCGGTTTTACTCATGTTAAGATTTTTGAATAAAATCTCCAAATCTTCACCTGCTAGGCACTTACAATGAAAAAAACGTGTATGTATATGAGTCCTTAACGCTCTTGCGGTGGAAAAAAAATTTTTTTTTCTTTTTTCATTAAATTAAGTATATATTAAAAGCCACATTAGCGGCCACAATTTTTAATTTATTTATATATATATATATATATAATTGTCATTGCTGGTACTTATTGTATTTTATTGTCCTTTTATTTTCTTATTTTTATCTTCTTCTTAAGTTAATATTTTTATTTTAATTATCAATATTTATATATTAGCATACATTAATTTATATACACAAAGTTTTACATTGGTTTATATATGTATGAGTATTGTCAACTTTACTGTCAATATTGTGGATATAACTTCATGTAATTATTATTAGATTGGTAGAGCGGAAGAAAAGGCCTAATGGCCTTTGATTTTGATTTGATTTGATTTGATATGGACGCTCTTCAACATCTCAGGTCATTAGCGTCCCATTCAATTCAGGGCGTGAAACGACCGACAAATTTTGCTCAGAAGTCTCCTATTCCAGGCTTGAGGTTCTTTTTCGTGCCGTAAATGTACGACACGGGACCCACGGCTTTACTTCCCTTCCAAAGGAAGCCATACTTTACGCCTGAAAAAATCCATCGATCCTGGCCGGGTTTGAATCCACGACCTTGGGTTTAGAAGGCAAGTATGGCTACCACTACACCACCAGGACCAACCTAATTGCCTTAGCTCTACCAGAATGAATAAGTGAATATATACCATTAAATAAGAAAAATCGTTTCTGAAAATCAGAAATTTCGCACTATTAGAAGAGGGGTTACCTGAAACATAAACTTTAAAACTGGCTCTAGTGGCATTAATATAGGTATTTTCCCAACAAGCTCGGTATAAACCATTTAAATAGAATAAGAAAAATATTTTCTGAAAATCAGGGAAATTGAGCCATTAAGAGTGGGGAGGTTATCTAAAATATATATCAAATTGCTCTAACAGCAACAACATTTGTTTATTTTCTTTTTTTACAATAAAACTCGGCATATATTATTTAATTCAAATAAGAAAAACAGTTTCTGAAAATCAGTGAAATCAGATTATTAGGAGTCAGGATTTAAGTGAAATCCAAAATTTAAAATTTACACTACCGGCACCAATATTTACTTGTTCACAACGAAACTCCGTATATACAATTTAAATAAAATAAAAAAAACAGTTCCTGAAAATTAGGGAAATTGGGCCTGAAATCCAAAATTTAAAAATCGCTCTAGTGGTACCAACTAAAAAAATCTATATATACCATTGAAATAAAATATGAAATAATTAGTTTCTGAAAATTAGGGTGACTAGACCATTAGGAATATGGATTTATTTTAAAATCGAAATTTAAAAAGCGCTCTTGCGTTTAATTTCCTCTATATTGTTTTAAAATAAAAGGACAAATTAATTGAATATATAAACTGTATTTATAACGTTGCATATGGTTTACGTTTAACAAAAATATCGTCGTGAATACAGTAAATGCGAAATATTAATGTAATATAACTGGAAAATTATATTTGTGTAAGAGAGCTCCGTAATAACTTTCAGAAAATGTTTGCGTTACGTTTTTATTATAATAAATTTTAAATTAAATTTCAAAGCCAATGTAAAGTGATTAAACTTCCAATGGTTTATTGTTGCTTATGTATATTTGCTTAATATATTGTAATTACTTTTAAATAGTAACATGCTTTTGTTTCATTTAAACATATGAAAATATTCTTCTTAAATGCACAATGTAACTGAACTTTTATTAATTACGTTCATTTTTGTGGTTTAATCTCAAATAAAAATAATAATTTTGAAAACGTGGTTTACAGTTTTGATATTTATAGATTTCAAGAAGTATAATTTTGTTCCTCTAATACCACATAGCAATACCATAATTTATTTCATTTCATTAATTAATATGGCCATAATTTAGATTTTATATTCATTTTTAAAGTAACTCTACTAGGTGAGGAATTTGCTCCTGAAAGACGGAATTTTGTGATAATGCAATTTCTACCTTTAAGCTGGAATCCAAGAAAATGGACAAATTCACAAAACATAATAAGAGCGGCGAACCTAAGATAAAAGCGTAACCTGTGAAGAACAGAATCGAAGACAACCTTCCGTGAAAGTAAAGGAACTTGAAGTTCCCAGTTGTTTGTAATAAATGTTATAATTAATCTGTAATGATATGTTTTGAAATAGTATTCATTTTAATTATCTCCCCTTATAGATAGCTTTATAGCTCATTTAAGAAATAGTGAGATTCCAGCAGAAATACATTATCTTCAAATTTTATATAATGGAATCGTTACACCATCTTTGCTTTGGAGGACTCATTTCCTATGTCACTTGCGCGAAAAAAATAACAGAAACAAATAAATGAATATATATATATATATATAAACTAAAATAATTAAAAATAATAGAGAATCTCATGAAAGCTCCGGTGGACGAAGCTTGCTTTCCTGCTCACACAATCTATATCCCATTTTTTTTATCCTCAATATCTGTCTATGTTCTGGCACGCCTTGTTCAAACGGAATGATGACATCTCGAGATGTACGCCACATGCAAACAAACAATAAAACATACAGGACGAGTAAGAGTGTGTGTTGTAGTGGACATAAGCAGCGAAAATACAGCTAAGGCTTTTAAACATATACAGAAGAAAATTTTAGTTAAAGTTCTACTTTATCGTGCTTTAATTAATTAGTGCATGAATTAGTGCTTTCGTTATGATTTCTTTCTTTTTGTGAATACATCGCTAGAAGCTGAAACAATTAAATAAACTTGAAGCCATTCGGGAATAGATAAGGAAATTTATTTACAATGGGAACAACTTTTTGAAAAGGTGGTCATCTGCTGATGAGCTTGTAAAGATAAATTTCTCGAAGATGCCTTAATTGATTGTTTATGGAAGAACCAAGGACAAGGAAGAAAATGTATGAGTTTTTACAACGCAATAGAGCATCACTTATTTCTATTTCCCCTCAGAAGTGTGCAATGAGATGGAAAAATTGTACATGAAAATTAATCTGAACCCTGCTCTAACAATAGTAAAACATATTTCATTTAGATATGTAAAAAGTGGCAACACTATTATAAAAATAAAATCAATGATACTGAAATCAATATATCTTAGGTAATGGCGAATCTCTTGTGTGCTGTTAGCTTATTTTCTATGACGAATTTAAATGTTAAGTAAAACTAAAGCCGGAAATAAGGCTGCCTTTATTAAACTTGAGGCTGCAGAGTTATATTTCTAAAGACATTAGATTTGATAATGATAATTATTATGTATATGTATAAGGGAATATTTTAGAGATAGGTATAACAGAAATTTAAATAATTTGTAACTTGTACTTATGTGTAGGTCATTTGACAGGTGATTATATCTTACAAAAGGGTTTTGTATACATTTTGTGGCAAAAGATGTGAGAAAGAGACAGATGTATACCTGACGCCTCGTTCACTTCACCGCTCCATTAGACAAGGCTGAGGAAAGGGTAAACTATCTTTTGTTAGGTCACGAAACTTCTGCCCAAGGAATACTAGAAAGTTCACAATAAGGAAACATGTGGCTATAACGAGACAATATTTGAACAAAGTCAGACGTAACAATAATTTAAGAGAAAATGAAAATGTCAGAACGGAGACGAAAATGTTTTATTATAGGCAAGCCCGGGGTACAAGGTAGTAAAAACCACCCATAACCATAACTACGTGCGTTATCTCTAATAACCTTTGGAAATCTACAAACTAAGGAAGGCAAAAGATTTTCAATACAAATCAGCATGTAAGGAAAGTGCCGAAATCTATGACAGGCTGTTCTTGGAAAATTCAAATTCGTGGGAAGACATTGTAGATCAAGGGGGAGAGAATAATTCTAGCCAATGAGCATCGGATAAAAGTCTACAAATAAGCAGAACTTATATACAAATAAATATTTTTAGGATAGCCAATGTTGAACATATAACACGGAAATAGCATAGTATACGAGGGAATTTAATTTAGCGAGAGGCGTGGTGATGTGGTAGAAAACTCGAAGACAGAAGTCAGAGACAACAGACGACAGTAGAAATACGAGAGACACGGTAGGGATACTAGACTCACGGGAGAGACACGAGAGACACATGAGAGAGATACACGGAAGCAGGCAGCCTAAGTCATACGAAAGCAATCAGTCTTAGTCATTTCTAAAGTCAGTCGAGGGCAGTTTGTCATTTTAAAGCGGTCGAAGGATTCTAAGTCCTTCTAAGGTGATTCTAAAGTCAGTCTAAGCGATTAGTGAAGTCAGCGACGAGCAGTCGGAAATAGCCCCAATATGTTTATTTGTGAATAAAATATTTGAGCAAGTCAACTTGGTATATCTTTTGGGCAACACATTTCTCGTTCCGTGGATCTATACTGATCCACGAAACACTCCATTGGACCCTGAGATCAAATTCAACAGAATTGGAGCAGACGTCATCAGTGAGCAGCCCGGGCAGACATCGAGACCACGACCACCAGCAGTCAACAACACTACGCCTCCGCACACCATCCCATTCCTGTTCCAAAACTTGCTGTTTATTTACTCCAACTGGTGCTTTGAGCTGTGACATATTACTCAATATCAGTGAACATTCTTAAATATAAATTTGTTATATCATTTTCGATTTTTGTTGTTGTTAAATGACCATTCTCCTTTTTAAATTAAACATGAATATGTATTATTATTATTATTATTATTATTATTATTATTAATATTATTATTATTCGCATTAACACCTTTACCGTCATTATGATACCTAGGTAAGTAAGATAAAGGACTGAAGTGCAGTGTAAACTAAAGTTATCGAACTTTTAACGTGGAAAATCGGGTCAACCTACTTAAGCAGGTGACCTTCTCGGTGCAAAGAAAGGACAAGAGCAAGAGAGATGCACAGATAGCTTAAATGTCAAAGGACTGCACACCAATCATCATTTACATTGTGATTTTCAAAGTATTAGAACACATTATGTATAATTGAACACTTTTACAACATCAAGGTCTTTATTTAGTAGCAGGGAGATAAAAGGAACTTTATTAATATACCATTTAAAATACAGAATATCCCATTTATTTTACCTCATGACTACAAAAATACTTCTTGAATACAATATTATTAAGATGGTTTTCATTTCAGTCAAGCAGAGCTACGGGAAAACGTCCAAAAAACGTTGAATGGTGACTTAATTCAGCTTCTGCACTCCTCAAACATTTCCTTTATGCCATATTTTTCAAATATTCCACAAGAACAAATAAAAATGGAATGATCAGGTGAGCAGAGGGGCGATACAATGCCGCCAATCGTGAAATGCTAGAATGAACGCCATCTTTGGAAGTAAACATTATTTAGATTAATTCTAAGCTTTCTAAACGGGATTCGATTCCAGCCACGATTGCTTTCGCTGACTGAGGTCTCTTCTAGATTTTCCTCAGTCCTCATTAATGGTAAATACCGGGGATGTACCTAAATTTAGGCCTGGAAGGCCTAATTCCATTAAAAATTCCTTCCACAATTTATCATTTTATCTCATGCATCATCACTCATCAGTATCCATCGCCTGTGGTGCCCCAGTAGTAAAACACTATTAAGAAAAACTCTTCTCAAACGGCCACTTAAAACTTTGTAAAAAGCTATTGCGTCATTTTCTCCTCCGTTGCTTTGAAAGAAAAGGGTCCCATAAATTCAAACTGACCATACAGCTACCTAAAGAAAATGCAGTGTGTCTGATTAATTTACTGATTAGTACCTGATATTCTGTTGTTCACATGCTCTTTGAATACATTTACACCTTGCTTTAAACTATTCTTGCTATTATAGTTACTATAATTTAAAATAACTATATGATACATACAGTAACTTCAATACTTTATAACGTTACATATAATCCTATATTTTACATAAAATAAATATTATATGAGGCGAGGTTGTTAAAAAAATATATTTCATATATCAATCTGAAACGAATACAGTATAAAACTCTTAAAGTATGCTAGCAAGTTTCGTCTCATCGTGGTGTAAAAAGTAAAACGATGTGCTGAATGCATGAGAAGAGCGTTAATAATTTCACTGACCTTTTACAAACCAGACCAAACGAACGATTGTCTCATGTAACTATCGGCTTTTGCAAACAAATGAGTAAGGCAGATGCAAAAGGCAGGCTATGACAAACACTCGTACAATGAAACGTTCGCCAAACCCGGTCATCGTTTGCCGGCTAATGCAAATACAGACATAGTGTGTACATTTATCGCTTTATGTGCATATGAATCATGGGTTCAGACGCTGTTTGCAACTTAATTTTAAAGTAGGTAGTTCAGGACTGGTGCATATTCAAGATAATCCACAAGCGAAACATGTGATACACACTCGATTTGGGTTCAGATTTACGAGAGACTGGAACCGCTACAAGAAACCACGCAGCTGTGCTGCGCTTTACATATCATGTATGTAAATTTGAGTTGACATTTGTCTCTTATCACTCGGCTCATATGACTCGGTAACCTGAAAACATTAAATAAACTTACGTTATGGACTTATGGCACACAAACAGCATGTACTTATGAAAACCAGACAGAGCAAGTTAGAAATATGATGTCATGATATCAACAGACTAATATTAACACACTAATAAAGCAGCCGGATATTGCGTTGAACACATTATTAAAGGCTGCTCTGAACTATAAACACAAATGTATAATACGATCGGCAATTATAATTTCAGCCACATTGGAAACAAATACATAAAGTAGGGTTTAAATACAGAAGGAATTATATAAGAATATTCTGCTCTGCAGATAACTATTAAGTTAATGACGAGGCGAGCCATGCACTGAATAAAATAATAAGAATAATATTTTAAAATGTAACTACTATTTACTGTATAAGCTTCAGTGATCTTTACATGTTTTAATTACATATACCTTTATTTTCCGACTGATAGCTTTCACCAACTACTACTAAAAGATGACAGAGACTGTTTGGTTTTAGAAGGTCGATCAGATGGGAATCAATGTTGTCGTCTTTTAGCAGTCAGGTGTTGTTCATCGTCCACTGATGGTGCCAACCGCAGTAGTTGGCGAAAGCTATGGTAACACACTAAACCTGGGCCACGACAAAGCCGCCTGAAATATTTCAACTGTTTTAATTATAAAACAGCAGTGAAAGGCCAAGAAGCATTATAACTTAACTCTTTACTTCTATCTTCATTTTTGAAACTCTGACTGGGGTCGCAACTGTCTCCAGTAGCCAAGAAATCAACCAGGAAAATGCATAGTTTCATTTCTATGTACCTAAAAGCCTTTGCTCAATAATGAACATTAAAATGTGAAAGACTTTCGGAAAATATCCGGGCTCTCTGGCATCGCATTATTTTTTAAGCATTAAGACCCTGTGCATTAGTAATTCAGAAAGTGTTATAAGAAAGGCATCCAATATTTAAATACGTATACAAGCCAAGGAACATTGGCGTTATATAAGGCTTGCTACGATAGAGCTGTTGGAATAAAAATATCTAAACCGGTCGTTAATCATCCAAGTCAAAAGTTAAACTCTAATAATGTGTACCACCAGTGCCGAACAACTGCAGAGTAAATGCGGATATGAAGAGAAAAACCATAATGAATAAATAATGGTTGGTGAAGGCTATGGAATAGGTCAGAAATCAACATTTGATAACAGTTGCTTTTATTTTAGAAGATTTTGTATCACACTTCTGCAGTTACTTGTACTTATATAACGAAAGACTGACAGATTTAAACTCTTGGTAAATGCATGATGCTTGGCGAAATTTATTTAAAATTTGATATATTTTAGGGATTCAGCCTTTGGAGCTGTACTGTTTATGCATTACTTCATACATTTTTCCATTCTATAGATTTTTCTTTTTTTAATGCATTTTAAAACACGTTTAGAAAAAATCTTGCTTCTACCATTGATATACTATTTTATACTATACTACTATACTATTTATATTTTTATACTAACGCATTTTAATGCAACCAATGTATAATTAATTTTAAAACCTGTAAGCAGCAGTCTAGCGACACTGGAATAAAACATTTGAAGATTAATGCTGCAAAGTAATTTTGCACCACTACTATGCACCATTATTTTATAAATTACAACTGAAAGTACTAGTCTTGCTATGTCACACAATTTAATAACTTACAAAATTATTCAAGCAATGCAATGCATTACCTTCGATTTTTCCAGAAAATACGCGAACAATATTCTCACTAATAGTCCTGACATTTTTCTTTTCGCAACAAGCTGTGAATAAATCATGTTTTTACTCATAACGTTTTTTAGGTTTCTCAGGCAGCAAAGCGTTCTTCATACTATTCGCCACTTCAACACCTCGGGTGGAATTGCTTCAAAATGTTTATAACTTTCGTCAAATTTCGTTTTAATTTTCTATTAACCTTCATATTACAGAATTACTAAATATTTCAATAAAATCAACAATAACTAACAATGCACTAACGCGTAACTATACAAACAGGGACTAATACTAATCTACTAATCTATTTGATATTTCTAATTCTCGTTATTTTTAACTTTAGAAATTAACATTAACTATAATGAATTAAAAATGAGTTACATTACGATATGGTAGTATAAAAATCATATAACATGCTTGTTGAAAGACTCATTGAAATGCAATACGTGCCTTTCAACATATGCATTATAATGTACTATTCAATTAGTTTTGCGAGAAAGAAGTGTACTTTATACTTGCAATGTTAATTATGCATTGATTTTAATTTAGTTTAACTTTTTAATTAATCATAAAATTAATTTTATAACATCATTTGATCTTAACTCTTAAGTTTTAGTGTCATATTATATTTCATATTTAATGATTCTGTTTTCGTATAGCTTAATTATTAATATATTACATCTGTAGCATTTAATAAGTTTAAGGGATACCATTTTGGAAACTGTGCAATATCTGTAACTAATATTAGCCAAGTGCTTAAGCATCCATAGATTGTATATTTACATTAAAACTTAAATTAAAACTGGTAGTAATTATCATCATAAATATTATCTCGCGTATTACAGGGGGTTTTGGAAAAGAAGAAAAAGTTGTGGTTAAACATGGTATGAACATTTCAAACTAAAAGAATTTCAAGGACTGCAACCACAAAGAACTGTAATTATAATTAACATAGATCATATTTGGCATATGTGTGAATTAAAATAATTAAATTAATCAAATAATAGGATAATTACAACATTAATAGAAAATACTGAAAAGAGCTGAACTATAGACAGTTTTGTAGAAGAGTACAATAGAACAAGTGAGAATACAAATTGGACTCACTGTTTATAATTGCTATATTCCCATTATCATATCAATATGGATATGTTGTACAAGTATTAAGATAAGGTGGGTCATCAGAAATGGGGTTACTTAGTAAGGTAAGGTATTGATATCAGACCAGAGTTGAATCTAAAACTAGTCATAGGAAAATTACAAAATAGAAATTAATTATACTAGATGCAATAGTTATTTTCAAATGACGGTGTCTCAATCCCTGCGCTTAGTGATATTGTCAAACTAACTGGGGGTGTGCGGCCGGGAGGATAACTGTAAACATCAGAGCAAGCCTTAATGGCCAAGTTCTTGCGTTTTTGGAAGAAAACACTTGTTCCATACTTGGGAAAAACTATTTTTTTAACTTCTTTTCACTTTAATTTCGTGTTTATAGATAGAGAATGCACTTATATTATTGAAAATTTCAGTGCAGGTGAACACTAACATACATTTAAACTCTATCGGACTGCAGGGAAATTTTGTTTACACATACATTACTATGTCCTTTGTACTTAGCTCGTATTTAATTAACTGCTGATATTGAGTAGCGGGAATCCAGTGTAAATTAACGGCAAATATCTCACTACTGTGCATCTAGCAAATTAGAGACTTGTACAGACATTTTCAGATTTTACGCCCTTTATGGATATAAAATTTTCGCTACTACATCGAACTTTTTGAGTGCAGAATGGAACTGATACTTTCTTATTTATTACAGGTTACAAATATGTGCCATAACCAACAAAACATGGCGAAGGTTATAAATGATTGGACGTACCCTTTAACATATGCCATTCAATTTGATGTCTACTTAGAAAAGTGAAACAACGCATATGTCTGATCCCAGATAGGTAACATTTTTTCTAATGGAAATATTAGGCCAAATCCTAAATTTAGCTTCAGACAATACAAGGCAATATCCCAAATTCTTGGCATTTGATATCTGATAGCTGATTCTAATAACATTTCCTATTCTAAATGAGACTTTACAGGTATATTGATTTCTGAAAGTGAGTACAGTCTTCTATACAGGTACATTATCCTAATTTTCGATTGACTGATGGTAAAAGATAATACAATTTTCTTGGGTGTCAAGCTTAGGAATAAAGAAATAAAAATGACTGTTGATGCAATACTGCTATGTATGGCTATATTGAAATTCAAAAACAGAATTCAACACCCTGCCGTTGATGGCGGGACAATTTTTTGTCATGAAATTGTATTTTGAAAGAAATACTTTCAGGATAAGGCCGGAGAAACGTAACTGCACAAAACTGGAGAATTATAATGTACAATTATAAGTAAAATGATTAAAAAAGTATAAACATACCGGCAATGTATATGTAAAATTATGTTCAGCTTGAAAATTAAGCAATATGTCACTCAGCAATATATAATTTAAACAAATAACAGTTCCCTGCAATGTTGTCACAATGAATATATACAAATTTAATAAATGGTTGAGTCAATTTCTTGGGGACAAGCATTAAATAAAATATCTATCTCAAGTACTGAATAAAAGCATTTAATAGCATTTAAAATGTAGCATTTGTGTAAATACATTTATACTTAAAATTCAGATTCAAAAAATTTAAAATATTTACAAATGGATACTTTACGCCTGTATAAGAAAATGCAATAGCAAATATTACAGTGTTTAAAAGTACATTATATATACCTGAGTCAGGGCTTACTATACGGAGAAGGTTCCGGAACTGACAATTTAGAAGTATAGACAGAAACAAATGTTCCCCATAACGTTATGGAGACGACTGAACATTTTAAGGAAGGAAGCAAGAACATGCCACTCTTCTAGATCATTCGATAGGCTTGACAACAAATAGCAAGCAAAACTAAAATCGGTAAGGCCTCTTGATGTGGCCAGGTAAGAGAAGGGAATAATGGTTAAGAGGAAGACATAAAGGCGCTTGGAACCAAAGGAAGTGCGCGTAAAAACATTACTTAATCTTCTCCAAGAACGCTCTAGAATTTTATTTTCTCTGAAACTTTCCAACTAATGAGCCCAAATTTAATGATATTTAATCCGTACATTCCTCGTTTTATAAGAATAATTATGAAACCAGAGCAACTGTTCAACATGATCGCCATCAGCATCAAGGATTACCTCCTCATTCATTTACATGTTACGAAAGATATACAGCAACATATCATCATTTAGGATCACATATTAACGTCGAATGTTTTCTTGCATTAGGATATACTTTCCCTTTCAGCATACCCCAAAGGCTGCATAAGAAATAGGGTAATAGCCCAATTCGCTTATAAACTACACAAACCTTAAGGAATACAATCATTATCAACCATAATGACATCGCAGATACGAGGTCTCTTCAAAAAGTATCCGAATTTTGAATTTCCGTGGACTACGTATATTCGATTTTCGAATGTTTTGTGGTGTTCTGTTGGTACTCATGTCCCTCACTTATGTTGACAAGCTCGGCCATTTTGAAATGTTCAGTTAATTGTTGACAGCTATTTTGCTTGGACGTGTTTTGGCTCGTCTTCGATTTTTGCCTATTCCAAAAAATGGAACAAAGTATCTGTATCACATTTTGTGTTAAAAACAAAATTAAATGAAGCTACCTTAGACCAAAGCAACGTTTATCGGTGGTACAAAATGTTCTCAGAGGGTCGAAAAGATGTAAAGGACGAAGAGCGTCCTGGACGCCCGAGCTCGTCAACAACAGAGGAAAACATAGAAGAAGTGAAGAAAATAGTATTGGCCAATCGTCGAACCACCATTAGAGAAGTTGCTGAGGACCTAAAAATATCGATTGGCGTGTGCCATTCGATTTTTACCAATGATTTGGGCATGAAACGGGTCGCCGCAAAATTCGTACTAAAGTTACTCAATTTCGACCAAAAACACCATCGCATTAACGTTGCTAAGGAGCTGTTGAACTCTGTCCGCGACCACCCAAATTTGCCCCAGAGGGTTATAATTGGTGGCGAATCATGGGTTTATGGTTATGATGTGGAAACTAAAGCTCAATCATCCCAATGGATGCTGGCTGCCATACGAGCCAAGACCGAAAAAAGCACGCCAAGTTCGGTCGAATGTGAAGGTTTTGCTTACAGTTTTCTTCGATTGCAGGGGTGTGGTGCATCATGCGTTCTTGCCACACGTTAGAACGGTCAATAAGGAATATAACCTGCAAGTTATGCGCAATTTGCACGAAGTAACCCGCCAGAAACGCCCGGATTTGTGGAAGAACAAAAATTGGCTTTTGCACCATGATAACTTCCCTGCTCACACATCGTTGCTTGTGCGCGAATTTTTGGGCAAAAACAACATATTTATGATGCCGCAGCCACCGATTCCCCAGACCTGGCCCCCTGTGACTTTTTTTTTTGTTCTCGAAACTGAAGAGGCCCATAAAAGGACGACGCTACGCCACGATTGAGGAGATAAAGGCGGCATCGAAGGAGGAGCTGAACAAGATCACAAAAAACGATTTTATAAAGTGCTTCGAGGATAGGAGAAAAGCTTGGCACAAGTGTATAATATCTGGTGGGGATTACTTTGAAGGGGACAAAATAGATATTCATGAATAAATAAATACTTTTTGAAAAAACACAAAATTCGCGATACTTTTTGAACAGATTTCGTATATGATCCACAATTCTGCTTTAAAAAACGGTAGCGTTTTGCATCGTCCAGCTGATTTACAATTTAACCAAAGTTTCAATGCAGACAGCGATATTCATTGTTTCTGGAAGAAGAAATAGGCAATAATGCGCACCACCACAAAGCAAACCACATCCCAAATGCATCATTTTGAAGAGGTATCTCAAACATCATGGGTAGTCCAGTATTTCTAGATGTTCATTGACAAATTGAGGGAACCAAAAGCAGTAGATGAGCTTCCTCTGTTTATCAGAGGTTTCAATTCTTGCACAGCAATAATATGATGAGAATGCCGCTTCCTAACAGATGCCTGTTTAAACGTTAGTCTCCTGGACATCCACGGGGAAGCCTACAGTCCGTTTTACCCCGTTGCTTCTGGCAGTTTCGGATTACATCTTTGTAAACATCAGTATCCGTGGAATGGAGGATTTTTCCGTTGGTTTTCAAATCGAAAATTGTGAAATAATTGCTTTTTTCACTCCTTTATGGACACAGTTTTCCAATATGTGCGGAAAATAAATATGCACTGTTCCACTGTGCATTAGCACTAATACTAATAATAAAAATCTAAAATACTACTTTCCGAAACCTTGTTTTCTACACCGGAGCGTGTATTGCAAACTCTTACACTTTATTTCTAAATTACTAAATTACATTCTTACATTATTATTTTCGAGATGATATTTATACCTAGGTTACAATTAGACATTTACAAAAATAATAAAAATAACAAATTTGATAAATAGCAAAATTAAATTCCCTTCAACTAATTCCTAACTGTGAAATCCGGCATTATTCGAGTAGCTGGAAACCAGCTACTACTTGCTACTACTTCTATTACTTCCACTTAATCTTTAACTTTAAATTAATAAACTTCTACTCACCGGTATCCGGTAAAACCAGTACATTTCTTGCATACTTTTACTTTACTACTTATATGTATCTATTCCTATCTATTTTTGCATAAAACTATATTATATATCTATTGATCGTATATATGCTTCTTTATTTTCCACATTATATTATATCATCTTTCTATTTTATATCTTTATAAATTTATTCGTGCAAATTTCTCATTTATATCCTATATTAGCCAATTTTTACAACACTAAATATATTATTTATTTGCGAATCTATTTGGTATTTATCAATGGAGCTTTAACCCTACCAATTCATTACTTTGACATCCTGAACAATAGTAATAATAATAATAATAATAATAATAATATCACTAATAGTATTAATTATAATTATAAAACTTAAAATAATTTTATTAAATTTTACTCGAATTCTTCTTACTTTAATTCTTATTTCTCTACTTCTGCTTCTTCTTCTTTGTATTTTAATACTGCATAAAGAAACAATGCAGATATTATCAGAGGCACCAACAGACTTTCACAATGTGCGACACATGGATTAGGAAGTGTGACCGCCACTTTTTTCCTTTAGCTACAAACTTCCATACATTAGACCTCTAAGCCAATTGGCTTGAACTCTGGGCCGAGAGCGATTGAAGCGCTTGATACTTAAGTTGTGTCGCATACAGATCTTTTTTTTTTTTTTTTTTTCGAGATTGCAAGATCGGCCAAACATTTCCATATACGTATATTGATTCATTCTTGCATTATTCACTTAATTCTGTTTCATACGTTGTACAATGTACTTACTATCTTTCAAGAAAGTTAATGTGCACCATTTGCAGGACAGTGTCGTTTAAGCGTTCGATTATGGAGGGTATGAAAATTAAATCAACCGAGTTCACAGAAACAATACAGTCGGTTCTCACTTCAAACACTTCAAGTCCCTATTTATTTGTTTTATCAAAATATATGTTAAATGTTATGAAACTAATTGTGTTGCTCAACTAATTACACTTCAGATGTGTTGGTTACTAAATGAAACAGGGAAAATACTATACACATGCAGTTCTCATGCGTGAATGTGGATATTAACTATACAAACTTGTAAGAACTGAGCGTGATGGCAGGGTGAACAAACACAGTGCCAAAAGCTTTCAACTTGGTCATGAATCTGGAGTTCGTGTCCTCCACGTCTTATTTCTATATTTAATATATTAACTATTTCTTAAAAATGGATGTGCCATATAATACCTTTCCTACTATTCGCGGGCTGTCTCTCCTTTTAGAAGTAATTGGATCATTGTTAGTGTAGGTGGATTTCTTTGCTTTTATTTTAGGGTATCTTAAAATGCTATTTAAAACATGCTGGTTGCTGAAACAACCATAAAACGGGCATTATTACGCCAAAGTTAAACTGACCATTGCAGATTAATTACTGAAATCATGTCAGCAATGCATGCATTAAACTTGTATTGTTCGGGGCCCAACAACCAATTTTTTATCCTTCTTTATTGAGTGCCAGATAAAATCTTTACAGCGCTCTTATAAATAACATATAATGAACTGAAACATTAAATTGTTACTTGTATTAAAACATGTTTGTTAAGTTCAAGCATCAAAACACATTCACTACAGCGACAAGGAACTTGAATTCTCTTCAAGCGCCAAATGCCCAATGAAAATACCGGAAACTCCACTGAGAACAATGGAGATGGTGTGCAGGGCGGTTGTAAGATCAGCTATGGCGTACGGAGCCGAAATTTGGGGGTGGGAGAACACCGAGGAACTTAATCAGGTACAAATACAGTTCCTTAAACGGTTGCTACAAGTAGGGAGGAGTACAGCAAATTGTGGGGTTCTTAAAGAGTTTGGTATATCTAACGAAAGTGTGAATTTAAAAATAAGAATAATTAATTACTGGTTAAAAATAATACGGGGGACTCAAGCTCTTCTTCGGGAAGGACGGGATACGGGATGGGCATCCAAAATAAGGAAAGGCTTAGACAAAATTGGATTGGGGTACATTTGGTTAAGGGGAGAGAACATTACACGAAATAGTTGGAAAATAGTTAACAGACGTTTGCGAGATATAGATAGACAAAATATTTTGTCTTAATGCGCAGAAAATGTATCGTTTAGCCTGCAGGCTCAAATACATCCGGTGTGGGGGAGGAGACATTATCTAGATATCTATAGCAGGGAAGAAAGAAGTGGTCTCACATGGTTCAGATTAGGGGCTTGGAAAGGAAGTAAAACAGTTAATGCTCTCGGGGAAAGAATTTGCCCATTGTGGGGAGAAGGCGATATCTGGAGGCATATTTTGGCAAAATGCAGGGAAACGGAGATTTCAAGAAATAAACATTTATCACTGCAATTTCTTAATTCCAATAGAAATTCGAACATATGCCGGGAAGTTTTGGTGCATGCGAGATACACAATTTGGGAATATTCCTACAGAAGACCCGACAAGGAGGTTAATGGCCATAATGAAGAAGGGTATGGAGAGGGGGTGTGAGTAAATGGAAGGAGGCTCAAGAGTAAGGGTTTCATTCATGTCTATGTATTTGTATTTAAATTAATAACAGAAAACTTAAATGTATCGAAGTATCTGTATATTTGTATGTTTGCATGTATATATGTATATGTGTGGAAGTGTATATATACACTTATACATATACATACATATATATATGTGTGTGTGTGTGTGTACGTATGTATAAGTATGGCCCTATAAGGGCGACATTAGCATGTACGGCCGTAAGGCCCATGCGACAGATGTATTTATTTGAGTGTATCCTAAAATCGTACAATAATACGTCCATTACTACTACTACCAAAATAACAAGGTAATTTATGAATTATCTTTGTTAGAAAAGGATATAAGGAAAATACTCGGGGTATCACAATATTCCAAAAGGCCAAGAAGTACAGGATATAAAAACGAATCAAAATCTTTATTGTGCATAACGAATAATTTCAATGTAATTACTCTATAATAAAAGGGAGACAATAAAGAATTATGCTTTTAAAATCCGGCACAAAACTGCATGGTTATGGCTTAAGCATATTAATAAATAAAGCGCCTTAGAATATATTTCTAAAAAAGAAATAAACAAATGGCAAACTCTGTTTTGGGATATTACAAAATTGAAGAATGGAAAATAAAAACTAAAAATTTGTTTGGTGTAACCATCTACAGCTGCAATGCCATCATGTAAACTTAGTCACGTTTGCAGCGGTTTGGATTACGCTGATAATTTTGCCATAACTCCATCACATGGGCTACCAGATTCTCTTGCATTCTGTCTGCTCGCCTTTCTTCCCATTCGTGAACCACGAAAACCCCCACATGACCAATTGGGTCAGACAGTCAATATAGGCAGATTGTGTGCATTTGCTACGTTCCTATTCGTGTATCGGGCACCGCAGGATAGGTTGATATTTGTAGGATCATTTTGAGATTTAGGATGAGTGTAGATGGGAGATGGTGTTGGAAAGTCTCCCAGGAAGGAATAAATGAACCTGTTATCCGCGTTTTAAGCTATATGGACATGTTCTGGTTAATTCAGCATGACGGCTTAATTGGCAAGTCTGATGAGTCATACAATAGCTCACTAAGAGGATTGTTGATTGTTAGTTTTGTGGTGAAAACGCAATCTTTTATTTTATGTATTTTACGTTGAAAAAAGAAAAACGATTGTTATCCAGGGTGCCCGCAGGCCTGACGGGGCATCTCAAATCATAGTCTAGGTATGCTTCTAGGATCATAGTTACCTAAAATACGAATAAGAGCACTCTCATGGTGAGGTAATTTGTCGTAAAATTTGCGTTTCCTGTAGCTTCGTGTAGCAACCTGGTAGATTAGGTTTAATTCAGCAGAGCTTGAAGACAAAATATAAATTTGCATTCCTCTTTTTCTGGGAAACTGGCGCAAAGAAATGTTAGCTCAGTGTTTTCTGAAACACAGACACACACTGCACTCGTCATTCGTTTCGGCACTTGATTCAGTTCTCTAGGACCCGGTGCTGTCATGTAGGGGCCTCGTGCACCCGGATGTATACTGAGAGAGAGAGAGAGAATGGGGAGAAGTAATAAAAACCGCAACTACTAATTTTTTTAATAGATATATTTTTACGCATTATTACATGTGAAATATTATACTTCCATTATTAAATATTTTTCCAAACATTTTTCAACCACTCACGTATTTGGATATCATTTTGAGTCTATAATTTTCTTTATTGTATGACTATGAACACAAATGAAATTTAATCATATGTTTACACCAGGACCAAATGAAATATTGTTGTTCTTGTATTGTTCTTGCATCAGTTTTATTTTATTTCAGACATTTCAATCAGTTTTACACATAATTTTATGAGGTAAAGATGCCGTTAAGTCCAGGGGAAGCGCTAAAGCAGTTGCCTCGTTGGAAGATTGACGGAGCATGCATTATGTTGTCCAGGTTTTACCAGTCAATGTCTGTGCTATACAAAGGACACACCGAAGGTTAAGGGAACTTGGTATCTACTGCGGAAGAGCAGGATCAGATCGCAGGAGGTTGACATCTGCCACAGATTATCAATTTCTGCGGCTGCAAGTATTCCTTGATCGTCACACAACAGCCGTATATGCTCAAAATCGCTTACAAAGGGCATCAGGAGTGAATGTAAGAGCGCGAACAGTGATAAGGAGATTTTAAGAAGCACAGCTCACCTATAGAGGACCAGTTCTCCCTTGCTTACCCAGCAAACATCGCAAGCATGCCTTGTCTTTGACCGTCAACATCTGGAGTGGATTGAGCAGCAATGGAAAGTTGTCCTATTCACGGATGAATCGAGGTTCAGCTTAATGGCAGGGAAAGAGTATGGAGTAGTACTGGAGAAAGGTATGCCCCTTTCATCGGCGATGACTTTCAGAGGAGGTTCCGTCATGGTGTGGGTTGGGATAAGTGTGGAGGCCAAGGCAGATTTGTTTTTTTTTTTTGAGTGCGGGGTCCTGAATGCAAGTCGGTACATTGAGGATAATTTTCAAGAACATGTTATCCCCTAAGCTCCATATATTGGTAATGATTTCCACTTTAAACTTGGCAATGCCCGTCAACAGATGACCCACATTATGATTCAGTACTTGCGTGAGGTGGGGATTGGGGCGCTAGTTTGGCCAATAGGAAATCTCTGAGCTCAACCCCATTGAGTGTGTTTGGAACATGACGAGAAAAAATGTCCGTCAATATATTCCTGAGAGCCTCAATGGACATCGATAGACTTTGCATTAGCAATGGGATACCATACTCCAGAAAGCCTAAGGATCCTGATCCGCAGCATTCCCTCAATGTTGCAAACTGTGATACAAGCTAGAGGAGGAAACACCCGCTTCTGAGTGTGCCATTGAGTATTAAAAGGTGGTCATTGTGTTACAAATTCAGATGTGTTACCTTTTGTTACTGTGCTACCACAGATCACTATGAAATGTGATTAACTTGCATTCATGGTAATGCTCATACAAGGAAAGCATAGGCTCAAAATGATATTGGAATGTATGAGTGCTTGAAAAATGTTTGCAAAAGTATTTAATGTTAAAAAAATGAATGGAATTATAATAATGGTTAAAATAAACAAAATATTCAATAAATATTAGGTGTTGCATTTTTTTTTTTTTTTTTGCCCCTCAGTGTAATTCAAGCTGAGCATTAGGGAAGAACTTCAGCACACTTTAGCTGAGCTATTTTGCACATTACTTCATAATATTGCTAATTAAAGCATTCTTTTTAACGGGGACTGCAACTTTCGCACACTTTACCTCAAGATATTTTATAATAATATGAGGGCATTGGAAAAAGTTCTCGCCCTCGAGAATAGGATACAATCAGCATGATAATTGTTTTTTAAGTTAGTACACCTGTCTTTAGCATTGTTTTCAACTAGATAGTCATTGTTTAAAATAGTTAATTTAATAAAATTTTATAAACCACAGGTGTAATTATCGTGCAATAATAGCAGAATTTAATGAATAAATACATTACATGTTATTATATAAAAGGCGAATTAAAGTCCGCAAAATATCTGAGGCTGTAGGTATTTCAAAGATTATGCTTTACATTCTGAACTGATATTGTCCCTTTATGAGACTTCGAGTCATTCATTTTTTTCGGGCGTACAAAATCCTAAGTATGGCTTTCTTCGGAAGGGAAGTAAAGCCGTGGGCCCAGTGTTGTACATTTATGACACGAAAAAGAACCTCAAGCCTGAAATAACAGACCTCTGAGCAAAATGTTTCGGCAGTTTCATGCCCTGAATTGAATGGGACGTTGATGACCTGAAATGTTAAAGAGCGTCCGTAAATAAACTAAATCAATAGATTTGGCTCCCTGCTACCCCCATTTCTCCCTATATTCAAAATCTTTCTCACAAGTCAATATTTTCCATGAAATTGAAAGGCAAATTCATGTACAGGACTGTTTGGTAGGTCTTGAAAACTACTTTAGATACGGGAGCATCGCTAAAATCTACGTACTAGGTTCTAAAAGATCTTAGCCTGACTTAGAGATGTGAAGATGGCCAAATTACTATGATAATTGTTAAATATTATCCTTTAGATGGCGCTAAGTCAAGTTTCACACAAGTTTGAGTACAGTCACTTGTGGCGATCGTTTAAACAAACCTATGATAACATTTTCTAAAAAATGGACAAAACTGAAATACGAGCTGTGATAAAATACTTCGTTTTGAACAATATATAAAAGCGGTTTTATTCAAAATTAAAGGATCTTTGTTTTCGATTGTTGAAAAGTGTTTGCTTCATTTAAGCGTGGTCGTACATCCATTCAAGATGATGAGTGCCCAGGGCGTTCCAAAACTGCTATGACCGACGAGATTGTGACAAAAATTCACAGCCGTACCTAATGAATGCCAATTAGTATACGAGTTAATTGACATAGCAAAGATCTCGATAGGTCGTTTCCACCATATTTTATTCGAAGTCTTCAGTATGAGGAAGCTTTTCGCTGGAGGGGTGCCGGATTACAAACAATGAACCAAAAACTCATTCGAATGAAGACTGTTTAAGGCTGGTTTAAAAGCAATTCTAGCTAGGTTTTACCACGTTTCATAGCAGTAGATGAAACATAATTTCATCCATATACACCAGAGATGAAGGAGCATCCAAATAGTGGGTCGCAACCTCTGAAAATGCACCATAGGAATCAAAAAACATTCCATCACAGGAAAAGTATGACAACGGTTTTCTGAGATTCTCAAGGTGTGGTGCTCGTATACTACCTCCAGAATGATAGAACTATCACCGGGGAGTAGGGCGTTTCATTACTGGACCAAATTCCAAAGGATTCTATTCAGTCTAAACGTTCACACCTTGCGAAAAGAAAGTTATCTTTTATCACGATTGCGCGCCTTCTCACACGTCTGGGATTGTTGTTGCAAAACGCATGACTTTCGCTTCCAAGTGCTTCCACATCTGCCATATTTGCCGGATATGGCTCCCAGTGACTATAATTTGTTCGCAAACCCCGGAGAAATGACTGGGTGGACGAGGTTCACATCAAATTATGAGTGTGAAGCCGAATCCGAGGCTAATTTTTTCACAGCTGCACAAATCTTAATTTACTGAGGTATTAAAAAGTTGGAAAAGTCATTGCATGAAATGTAGTGATTTACAATGTAACTATGTTGACATGTTAATAAAATGCTTTACCTCCTCCTATTGGACTTAGCGAGTATGTGTTCAAAATTAGAAACAATGTCCAAGTTAAAATATCGTTTCTTCACTGTTAGGGCGAAAAATTTTTAGACCACCATCATCAAGGATACAACTTTTAACTTATAATTATTAAGTGAGCACATGTTCATGAAGCTATGAACATTGAGTCCAAGAATGGGTTGATTTTCTGTTAGCATATTCCATATAAATCACAGGCTTCTGCGAGAATACCTTAATAATTTATATATTTGTATCGTAGCACTAAGTGTTACAAAATGCAGATTCTAATACAGTGCCTTGTGTTCAATGAAGTGTATTCAATAAGAGCTATAATCGAAAAACACATTTACTTCTTCAATGCTAAGCCAAAAACACTGAAAGATAGCTGGTATATCTGGATAAGATATCGTCTTTTGGTCCTTTCCAGTTCGATTATTATCAAGAGAACGAAAACAATGTTACATGCATCAAATAAGAAATAAAATACTGTAATATCATGGGAGATTGTTAAGATTTCTGTTCATATCTACATATTACGAGGATAGGTTCATAAGTTTCCGGCCTCCTCAGTAAGGATTATCGCCTACACAAAAGCCTTATCTCGTGTCATACCTTATCCGTTAAGTAAATAATTGCACCTGTAACTTCCGCTCCGCTGTGTTCAGTAATTCAGATATAATTGCATAAAGAAGGCTATGTGCGGAAGATAGTGACGTGTTCAAAATGGAGTTTCAAGCTCTTTACAAAAGAAGGACTTACTTCAAATGAAATTAAACAGCGATTGGACTGTGAATACGGTAAAAGAAGGGGCCAAACGTTTTCGAATTGGTCGAGAAAGCATTGAAGACGAAGAGCGTGCAGGTCGGCCATTGGAGGTGCTCACTCCTGAAAACATCCTTCTTGTGAGAGGAGAAATTATGGAAGACTGGCGGCTCAACGTTACAGAAATTGCAGCAAGGTTGGATCTTTCTAAAACAACAGTCCTTCGAGATATTAGTGAACATTTAAACATGAGTAAGGTTAGTGCAAGATGGGTGCCTAGCTTCCTTCCTCAGTTCAAATACAGCAACGAGTCATCTGTTTTCAGGCATTTTTGGAGCTCTGCCATAGCAACGAGAGAGTTCTGCAAACCATTGTTACAGAATATGAAACTATGATCCTCTACTATGACCCATTGTCCAAAAGAGAATCAATAGAGTGACGTGACCTGGCGAAGCACCGCCTCTAAATGCCAAGATTACTCAGTCAACCAAGAAGATCATGGCCACAATATTTTGGAACTGTGAAGGAATACTCTTCATTTACTTCAAGGAGAGGAATACCACAGTAAATGGGGAGTACTATGCTGGCCTACTGCACAGACTACGTGCTTCCATCAAAGAGAAAAGGCGAGGAAGGCTGAGTAATGGTGTGCACCTTCCTCAGGACAACGCGCCGGTGCACACAGCTCTTGTTGCAAAGGTAACTGGAAATGTGGCTTCAAGAAAATCGACCATCCACCTTAGAGCGCAGATCTATCTTCCTCTTTTCAAAACTCAAGAAAGGTCTTTGAGGAAGGAATTTTAAGTGTGACGAAGAAGTGATGGACATTGTTTATGCCCATTTTGCAGACAAGGCTTCGGGCTATTTGAGGGGGGGGGGGTGATTGGAGAAGTGTATTGTAATAAATATTGAAAAGTGAAATATAATGCTTGTCTTTATCACACCTAGAAAGTAGTTAAGCCGGAAACTTATGAACCTACCCTCGTAAAAGGCAGGAAAACTCAGACTTTGGAAGCGCTGGAGAGATCAACTCTAGTCAACTAGGAAGTTCCAATAGGCCAATAAATCTAATCTGAATTGTGAATGATAATATTTGGCATGGAAATCAGGAAACGAATTACTACACCAGGAAGAATTTCTAAAGGTTCCGTACACATGTTTGCCACACTAATCTATTAATATCTAAACTATTTAAACTACCTTTATATTTTGAGGTAGAGGAGTTAATAACCAGATAGGAATCACTTTGATTTAAACAATCACAATAAGGTCATTATGTTCAACTTTTTATGGAATTGCTTAATTTATAAATAAATAACTTTAATGTTTAAAATGAATTATATTATGTACATGTAGTACACAATTGAATATATTACTGCATAAATTACATCCGTAAGGAACAAATATATGTTTCTATAATATCAGTTTGAGTTCTGTCATAAAAATAATAGATTTCATTTTTACTCTAGCAGCAGTTGAAATCCTTTTAAGCACTACGCAGAACTTATTACAAAGGCGCATGCAGGCTGAACGATATAGAGACTGAAAAGGACCATGGATATTTATAAAGGAGAGTATAGTGCGATAGCAAGCTGGTGTTGGGAAAATGCATATCATCTCATATCAAGTAATATTTCTTACAATGATTTATCGACACACTGTACATAAGAAGAGAAAGGAGAGAGGATTTGTCCGGAACGGCGTACGCGGGGTGTGCTGAATTTAAAGCCACCGACTCAGAGAAAATCCCATTCATTCCATAACTCAAAACGTCGCAGTGAGATGTAGAAGTCGTGTAGGAGCGAAACTGGGATGCAGAGAGAAAGGAATGCTTTAGCTACCACTGAGACGTCTTAATCTCACAGCTTAGTGCAATAATTTCAGTGCGAGTAAGACGCAAATTAGACGACAATAACTGATGATGTTTTTGAATCATCGTAATTTATTATTATGAATACTTAATTACATTTGTCTAGTGAACAAATACATCTTAATTAAACCGTGCATAAAACTGATACATTCTTATATCTTTCATGATTCAGACCGCGTATTGAAACACATCTGTGGCAGTACAAATGACTGAAATTGCGCAATAAAAGAAAAAGGACGAGAGTTAATGATTTCAGCATATTGTGTGCTCAGCATGGTGAATAACCATAGGCTGAAACTGATTAACAAATTTTACTATTAAATTGCAGCCGATTTACCATTTAGATTTAATTATTTGACACAAGTAAATTTCTGCCAATCTAATTCTTGTTTGTGTGGCCTGGGCCCTGTTTCACAAAAGAAGTGGTGGCGGTGGTGGTGGAGTGGTGGTGGTAGTAGTAGTAGTAGTAGTAGTAGTAGTAGTAGTAATAGTAATAGTAATAGTAGTAGTAGTAGTAGTAGTAGTAGTGGTAGTGGTAGTAGTAGTAGTAGTAGTAGAAGTAGTAGTAGTAGTAGTAGTAGTAGTAGTAGTAGTAATAGTAGTAGTAGTAGTAGTAGTAGTAGTAATAGTAGTAGTAGTAGTAGTAGTAGTAGTAGTAATAGTAGTAGTAGTAGTAGTAATAGTAGTAGTAGTAGTAGTAGTAGTAGCAGCAGCAGTAGTAGTAGTAGTAGTAGTAATAGTAGTAGTAGTAATAGTAGTAGTAGTAGTAGTAGTAATAGTAGTAGTAGTAGTAGTAGTAGTAGTAGTAATAGTAGTAGTAGTAGTTGTAGCAGCAGCAGTAGTAGTAGTAGTAGTAGTAGTAGTAGTAATAGTAGTAGTAGTAGTAGTAGTAGTAGTAATAGTAGTAGTAGTAGTAGTAGTAGTAGTAGCAGCAGCAGTAGTAGTAGTAGTAGTAGTAGTAGTAGTAGTAGTGGTAGTAGTAGTAGTAGTAGTAGTAGTGGTAGTAGAAGTAATAGTAGTAGTAGTAGTAGTAGTAGTAGTAGTAGTAGTAATAGTAGTAGTAGTAGTAGTAGTAGTAGTAATAGTAGTAGTAGTAGTAGTAGTAGTAATAGTAGTAGTAGTAGTAGTAATAGTAGTAGTAGTAGTAATAGTAGTAGTAGTAGTAATAGTAGTAGTAGTAGTAGTAGTAATAGTAGTAGTAGTAGTAGTAGTAGTAGTAATAGTAGTAGTAGTAGTAGTAGTAGTAGTAATAGTAGTAGTAGTAGTAGTAATAGTAGTAATAGTAGTAGTAGTAGTAGTAATAGTAGTAGTAGTAGTAATAGTAGTAGTAGTAGTAGTAGTAATAGTAGTAGTAGTAATAGTAGTAGTAGTAGTAGTAGTAGTAGTAGTAGTAGTAGTAGTAGTAGTAGTAATAGTAGTAATGGACGTTTTATTGTACGATTTTAGGATATACTCAAATGGGTGCTGCAGAATCTGATGCCCCGAATATAGGAGGCAAACCCATACTCACAAAAGTATGGTCTATACATCACAAATGTAAGGACTGGTAACTTGTAGTCATTAGTAAAATTCTATTCCATAAAGATTTCCGTTACACTTGTACTCTGTTACTCCATACTTACAAATATACAAGTAGTTCTCCTCCACGATCGCTTTAGTATTAGTCGACCATTGGTAGTTTGTACAAGTTTCTCTACATGTGTAGGAACATTGGTAACATCAAATATTAGCACAAAATATATGCTCTTTTTAATAATTTTGGGAGCCAGTTGACCCAAAAGTGCTAAGTATTAGCGATAGTAATGATAGTGATGAGTAGGAATATGTAAAAAGAAAGAATAAATATTTATGTAAAATGATAAAGTTAGGTTAAGTGCAAATAAAGTACGACTTGTGATTCACATTGACGTTTACTGTTCCAAATGTATGTTTCAGACCAGCGTCTTAGTTAATGTAATTTTAAGTTTCTTCCTAATTGCACGAAAATTGTTTCTTTTCAAACCTCATTTGTATTTTTAAGGTTCTTGCAACATGCCACAAAAATTATTTCTTTTCATTTTCTTTTAAAATAATTTGGCACAATTTTCCCAAGTTTTTTCCCTTATGCGAACGTGATTGTCAAGCAATATAAACAAATAAAGGAATATAAAGGATCAAACAGGCTAATAAAAGCAATCCGAGAGCAATCGGAAAGATGGATTCTTCTGCTATCTCTCGACGGCTGCAATTGATGTTCCTAAATGTAGCCTTATTGGACCATCTTCTCAAACTGAAGTATTTACGCTTGGATATCGATAAATACATAATAAAGTATTTGAAATACCATTAAGTCTGAGAAAAAAAACCACGACATTTTTGCAGAAAAGACAATGGTTCGCTACGTGCATTAAAAAACCCTAAAGAGTGGACATAGCCTAATTCAAGGTATGACGACGTATGGCAAACAGCTGTTCCTCCATCTTGCTTTTATATGAGGTCCACATGACAAAACTTGTAATTTTTTACTAATATTAAGCATTTGACATAGCCTAATTCAAGGTATGGCGACGTATGGCAAACAGCTGTTACTCCATCTTGCTTTTATATGAGGTCCACATGATAAAACTTGTAATTTTTAACTAATACTAAGCATTTCTTTCGTGAAACAGAAAGTTACAAGAACCTGCACTAATATACTTGTATGTATTAAACCATACTTTTGTCAAACAGGGCCCTGGTAACGAATAATCATATATTACCGTGAATATCTCACCCTAATGCATTAATTTAATGTTGATCAAGTTCATTAATGCTGGCAACATTCACTGAAAGTGCCTTCTTTAGTACTGATGCAAAAGTACGAGTCTTACTGATATTCAGATATCAACAAAAAGCTACAACTACAGTGATGTACGAGGGTAGGTTCATGAGTTTCCGGCCTCGTCGATAAAGATTACCGTCTTCACAAAATCCTTATCTGGTGCCGTACTTTATCTGTTAAGTAAATAATTTCAGCTGTAACTTCCGCTCCGCTCTATTCAGTTGTTCAGATAAAGTTCCATAAAGAAGACTATGTGCAGAAGATTGTCGCAATCTCTTTAATCACGTAGGTGGTCCAGAAGGTCAATTTTTGCTATGATATAGCGTACCAACAATGCTAAAAGTTAAGCAATAAAATGTCTGAGAGGAGAATATTTAAGTCTCTCAAATGTGTCCCCTTTTAATACATAGCAACATAACACGTACAATATTCTGTACTCCAATTTAAACAAGGCATCTAATTCACTATCTTAATTTGCCGCAGCCCTTACGAAAAAAACTATAACAAAGTTAATGCGAAGTGTTGGTACACATTCCTATCTTTTAATGAGTAATCTTTACGACTATAGCTTGTTCACATAGCTGTTATCGCATTCACTGTGGATAATAGTTGCACAAGCGTTAATTATGGTGCACAGTGCAGAAAATGAATATCATAAAAACTTATATGCACAACATGGAATGCATAGATACATTTAAACGCGATGTGATATTACTGTATTATAGTATAGCATCATAGAAACGAGGAAAATGTTCAGAGCAGAAGGGAAAATGCGGGCGCTACATTTACGAATAGTAGAGTTTTAGAGGTTGTTCATCACGAAGGGCAAAAACGTATGTTTTCGAATAGTTCATGATGTTATAACAAATAAATATAGTGCTAGCTAACGCATACAAAAAAAAAACACAAGCCGAGTAGTTGCTATAACGCTGGCTTGTATTAATTATAAATTACGAGCAGCCAGATAGCAAAAAATTTAAATCTTATAATTTATATGTGTTCATTTATGGGTTAAATAGCAATAATATCATTACATGTAGTTTCAGCATTGTATATTTTTAATAGACGATTGTCGAGCTGATTCTTACTTATTTAATTGTTTTATTAATATTTATGAAAAAAATCAGAATCCTTCTTAAGGTATATGTAAAATTAAAGTGATGTAAGGTGTAAATAAATTTCACAAACTATAGGTAAATGCTATAAATATAAAAATATATATGTGTACTAAAACATCTACTCTAGCACTATATATCACGTTATATAATCAGCTTTTTCTTTTTTCCCCTCTCTCATTTCCTTCCTTTTATGAGGCTTATTATTTTTAAAATTCTCTGTAAAAGAGTGATCACCGGTCATTGGTTGGGACATGTAGCGGCATTTTAATTCGCTAGTTGCTCCAGGTGCCATCACGTCTTTTTTCTGATTGTCTTCCAAAGTCGTTTTTGAGGTGTTAGGGAGTTGATCGCGGGCCGCCTGGCGAGAAATCCCTTTCGGCTTTTTTTTATGGTATTTAACGCCCGTTTTTACTACAGAGGCACCAGAGGCGGTGAACACTGGTGATACATGAGATGAAATGATAGATTGGGAGAGGATTTTTTTCCAGGCCTAAGTTTAGGGGCACCTCTCCGGCATTTGCCAGTTATGAGGACTGAGGAAAACCTGAAAAAAAACCTTAAACAGGATGGTCCTGGCGGAATTCGAACACCAGATCTCCCGCTCACGAAACCGCGCCTTAACGACCTCGGCCACCCGTGGCGGTCCTTTAGGCTTCTGGAATGAATACCGCTGTTAGCCTCTATTCCATGCCTTGGGCTAACTTTCAACGCAATGCTTGTGGATGGCGTCCCCTTGGTATCCTAATATTTTTGGGGAAGGGGATGGCAGCTGTCAACTTTGCATTTACCATCTGCGACGCAGGCATTTGTTTGCTTACGAAATTATTTTGTCAATTAGGGCAAATAGTGAGCTACTTTATTTTTGTTTTGCCCAAGTATTTTTAAGAATGTATATGAGGAATTATATTTATTATGGTTAAAACTAGGGATTTTTTCTATGATTTTGTTATTTTAATATTTTGCATTGCATTTGTTTTAAAGAAAGATAATTAAAGAATTTTACTTCTAGTTTTGGGTGAAATTTTGATCAATATTTTTAGTACTTCTTTTATTTGGATTTTTGTGTATTGGTAAATAAATAAGGAATTCCTCATTTTCATTGCTGGCAAAAGTGTGGAAAAGTTCTTTGGTAAAATTTCTAACTTGAAATGTTATAATGCTTGTTCTATATCAAATATTGGGAATGAATTTGCTGTAGAGTTGTATTTTGTTGTCTAAGTTCCATGTGCAATACTATTATGATTTTTCTTGTGTAAACTAACTATGCAAACTTATTATGCTTTGGTTTTAATGTGGTAAATTTTAATTATATGAAGGAAAATGTTTCAATACCTTTTCTTATTATAATCAGTATATACTTCATGAAAAAAATATAAAACTAAGATTAAATCCTATGGGGGACTAGAATCACTTGAGTGATAAGGGATCCCACGTCTTAAGGTGAATGGTTCGAATTATTGGTCACAAAGACCCATATATCAATAAACTGCACAGTGTCTGACGCCATTAAAACCCTAGACCCCAAAATATCTCCAGAGATAATAAAATAAGGAGGTGTATGTCCAAGGTAACGGTTAAAGTATTTTAACATTCCACGCGGTAAGAAATTTCAATCGTTTGGCTCGAATAGAAGATGAAGCATCCATCTTTGTACGGATAATACGAAAAGGATCTTGCTTTGAAGCTCAAAGATGGCAGCCCAGTCACGGGCCTTACCTTGGGCCGTTCCGTAATACGTAAAAGGAACATCTTTCTTTACTGAAAACTCTCAAGGGAATAGACGAATGAAATCTACCAAGATGACCACAGCATTAAAGACAAACGCAAAATGACATCAGAAAAGATACAAGCCATTTGGATTTTTATAAGAATCTTATAAAAATTAGCAGTGTTAGAACATAAGTTAAGCTATATAACATACAGTTAACAGTAAATACGAAGAAAAAATCAAAGTAGAAGGCTCTAAAGATACTAAATGAATCATCCCCCTTAAGTATTCGTATCTATGTAATCCGCAGATTACAATCTTATGTGGAAACAATGCTCCTTTTTCCAAGCAAAACTTTCTTCTGTATTATGTTTATTCGTTTCTGTGCTTAACCAGCACTAATTATTGTATACGTGCAAAGAGACTACAATGCATGCTTAGAACGATAGTTCCGTATAGATCTGAAAGCGGGATGATACAGAATATTTTGTTGTAGAGCTGTAATTATAAGTGATAGTACTGGGCAAGTGTCACCTTTTAGTTAAAACACCCATACTTTCACATATTTATCTGTTTTATTATTATTATTATTATTATTATTATTATTATTATTATTATTATTATTATTATTATTATCTGGAAAAATATACAAACTCTGCAATACCCACCTCTTTATTTCTATAATTCCAATTTTGTTGGCAACATCCAATGCATCATAGTCACGTGCTAATTTGGCATATGCTTTCTTCTTACCAACAGCTTTTTTGCTCATCATTATCATACAACTTTTTCACAGCTACCTGTACATGAAGTTTATTTGCTTAAGTGTGATCAATGAAAACTAAATATTACTATCTTCGATTTTTTCATTGCAGCTTCAGTGGTCAATGGGTATTTGATTATATTGAATGTATGCATGCAATTCCTTTTAAAGACAGATTTTTCTCCATACACATACAATAATCTGGCCTCACTCTCACAAACATAAGCATGCGTGAAGTGATTCAAGTTTAGGCACCTAGTTAGTGTAAATTGATGGTCATAAACAGGACGCAAATTTTGATGACTTAAAAATCGCAAAATATCACCTATAATACCCACAAAACTTGAGAAAATTGCCTAGAAGGCTAAAAAGTTGCCCGAAAATGAAATTATGCATTAACAGATTTATAAATAAATTGTGCACGTTGTAGCTTTAAAGTTTTCAGTAGATTGCACATTTTCCATTCCAGCTTAGGTTTTCAGGCCCCATCACTGTAAATCTTTTCTCAGCAGCCACCTTAATTTTACAAATTTTGCAAAATAATATTGTTGCATCTGTAAACACAAAACAATCTTCGCTCATATTATCTTTTTAGTGCATCAATCTCCGGCATACATCAGCATGGCTCCATTGCATAACATATATAATCTGACACCTAAGAACCAGGTCCAGGTTTAAAGGCACTCTTAATCAAGACAAAGCAAACAAATTGTTTTGTTTTCATCTCCAGAGTTTTACTTTTATAGTTTTTGTCGTTCCTAAACTATATCTAATAACCTCAAGCAATTTCTGTCATTAAGGTGAGGAAAGCTTCTTCACTATCCGACCTAACAATGTTAACTGTCATTTACAGAAGAAAGCGACAAAAATCCTGCTGCCAGTAAAAAAAAAAAAAAAAAAAAAAAAAAAAAAAAAAAAAAAAAAAACTTCATAATAATGATATTGAACTCAGTATTAATTTAAGTAACAAACAAACGTTAACTCCTTTTCCACAAAAAACCTTTATATCTAAAGTCTCCTTTTTAGTTCATTAGCTAATTAATGTGATTTCCGTCTTTTTGAAATATGTTGAACTCGTTACTCCAATACAAAGTCCACTATTCACAAAGCAAGAACTTTTATATTTCCTCCTTTTTGTTTCTTAGTTATGATTGAGCATTCTACTTGGGGCTACAATGTTCTTAACCCGGTGTATTCGCAGGTAATTTTTAATTATTATTTTCTCCATAATTGTTGCTGCTTTAAAGGAATTGCTGTTGTTGAATTTTGTAAAGAAATAATTGTGGTTGTAAGATCTGAGTTTCAAATCTTTCCCTCAAATAAAATATCTGGAAAGTATCTACCCATTTCATACTTCTAGAATTTTAATGGACGCAGTTGAAGGGAAAATTCTTGCCCGTTTGTTTCCCAAGAGGTGAATAAAGTTCTCCTTCCTGAGCCACCGTGAGGAAATGAAAGACTTCGATGTCAGACCTCCCTCCTGCAGGGTTAGATCCGCACCATCTTTCTTTTAAATAAATTATATAATCCTGAGAATATAGCTGTAAATAACTTGAAAGTCCGAAAACAATTGTGTTTGAAAGGCAGATCGTCAAAGTGTACAATGACCCTATCTAATCTCATACATTTGAATTGATTAGTGATTATAAAAATTATGAAGATTTCGGAATCTATTTATATCCGATAAAAGAATGACTCAAGAATTTCTGTTCACGCGTTTTCTACAGAAACCGTTTCAGACGTATTATAAAATATCGAGTACACAGCAGCGAATGCAAGTAGTAGAGAAAATCGTATTTACAATGCTAATAATCTAGCGAAGAGTGTATGACTACCTCATATGAAAACAATTACTTAGTAAGACATAGCTTTCTAACTACTGACAGTGTAGTGAACGTCATGATGTTTCCGAAGATAAACTAGAGGAAGTTCTCCAAAGCCCAGGCAGGCACATTCGTTGAGCATCAATACAGTTTAATATGCCGCAAACAACATTACTTCATGTAGTACACAAAAGGCTTACAAATCAAGAACTAACCCCAGACGACGAGCCAACATGTTTTCTGGATGTTACTATTTCGGATTTCCTTTTATTGGGTTCGTGAAAGACCCTGCTTATGTGACCAAATTGGATGACATTCCTACATTAAACATTCTAATCCGTGATGAGAGTGATGAACATGTTGGAAAAAAACTTGAAAAAAATTTTTCCTACCAATGATTCGCCTGTAGAGAACCAATGTCGGTCCTGGTGATGTAGTGCCAACCATACTTGCCGAAGATCGCGGGTTCAAATCCGGCAGGATGGATTTTTTTGGGCGTAAAAATCCTAAGTGTGGCTTCCTTCGGAAGAAAAGTGAAGCCATGGGTCACGTGCGTACCTTTGGGCACGAAAAAGAAACCTCAAGCCTGAAAGAAGAGGCCTCTGAGAAAATTTTGTCTGCCATTTTACAGCCTGAATAGAATGGGACGCTGATGATCTGTGATGTTACAGAGCGTCCGTAAATAAACAAATAAAAAAAAAGTGGATAACCACCAAGAGAGGCTGAACGCACTTTTTGAGATGTTTATGCATTTTGTGCAAATTTTAATGTCCTTAAGTGGACATTTGTCACGTGTTCCTATTTAACGACTTGACCTTTGCTTTCCTTTTCTTTCCTTTTCCTCAATGCATTCACTGGCCACAATTGGGTAAAATCGTGGTCTTTCCTTAGGCTCTTAAAGCGCTTTGGTAACGAGTATCGAGGGTGTCTGTTATATGACGTCATCCTTCCTGATATATAAACTTTTTGCCTTTCACTTCTTGCTTGATTTTGTTCCGGAATCATTGGGAAGTTAGCTGTTTGGCTCCTTTTGGTTGTGGTAACCTCAAAATTGTTCGACTAGGGTCATATTCAATGATCACCCAGTAACCTAGATTTTAGGAAAGTTATACATAATATGGATATTAAATATTTGCAAATATCTTATATATTACAATTGTAACAGTTTTCATTGGTGTGATATTTATCTTTTTTTAAGGACGTTCGGTGCCATTCTTCAAATTACATTTTCATGAAAAGTCCTACTCAAAAGCTTATCAGAAACTTACACTTTCAGTTTTTATTAATAGTTTTCGTTTGTTTGTTATTAATTGTTAATTATTGGAGAATTTTAGTTATTGTGTTTCAATAAAAGTGTATAAAATATCCAATATATGCCATTTCTAAATTTATTGATTTAGGTTGGAGAGAATATTTTGGAGCTCAAAATATTCCGTTTTTTTTAAATGAAGATAATAATGAATTGGTGATTTAAAATCAATAATTTAAAACCTATGATCTGCTTGTAATATTTCAAAGGAGAGTGTTTCCCGAACTATTTAGATGTTGCGATTGTAAACTGCTGAAATAAATCTAAGTTAAATATTAACATTTTTCTTCTTGCCGTTCAAAAAGAAATTTGACTCTCCTAGCCTAATACTAATCTAACTAGCCTAGCCTAATGTTATCTCTCAGAACCTTTCCAAACGCCAGTATATTGCTATGGTATTAACAGGAGAATTAAACTTGTAGGAAATTCAGCTCACTTGGAGGATTGCAATATTTTCTTCACTGTAATATTTGAATTCTGGGAGGTTTCGCAGGGGCAACCTAATAGGATAGGGTTTTCAAAAAATTGTTGTGCTATTTATATTATATATTATATTATATTCCTTATATTATATTCTTACGGAGAAAACGATCCAATTTTCACGCCAACTAAATAGGGTTTTTATCCATCAGGGAATGTACATAGTCCCATGAGCGTAATGAATATTCACGCGAATGTCCTAAGCTTTGTTTAGATTAACTATATCATCAAAGTGCTGGACATGTTAGCTAACGCTTTACATGATGGTTCATTGGTTACATTATAACAGGCTAGTGAACGGCATTGTGAGAGGGCCTTTCCATTTCTTCACCTTTAAAATTACACAAAAGAGGTAATAGTTTAAGGTATATCTTAATTGCGATATCAGCACAGATAAAATGTAGTTCCAATGACACTTTATCAGAAACGTACAGGAACTCTTTAATTCCTCTTCGAAATATTTAGTATGACAGCATTTCAGCACAGGTATGAATTAGTTTATTATAATTATATGATGC